>VZRW01013282.1:825577-883301 GCA_013398125.1 Aegotheles bennettii
GGGGGCGCCGGGGACATCAGTGTCAAACTCTCCCACACCCCCGAGCTCGGCCGCGTCGCCTACGTCAACTTCCGACACCCCGGGGACGCCCGCGACGCCCGCCGGCACGCCCGGGCCCGGCAGATGCTCCTCTACGACCGGCCCCTCAAGGTGGAGCCGGTGTACCTGCGCGGGGGCCGGAGGAGCCGCACGCCGCCCCCCGCCCCCTCGCCGGAGCCCCTGGGCTACCTGCCGCCCATCCACGGCACCTACCAGTACAAGCAGCGGTCGCTCTCGCCCGTCACCAGCCCCTTGCTGCGGGAGCCGCGGCCCAGGCACGCGCACGCCGCCGCCGCCGCCTTCGCTTTGGAAGCAGCTGCCATCGGGCTCTCCCGGGAGCGGGAGAGGGCTCTGGATTACTACGGGCTGTACGACGAGCGCGGCCGCCCTTACAGTTACCCCATCGTGGCCGAGGAAGACCTGATGCCGGAGGACGACCAGAGAGCGACCCGCAACCTCTTCATTGGCAACCTGGACCACAACGTCTCGGAGGTGGAGCTGAGACGCGCCTTTGAGAAGTACGGCATCATCGAAGAAGTGGTGATCAAGCGCCCTGCCCGGGGCCAGGGCGGGGCTTACGCCTTCCTCAAGTTCCAAAACTTGGACATGGCGCATCGGGCCAAGGTCGCCATGTCGGGCCGCGTTGTCGGCAGGAACCCTATCAAAATTGGCTATGGGAAAGCCAACCCTACTACCAGGCTGTGGGTGGGTGGTCTCGGTCCCAGTACTTCCTTGGCTGCCCTGGCGAGGGAGTTTGACCGCTTTGGCAGCATCAGGACTATTGATTACGTGAAGGGCGACAGCTTCGCTTACATCCAGTACGAGAGCCTGGACGCTGCCCAGGCTGCCTGCGCCCAGATGAGGGGCTTTCCCTTGGGCGGGCCGGAGAGGAGACTCCGAGTGGATTTTGCCAAAGCAGAAGAGACGAGATACCCGCAGCAGTACCCGCCTGCACCGCTGCCCGTGCACTACGAACTGCTCGCTGATGGGTACAGCAGACACAGAAGCCTAGAGCAAGACTTGAGGGTGCGAGATAGGACTCCTCCGCATCTCCTGTACTCGGACAGAGACAGGAGCTTTGCAGAGGCAGACTGGGCCAGCCCTGCCAAAAACGCCGAACGCAGAAACAACTTGGAAAGCTACAGCCGATCGGTGCGTAGCCGGAGCGGAGAGCGCTGGGGCAGCGACAGCGATCGCAGCGTGCCCAAACCTTGGGAAGAGAGGCGGAAACGCCGGAGTCTTTCCAGCGACCGTGGGAGGACTACTCACTCGCCTTACGAGGACAGAAGCAGGACAAAGGCCAGTGGGCCAGCTTTAGACCGCAGCCCGGACAGGGCTCGCAAGGAGAATCACACTACAGAATCTGGAGCTGAGAAAGAGCCGAGTAACTCCCTTCAGAACAATCGTCATGCGACTGAGGAGAAACCCCATCGTGAGGCATCCGATGCTCCCCAGCCCAAAAAAAGGGACAGCGAACGCAATCATCGAACTGGTGAATCGGAATCAAAAACTCACGAGGAGCCAAAATCAGAGACCAAAAAGCTAAAGAATTTATCGGAATATGCTCAGACACTGCAGCTCGCTTGGAATGGGCTTCTTGTGCTAAAAAACAGCTGCTTCCCCACCTCTATGCACATCCTGGAGGGAGACCTGGGTGTCATCAACGGACTCCTTAAAGACCATTCGTCCGGCGGGAAGTTAACGCAGCTCAAAATCGCTCAGAGACTTCGGCTCGACCAGCCCAAGCTGGATGAAGTCACGCGCCGTATCAAACAAGGCAGCCCCAACGGCTACGCTGTGCTCCTGGCCACCCAGTCCGCCCCGGCAGGGGCCGAGGGGACCTTCCCTGTTGTAGAGCCTGGCTTGCAGCGACGGCTTCTCAGGAATCTGGTCTCCTACTTGAAACAGAAGCAGGCTGCTGGGGTTATCAGCCTGCCCGTGGGAGGGGCGAAGGGCAGAGACAGCACAGGCATGCTTTACGCGTTCCCTCCTTGTGAATTCTCTCAGCAGTACCTCCAGTCAGCACTAAGGACATTGGGAAAGTTAGAAGAAGAACATATGGTGATAGTTATAGTCAAAGACACTGCCTAGCCCACACTGTCTTTTCAATTTCCATGTTTTCTTTGTGTGTCACACAACCCGGTTGTTTTTAAGGCTGATCATTTTGGTGGAGGCTCAAAACACCTTCAACCAAAGTGGCAAGATTTTTAGTTTCTAATTAATTTTAATGCCATTTAAATAGAGCCCATTTTATTCATTTTTAATACGTGACACTGTCCGCTGTTGTTCTGTATTTTTATTTTTTAACTGTATGAAAAGTTGTCAGTAAAGCCTTGTTCACTGATGGATTTCTAAACTTGTGCGGTATCCTGGTTCTTATGGCCCAGGAAGGGCTGGTTCCTCGTGCTGTCAGGAGTGGGAAGGTGATGGTCCCAACCCGTGTTCAGTTTCTCAGACCCCAGCCTCCTGCACCTCCTCTGTCTCTGTCTGTGTCCTGCAGGGTGGGATGGGGAAGGGGGGTTCTTTGTGCTTTGTGAGAGACTGAAGGGTTTGCTCTGTATCTTTTTTTTTTTGTCCTGTTTGCTTTTTATTTCATAAATTGGATGCATTCCTGTTGATTCTCTGTTTGAGGATAGAAGCTTCCCAGGAAGCCAGCTACCAAGGAAGCAAATCTTGATCAGGAATCAAAGTGGGTTTTATACACAACAAAAAAATTACGGTTGATACTTGGCAAAAGGTTTGCTACTTAAGGAGTCCATTCGGTATTCAGCTCTGTGAGGTTTGAGAGTCAGTGTCTCGGTCAGGGAGGAGTTCTTGGGTAAAACAAAACTGAGGTGCAACATTCCCGCTTTTTATACAAGGAAAAAAAAACCAAGCAGGAGAAAAAACAAAAGGGGAAACCCTCTTGGGCCTTTGTTAGATGTAGACAAGCAAATAAAGGGCACAAAGGGGTTTGGTGCTCTGTAGGTGCCCGTTAGTGTAGCCAATCATGTTGCACTATCTGAAATCCTTTATTGAGAGACAAAACGGCAAAGTTCTTCTTGCTAAAGTTGAAACTTGTTTGCAGGCTTACAAAAAAAAGGTAAATGTGTCTGGCTGTCTGAAAATGTGTTATGTTACTGCAAGTGACCTGCCTGCGACTGTAGGACTCTGGAGATCAGAATGTGACATCTCAGGTGGGATGTTCTGTGACATTGTCTGTGTGTGGTATGAGGCAGCTGTTCAGGAGAGTGGCCAGGACACCTTCACCTCGGGTGGCTCCGTAACGTAAGGATGGGGTGACTGGTTCAAATGTGAGTTAAATCCACACTGCTCAGTTTGGGGATAATTTCATTTTTTAAAATGATGCCTGTAGATTGTAGGACGCTTACAGAAAATTGTGGAGGATTAAAAACACTAAAGTTTCTTTAAATTCGCAGGGGTTTTCTTGGCTTTGTTTTGGTGGTAAGCAAGTGAACAAAATCCTGGGAGACCCAGTCTCTTTCTTGCAGAGGTCTCTCCCCAAGCAGATTCATTTTCACTTGCTGCCAGCTGCTAAAGGCCCTTTTATAACTGTGCTCTCAGGTATGATTGGTATCAAAACCTATACAGCAGGGAGCATAACTCAGTCTAATGATGATTTTATTCTTGTTTATTTTTTAACCCTGCATTTTCACAGTAGAGCCATCATCAGCTGATGATGCATGAGCAGTTGCTTAATTTAATAATGTATTGATATCAACACATATAGGTTGGTTTGTTGTTTTTGGTTTTGTTTTTTTAACATTTAATACTGTGATTATATTAAATCTGAGTTAGTGTGATCATGGGGGGGGGTGGGGGTGTAGTATTTCACTTGATGATGCATCTTCTGTACCCCAGAAAACAATTCTGTCCATAAGGGCCCGAGTACAGCTGCAAGGCCACCGAGGGGTTTATCCATGGTGTGCTGCACGGTTCCGTGTGGGGTGAGCTGGCACGGCTGCTGGGAGCTGCATGGCTCCAGGAAAGCCTCTGTGGGAGCAGAGGAGCAACTCTGCTTCTCCCAGCAGCCAAGCCGTGTCTCCAGGCTCGCTACCCTTCACGGCACCGTGGCTGCGTGGTGTAGGGTAGCTGGACTGCCCCTGGTTTTACACGGTTACAGGGACACTGACTTTTAACCTTGTGCCCGAGTCCCCGATGCTGTTGTGATGTAGACAGTGCCAAATGTCAACAATTGTAACCGTTAAGTGTTATCTGAAACCAAGTGCTATTAAATACCCCTTATGGCCAGAGTCATAGAGTGATTAGAGCTTTTTGTGGGAGTACCCTACATGCAGGAGCTCTCCGGTCAGCCTGAGGCAGAGCACATGGTGGGGCAGTAACACCTCCTGGCTGGGTTCTTGCTGGCAGGGGCTGTGGCTCGTGCTGCTGTGGGGTGGCCGCATGTCCGTCTGTGTGTGTCAGTGTGTGTGAATGTGAGGAGTAAAAGGAAAAGATTCCATAGATGATAAAAGCTGCAACTGCCCGATGGCAAAGCCAGGGACTCACTGGAAATACCCCACCTCACCCTTTCCTTTTGAGACAAGTAAATAATTAATTAGGGGTTTATTCAGGATAGACACATCGACGTGCTTTGAGTTGGACAAGATTTTTCACTGATGGGATTTCTGTTCCCAGCGAGGTGGCTGATGGTTGTGAGCACGTGTGCATGCGTGGGACACCAACAAAGCTCCCTCCTACAAACAAATTAACAGGTGTAAATGAGACACCAAAGAGTTTAAGGAAAAAACACCTGGGAGAGAAGCAGCACCAGCCTTCTGACCTGAGACTTCCCAGCTCCCCAGGATGGACGTGAGCTACAGCCATCTGAACAGCCAGACCGTGCCAAGGCCAGAGGCTCCTGTCCTGCAGGCCTGACCCCTCGCACATGCATCCAGGCTGCTTCTGAGAGAAGGTGGCATGAAGAAGGGTAGGTAGTTACAGCAAAATATCGGTACATCTGGATCCCTTCATCGTGATGGGATGCAGGGCAGGGAGTGGGAGGGACGCCATGGCCTGAGCTGGGAGGCCGAGACGCTGGGGGCTGGTGGAAGGTGGTTGGTGTAACAGCACTGGGGCTGCGGAGGGCGTGCGTGGGCTTTCAGCACAGCAGCAGGGTGATCACACCAGGGCAATGGCTCTGTCTCTTAAAGGGTGATCTGAAACTTGACGCAGGATCAGGGTGTGGGAGGGTGGAGGTGGGGGTCTGAGGGCAGTAGTGTTTAGATGGAGTTGCTCCTTTTTAAAAAAAAAAAACATAACAAAAAACCTCCACACCCATTCAGTAACTTGCAAAGCCTCTTTTGAACATCAATTGCTGCCCATCTTTACTACAACAGAAACAGGGACAAGAGGGCTACCCCAGGCACTCCCAGCTGCCCAGCATGTGTGTGTGACCAGTGCTGAGGAGCCACACAGACCTGGGTCACTAACCTTACCTTACACACAGGTTCAACTGCTGCCCGGGCCCAAAGTCTTTACCCTGCTCTCCAAGCCATGGCTTAGACAAGATTTTTCTGACCCCTCCCACTGCAGGTGTGTGCACGCAGCCTCCCGGGATGCTGGCACAATGGTTACACAGCCTACTCCACAGCACGGTGTGGCAGGGTAGCAAATGGCCTAAGAAGTTACTCGTGGTCTGGTCCCCAGGTGAAGAGGATCATGGTGATAGAGGGGCACAGTCTCAAGCTGGGCTTTGCTCACAGCATGAGAGGAAGCACAGCATCCTTCCTGCAAAGGCTCCCCTCCATTGCTCAGGGAGGTAGATGTATGGCGTAGCCAGCTGGCAGGACAATTAAATGCCCCTTTTCCACCCCTGAGGCCAAGGTCTGCCATGTCTGCGTAGAAGAAACACTGCATGGCATCCATCAGCAGTGTGCTGTCTATTCAGGAGCATGCCAAGACTTTTTCCAAACACCATGTTTTTACATAGATTAAATCATTATGCCAGGGGAAGAGGTGATTTTCCCAACACTGACACATCCCCTCATCCCAGCTACTTGTAGAATTATGGCCTGACAGAAACACACACAAAAAACCCCCCTGTTCTCAAGTCAGCATTCCCATTTCACACCCAGCCTGGTACAGTCACTGTTCCCCAGCACTCTTAAGTGATGTCTCCCAGAACAGAGCAGGCAGCACAGGGTGCAGGTGGGTGTGTATTTACTCCAGCAGCTCTGCCATGAGTGGTCTACCCGGGACAGGCAGCCAGGGCAGCTCTGGCAGGCTGTGGTGGGTGAACCACCCCCAGCCCAGTTCTGCCTCCTGAGCCACACGCTCGGGCCCCAGCATGATCCCCCTGGCTCCATCAAAGTCAGGTCAGGTGTGGGAGGGGAGGGATGGCATATATACTTACAGTGGCCCAGTTTCAAGTCAAATTTATAAATAGGAGCTCCATCTTAGATGTTTCGGTGCTGTCTCACAAAACTAGCTGGGAAATTGCTCCAAGATAGCCGGACCCAACACAGCAACAGATGCAGCTGTTTGTAGCTGTGGTACAACGCCAGAACAAGGCATGGACATCTGGCACAGCAGCTCCTGTTGTTATTACTAGTTGAGTACATGCTTCTTTTTTCCCCCTTCCTCCTGAGCAGCACATTTTCTAAGGTAAAGTTGCATGTGATGTTTTTTGATAAGGCAGGGGCTGGCTTCCACAGCTGCTGGATGGCATATCCGATTTTTGGTCCCCTCTAATCAGAATGCTGCTCCAATTGCTGCTCTTAAATGCTGTAGTAATCGCAACTCGCTCGCCGTTATCGACTCTGTAGGGTACAATTATCCATTATAACTTGCAGCAGAACCTTTTTAATTATTAACAAGCAGCCCTGGGTAAGTGCATTAAGCAGTTGCAATGCTGGAGGGAAGGAAAGGTAACCCTTCTCTTGGTTAAAAAGAAAATCCTTTCTCTCCAAGCAGTGAAACCTTGAGCCTTAGTTGAAATGAGCACAGTTCTTGGAACTTGCTGTAGTGTCAATGAGTGAGAAGCCTCCAGCTCTCTGTTCTGCCTCAAATCCTATTCAGAAAGTGGCCAAAACAGAGAAAGGGTACAAAGTTGAGTGGATGTTACCTGAACACCTGAGAATAAATAGCATATTTCATGGCCTTGTCCAAGGAAGCAATGAGCACACTTACCTTCCAGTTCTGACTCACAGAACCAAGCTGTGCAGTTGTGTCTGTACAGTGGAATCAAACAACTGCTATTTTTTTCATCCCTTCCTAAGTGCAGGGCCTCTTGCCATGTACAAACAGGAGCACCTAATTTGCCTCCTGCCAGTATAGCCACAAGGCAGCCTACGTAATGCCAAACCACACACGGACAAGGAGGTGCAGTGCTGCTCCTGCCTGCTGACACACACCAGCAGGGCCCTGTGAGTTCCCTGCAGCTCACCCCTGGCTGAACCGCAGGACGGATATTCCAGTGCATCTTTGAACAAAATCACAGCCTGGCAGCAGCGGCACCTCCCAGCTCCCACGCAGCAGTGAGGATGCAATGCCACACTGCCCACAACCCCACTGAGAACTCAGGGCTGTCAGGCAAACCAAGTCCAATTTGAGCCCGCAGGCACTGTAAAGTGTCATCCTAAGGGACTGGAGGAGCAGGTGGAGCCCATGCTCCCCGAAATCTCACCTCTTGTTCACTGAAGCCAGGCTACTCACTGCACCTAGCTGCTCTCCAGCAGAGCTCCTCAGGCACACGGAGCACTGCTTGTGCAAGGGTGACAGAGGAACACATGGCTACAACTCACGGCTATAAACAGAAACAGGATTTGTATTTAATTTTTTAATAAATACACTTTACATTAAAGAAAAAGGCCTTCAATTTGCAGTTTCCACACAGAGGGCAAGAGGGAGGGAAAAAAAAAAAAAAGATTAAAAAACTTGAACCACAAAGGGCAGAGGGGAGAAAGAGGGCTCAAACTTCAATCCCAGATCCCCATATCTTCAGGAATACCAGGCTCCAACTAGGCCAAGCCACTATTTCAGCCTCCCGCTATAGGTGGTACCGCAGCGAGAATCTCCACTTTAAACAGCCTGTAAACAGCCTGCACATTCAGTTACCAAATGCCCCCAGGGCTCTTCCCTGGAGGACAAAAGCATCTGAAACACACTGGCGCCCTAGCAGGTGTTAACACCTGTTGCTTTGTCTTTAAAAAATAAAATAATATTTAAAATAAAAATATTCTCACTCCTCAACGACATTAGAAACCATGATCCTCTTATTTCGCTTAGCAGTTGCATAAAAATGCCTCTTCTTTTTCATTTTAAACAATTTTTCTCCCCCAAACCTACCCCATGGTATCAAGGTACTACAGGAGTACAAATTCATCCCCTCTTTACTAGAACACCTGCCTTTTTTTTTTTTTTGTGTGTTTTATATAAAACTATTTCTGTTCTTTAGGAAAGAACTTTATACAAAGAAAATATATTGTGAAATATCTTCAGAAGGTTCCTTAAAGAGGAGAGTCATCTCAGCCTAAAATAAAAAATAAAAAAAAAAAGGCAGAGAGAAAAGAGGCCTAACCCCAGGTCTCTTTATTGTAGAGCCTCAGACTTAGCCCCGAGCCTCAAACTGACTCAAACCAACACAGCGGATGGGCTGGAGTTCCTCAGGTTTTCCCAGGAGAAAAAGGGTTGGGGTGCTTCAAATCGGTTTCCAATTTGGTCTCCGGTCTTCTGCTGGGAAGGGAGCATCTCCTCCTGCCAGCGCCCCGCCTGGCAGTCCCTCCTCATTCATTCAGAGATAGGATTATGTCGTCCTCCAAGTCTGAGTTGTCCGAGCTGTCAGCTGGAAAGGAGACACACAGGTTATGTTTGATTTGTGGAAGAACACAGCTGTCCAGGCTGCTAAGCAGGGCAATGTGTTCATAGTTACCAGAGGTGGCCACCACCTACTTGAGACCAGCAGCTCCCCAGCAAGGCAGAGGCAGCTACCACCATTAGTGCATTTCAAATCAACCAAAAGCAGTTAGCAACTCTGCACCAGAGCTTCTTTCCCTGGTTAAAATAGAGGGCCAAGAGGAAGCAGCTTTAGCAGGTGCAGTTTCTATTAGCTGACAGTTTTTCTCCCATGACAAGACAGGGAAGAAGACATCAGCAGTCAGTTACCTGCACAGGAGCTGCCTGCACAACTTACTGTGCACGTCTAAGTGCAATAGCTCTTCATGCCGGGGGCTGGACAGATCTGGCAGTCATTCCTCACAGCTGTTGCTTGAAAGCAAGCTTGACAGTTCCACCAACCTGATGTGGTTAAATATGGCCTCTGCATAATGTGCATGGGGCTAATTCACTGTGCAGTCACACAGACCCAGACTTTCTCAGTACTTGGTTCTTACTGGCCTGTCACTCCCCTCTGACAGCACAGCAGGAGACCTCCCCACAGAGAGGGAAGCAATCCATACATTCACAACTACAACCTTCCTCTAGCAACCCTAAGGTTTCTGAAATTAATTTAACTACATGGCACTCATTAAAGGTGACCTGAAAATTGTGCTTTTCCTGATTTTCTGTGTTGTGGTACAGAATGAAGACAGGAAAGGATTTGCCAGAAGCAGTCACACACATACACTCGCTTTTTATCTTAAAACATAAAATCTCTCCTCCCTCAGTTGTGCAAGAGGGAAGTGGTAGCAGCTCTGGCAGCAAGAGGTCTCCTGCCTTACCTTCGAGGTGACGCTGGTTCTTTTTCTTATGTGAATTCATTGGATGCTGCAGTTAACTAGGCATTAAAAATAGTAAAAAAAACAAAAGAAAACAACCAAAACTTCCTCTCAGCTATCTCAATTATACTGGGTCTCTAAAATGCCTGTCAAGGTAAGCAAGGCCTTCTAGAAGGATCATCCCTTCTCAGATGCTTTCCTTAGGAAAAAAAAAAAATCGGGGCAAGGAGAAGAGGGCACAAATCCTTTCCCCCAACCCTCCTCCCAAAGATCCAATGTACTGAGACTAAGCCGAGGGGTCATCAGTGCTCCCAGAACAGCTACAGCCATGGAAGGGGAGTTGCAAGTGAGAAAGAAGCACAAGCGAGAGAACCATCCAGAAACTCTGGAGAAGGGAATCTGAAAAAGTTGCTTTTATTTTAAAACACCAGAGAAAAGCTTCAAAAAGTGATCTCTTAGCTCTTTATTCTCCAATCTACCACACAACCTTCCACTTTTGAGCTCCATGGCTACAAGTAAACCTGATGGCAGTTCACTGCTTGGCAGAAGCTTATAGACCTGCCTGGAAGTTGCCATTTTCGATTACAGAAGAGGAAACAGGAGTCAGGCATGCTGCTTGTGAAAATTCCATGTGTGTGTTCCATCCTATGTCACATGTGCATTTCAAAAAGGGCACCCCACTAGCCCAGGAACAAGCTCTTGAAAGATCTGCATGATGCATAAACTGCTTTGGACAAGACAAACAGATCCACCCTCCTCAAGGTGGAAACAGAGGAGGAGGAAGACAAGTTTGTACTTCAAAGGTTCCCCATAGATTATTCCTGAAAAGGAAATAAAACTTCTTCTAAAGCACAAGAAACCAAAGCCACTCACTCCCCTGTGTTCAACTGTTCTTTGAATTATTTTGTTTTGAAGTACACTCACTGTATGGCTATGGAGGTTCATCCAAAATACAGCAAGGCTCTGCGGTAGGAAGCACTAAATACATCACCATGCCTCAGAGCTGTACTTTGCAATAGTACCAGTGCCCTTACATCTTAATTCTGGAACACAGCATAAGCAAGGAAGAGGGAAATTTTAATTGCTCTTGCTGGATGAGAAACAAAAGCAAGCCAGATGAAGTTAAAGTCACAGAGAAGCAGTCACAGAACCCCACTCATCAAACCCTGTGCAAGAGTCATGCATACACCAGCCTGGCAGAGCTGCACTCCCTTCTTTAAGTTCCCAAAGATGCTGCTGAGCAACCTAAAAGCCACAGGATCAGCTGGCTGCTGCTCCACAGGGATCCCAGATCCAAGTTCTGATCAAGTGGTTCAATCCATAAACAGTGCACAGGTGTGGCCATTTCACAATACATAGCGCTCTGCAGAGCACACTTGAAATACCCAAGTGTCAAGTAGCACCTAGATTTGTTCCAGGAACAGTTGTCGAGACAGCCTGAACCTCCCCTCTATTCTACCTCTTGGACAATTCACATTACAGTACTCTGGGTGCTCTCTTAGCAGCTTCTGGCCCTGCAATCCCTGAGGAAACAGAAGTGCAGTTGTGTCAAGAAGGTCCTGCCAGCTACTGGGACAGGCAGGAGTTATCCGCAATCCCAAAATGCTGAACTGCAACACGCCACTACGGAATTCGAGCTATGTAGGTGTCCCATATGGCCCTGCATTTTACACCTACTGCCTTCAGCAGAACAGCAGGCTGACCTGACAGAGTACCTCTGGCACCCTGATGCAGCCACAACCTTAAAACCGACTGAGCTACATTCCAACAGAAAAGAGGGACATGAGTGCACCTGCCAGTCACGTTAGTGCCAGAACAGAGGCCTGGCATGCTTCATCCTCCAGTGCATTGGCACAGGAGATTGATTCCCACCTCAGCTCTCACATCAATCTCCTATCACTGTGCTTCAAACACCTGTAGTTACTCATCCTTACCAACCTTTTAACTCAAGGTAACTACATGAGCCCCATTTTACATCTTGGATGCACAACCAAGTGGCTTGGCTGTGCATACTCAAAAATTGTGCTGCAAAAAAGGGAACAGAATCTGGTGTCACAAATCCCAAGCCTGACACTACTCCACTTGCCTTCTTTCTTGTGAAGCCTTTTTTTCAAATCAAATTGCTACATCAAAAGTTCAGAACTTACTTTCTTATCCACACACATACACCCACACACACTTTGTTAACTTTGCAAACCTCTGTGTCTGTAGAATGCCAGAAAGAGAACAATTTAAATTTCATCCCCAAAGTTATGCTAGCTTCAGAACAGTCTAAAAAAGGAAGCAAAGTCAGAAATGCAATGTTGGTTTTGCACTTTTAGCAGTTACAAAAATGAAAGAATAGCACCAAGGACCAAAAATGCTTCTCTGTCCTTACAGGTACAAATGAGGCAGAGAAGGCAGGTGAGATAACAGCTCAACCAGCCTTCCCTTGAAGGGCAGGACAGGCAAGCAATCAGACAAGGCTTCTTCACATGGAGTTATTTGGCCTGCCTGTAAGTTCTCATACACACACCTGGGAGCACTTGAGGAAAGGAGATACCTGCCTTTCCAGAACTCAGTTGTTCTCTCAGATAAGAGCTTTTTTTTTAACTGACATTACTTTGAGAGGCCACAGGTGAATAAGCATGATGATTTGTGCCTTTCATAGGAGCGAGGGGGAAAGTCAGCTAAGTCATTTCAGGGAAGGCTTAGATGCTGCGTATTTGTCAGGACATTAAACAGAGGACAAGGTCACCTGTGGTCACCAAGCTGGGCACACACTTACTATCTCCAAGAATCAGCTCAACTTCCTCATCAGCATCAGAATCTTCATCTTCACCCTCATCTCCCTCTTCCAGGAGGTTGGCAAGCTCCTCATCATCGGAGGGAGAAAAGTCATTTTCTCCATCCTCACCAGCATTCTCATTGTTCTCATCCTCCTCCAGCTCAGCCTCCAGCAGCTGGTCTGTATCTAGTTCATCAAGGTCATCTGTATCATCATCATCTTCATCATCATCTTCTTCCTCTTGCTCTTCATCATCCTATAAAGACAGCAAAATAGTCCATTGCAGACATTAAAGCAAATGTAAAATGGATAAGAATAAGTGAAGAGAAACATACCTATAGTCTTCACTTCTTCCCATATCCAGATATCACACATTATAATCACTTTCCCATCACCCATATAAACACTTTCTCTCCATGACTATGGAACATCACATATGCTAGATCATTTGCAGGCCTGCAGAGTGTTATCTGCAAAATGCTGGTGCAACACAGTTACCAGTGGCTCAAGCCCCTCTCCAACACTGGCCATCAACACATGTCACCACAATGCGCTCTTGAGAAGGACATGCAGTAAGACCTGTTAATCCACTGCTTTGTTGCTAGTCTTGTACAAACTGCTTTAGTTTCAACTGGACCAAAACCTCTACTTTGCATCAAACAGCATGCAGCATAGGTGTTCAGTCTCTCAGTCATTCCCGATTTAGAGAAGATGTAAAATGTAGGGAAAGATACTTTTAGGCTAAACCAATCCCTGAACCTCTCAGCTTCAGATGACAGAGCAGTTTACAACAGCTCAGAAGTCTCACCTTTGGCATTGACCTGTGGACCAAGATCTTTCTCTGTCAAATCATAAGAATTTACATTCAGTAAAGCAACTGAATTTCTCATTGTACAGATCAAATCCAGAAAATTTGCATCTAGCAGATAAAACTGAGTGGGAAGAAGCTGTTACAGTCCTATTGTTCTCCCAGACAAAGGAGAGGCCAAAAAATGCCATCACGAGGCAAGCTCCAGGAAGCCTCCAAGACCCGAAGAAAGGGTTCAATATACCTGCACATCTCCTCAGTCACACCCTTTTTCTCTAGCAGAATGCTCTCATGTGGCAGGAAGGCAGCTCAAGTCATTCACTTTTAATTGCCCCTTTGTTTTGGGAGGGAACATATTTTGCAAAATTATGAAGCAGTTAACATATTTAACAACCCATTTCAAGGGTTAGTTTGATCCTCAAGCTCACCACACTTACACTGTGCTGTTTAGACTGCTGCATTTTCAGATCTAAAAGGACAGAGAAAAAAAATTCCTTACTGTTACCTCCCCAGCCTACTTTTTTCCTCCATCAGTGCTATATAAAAATCCACCACACCCACACAAATTCAACATCTGTCACAGGCAAAAAAAACAAAGGAATGCCAAAAAGCCTGGGCAAATTTTATTGTTTCTTCACTTGCAAAATGTGGCCAAGTCTCCTCTACTGACCAGAAGTGCTGTGTTATTCAAATGGAGATTATACAACACAAACATTGGTTTGCTACATACAGCTTGCTTTCTGAAAGAGCTTATATTAATTATAAAATTAAACCAACCCGAATTAAAGCCTATGCTTATTTTAGGCGATTACAAACTTTATTTTGTGCCAATGAGTCCTCAAATAAACAGACATTGCTTTTTGCATTGTGTACACACTGGGAGAGGAAATATCTTACTTGCAGTTCACAGTTTTGAACTGCAGTGTCATAGTGAGCATAATTTTCCATAAAACATTGAATCGAGAATAAACACATTTACCTTAATAACTTTTACTTTTGTTCTATGCAGTATCTGCAGAGAGACCAGTGTCGTAAACTTTATTACTCTACTCAAAATTGAAAACATTATTGAAAATTGAAAAGGCAAGAAGATTTATTTTCCTTTTTCAGTGTGTAAACAACTCTGACACTGGAAAAGAGGAGATCGATTTATTTTAAAAGTTTAGAAAAATTAAGCTAAGTTTTCAGTGTCTGGAGATAGAGACACAACTGCAGACATTAGGAAAAAAGTGTGTTGTCTACAGGATTCGTTTAGAGTCCGTGCAGTTGAAAATGAATGGATTCTGAAATGAGTTAGGTACCCTCTCAGTTTCCACATCTGTGGAATTTCTGAAAGCATTTTTTCCCTAAATATCTAGCCCACCATGACTTGAAAGAAAACATCAAAACTACTAATTTGAGTACGTTTCACATTTAATGTATTTATTGAAAATTGAGATACTACTTCATCAACATTTTCATTCAAGCTTAAGGCAAGGCATCATTCTATAGCAGTATCATCCTATATCAGTATCATCAGAGGAGGGCCACAAAGATGCTCAGGGGGCTGGAACACCTCTCCTATGGAGACAGGCTGAGAGCGTTGGGGTTGTTCAGCCTGGAGAAGAGAAGGCTCTTGGGAGACCTCATAGCAGCCTTCCACTACCTGAAGGGCCTACAGGAAAGCTGGTGAGGGACATTTTACAATCGTATGTAGTGATAGGACAATGGGGAATGGGTTCAAACTAAAGGAAGGTAGATTTAGACTGGATATTGAGAAGAAGTTCTTTACTGGGCGGGTGATGAGACACTGGAACAGGTTACCCAGGGAGGTTGTGGACGCCCCCATCCCTGGCAGTGTTCAAGGCCAGGTTGGGTGGGGCTTGGAGCAACCTGGTCCAGTGGGAGGGGGGTTGGGACAAGAGGAGCTTTAAGGTCCCTTCCAACCCATTCTATGATTCTATGATTCCATGATCCTTTAAATATAGGACAAAATTAAATACAGTCATGTAAAGCTAAAGATTTCTTCTGGCTGACAAGAGTAAGTGCCAAATTACACTGAAAGGGTGTATATTTAGCTGCAAACTAACTTTGAAGGATTCTACCAACCAGTGAGGAATGAATCTTTTGTGAAAATACAAATAGCAACAGAATACTGGAGAACTGAAACCAATGTTTCCAACTTTCCCATTTAAATTACTTAATCTGAAGTAGGTGATTAAAATCAGGCCACACTCATTTAAAAAACACCCAAGAACAGTAAGATGAGATCTAAGCTATACCCATCCTTGGTAAACCAGAAAATAGTGTGAAAACCACGCTACAGGAAGTCCTGTGCACATGTGGCAGCACACAACATGTGTGCAGTGTGTGTCCTTACTGAGCTGAAAGGTACAGGATGCAGCTCCAGGGGAGTGGTGTTGAGCAGTGAAAAACCTGCACCTTGTCATGTTTTAAAGAACACAAACAGGAACTTGGAAAATGTGGTGCTTCTGCTGAGTAACAGGCAAATTAATTCTGCATTAGCTTCTGAACAATCTCCAAATGCAAACCTCTGCAGGCACACTGCAATACTCCAGTCTAGAAGCACGAGCCTTGCATAGATCATCTCTTAGGAAAGCACACTGAGGTTCTGCACCCAAAACCAATCTGTGGGACATACAGCTGAGACAGACTCCACCTGGTATTTCCTCACACCTAACACCATCATATGCAAGTGGTATCCAGTCTGTTAATGGATGTCTAGGCTGTATCCTCATCAGATACCACAACTGCCTCACATAAGGGATCTGTATACTGATAAACACAGCATGCCTTGCCCAATGACTCGTGTAAGCACACTGAGTAAGAGCTGTGAAAAAAATCCTTGTGCAATGTCGCAAACCATATCTGGATTTGTGAAGGAAAAACCTGCCGAAGCAAGCTTCTACCTGCTCATCTGTAGTTCCCAAGAGCTTTGGACAATGACAAAGGTGCTGCCAGAAAAAAGAACCAGCATGCACATCTATGCAAAGCAAGCATGCCGCTGTGCTTATCTTCCTCATTGGAATAAAGGGATCCACAGAACCCATGGAACAGCACCTTCCACGTGACTTAAACAATACCAAGGAATGGTTTTAGCCATCACTAACCCCTTCAGATGCCTACAGATATTCTTCTATTTGGCTTGTTTTCTGTAAAAGCTGTTTAGCTCAGAACCTGAAATGCTCGTGGAGTCCTCACATTCCTCCTCTGCTTCCTTAGAGAATATTCTCACCCCTCTCCAGGAGAAGCCACTTTGCAAAAGGCACAAGGGCAGTAGTGTAGAATCACAAACTGACTACCTCATAACCTTCCCTCTGTAAGACATTTTCCCTCACTATCAGCACTCTGACTCACTGCCTGCTATTTCTGTGTGCCTGCTCTGCAGCCAGGTGCACTATTATTACAATACAGCCAGACCAAACCTTATCTTCCCCTGGAATTCATGTAAGATTACAAACAATCCCAACCTGAGGCTATGAAGGAGGGGAAAAAAGAAAAAAACCTAATGCTCCTTTTTAAACAGAGGAGACAACACTCAGAGGGACATGATGGAGAGCTGCTTTTGAATTAAGGATGTCACATTGCTAACCATCTTAATTACACAGTGATTAAGGTAAATTGATTGCTTGTAGATACCTAAATGTAGGATTAACTTAAGGGAGCTTTACCTTGACAGATGCCAGGGGTAGAAGAGTTTAGAGTACCTACTGACCCCGAATGAGACTCAAATTTGTAATTATATATTATATAAATACATATTAATTTTATTATTATATATTATAGTGAACACAAATACTAGGAGTTTTCTGTGTTATCTTCACCATACTGTACCAGTGTTACTCTTCACCTCCAGCACACACAGATGTCACTACATAACAGCTGCAATGCAGAGGTCATTATAGTGTCAACATACCTGGATGACCAACTCCTTCTGCTCTTCAAAAACACAGCATCACAACTGTAATAAAGGAATTTTAACCTCGGAAACAGTGACCCTGTGCCAGCCACAAAAAGGCTTCCTGGCCCCTCTTCTCTGTATAAATACAGTGCTGATTCACCCAATTTAAAGCAAAAAGGCTGCAAAAATAAGGCAATAAACAAAGACAAAGCTAGTAATTTGAAATGAACAAGAGAACAAAACAAAACCCCAGCTATAATTATAAGGGGATAGCAGAGAGGGAGGCTGCAACTTCAGTGCATAATAGCTGTCCACAGATGTAAGTAGGATGTGCACACAGGGACAGGCTCCAGTTTAACTTAGAAATGTCTAACTCAACTGAAGAGTTAATTTGACTCAGCTACAGACTTAATTTGACTCAACTAACGAAGACTAGCTTAGGCTGAAAGAGACCATGGGTTTGTTACAAAGGGTTTGTAACAGTTTAACTCAGAAAGTGTTAAGAATGTAAGCCAGTAATGTATAGTATCACCAGTTACACACTTCAGACAAGTATAAAGGCTGCAGGAACTACCAGTTCCTCTAGGATAAGATTAAATTTATCATTTGAAAAGACAACGGAAACAACTAAACAACATCCCCTAAAGGAATGGCATATATAGGGATGGCAGCACTGTAAGAAAAATAAAATGCTTGACCTAATTCTTCATGTTACCAGTATTTACAGTGCATTTAGAGCTTAACAAATACCCTTTGCTTTTGTTCAAACTTTATGTATTTTCTTCCATATTGTTCTTTGATGCACGTTTGCATGCACTTTATAGACCTTCGCCATCATCATCGACTTTCTTACTGTCCCCCTTTACCCCGTTCCTTTTGTGCATACAAGTTCAAAAATTTGACTTTTTGGGTAATACAAGTTTTTGATCCTTCACATGTTCACTGGTGTTCATCTCTCAAGAAACATTCAAAGGCTCAGGAAAATCTCAGCCTTACACTTATTCAAAATCTGATGCAAAATACATGTGAACTAGGCAGAACTTCGATTTTTATTTTTTTTTATATATTTCTGCAATGTATTTTAACACCAAATCGTGTGTACAAAGTGCTTTCAGGATGTATGGCTTACAGCCCTGGAGATCTGCAGTATATAAAAACATACCAGCTTATCTTATAAACACCCTTCAGAATTTTATAGATTTTTCTTACATTTCTTGAATCCAAAATTTTTTTATGACCAGATGAACAGAATTTGAGACTTCTCAACTGCAGACTACATAATCTTTTGAATTTACGCCAGGCTGACTGTTACGTGCCAAGAGAAGATCCCACAGGACTTTTTCAATTGTTGATACCAGGTTTCAATTGTTGATACCTTAACTTTGTTCTGAGATTTACAGGTCACTATATTTTTGCTTATTTTACATGGTTTTAGCTATTACAAAAAGTTTAATCTTTTCATCTAACACCTCATTCACTTTTTCTTCTTCTACTAGGAGCTGATTCACAGTTCAAAGCAAGTCAACAGCACTGTGCCCAGCTTCCTCTGTTACTGCTCTATGAACTGTTCAGCTGTCATCATTTCACAGCTGCTCCTTCTGCAGCCCCATGCTCACCTCCTATCATCTCTTCCAAGTCAACAACTCTCATCCGCAGATGCTTTCCATTAACAGCCTCTTCCTCTGGAAACACAATCTCTATTGCACCTCTCAGTTTGAATCATGCTATATATTACTCTATTATTACTCTAACTGTTCTTATTTTCATTTATGAGGTTGCCTTTTCTCTACCTGCAAAACAGTTAATCAAATGTCAGTGAAGCTTTTCCTACTTTTTCAAATCTTTCAGCTCATATTTAATTAACTTCTGGCTATTTGTAGCTAAGTCTAATCATCTGTTGGTAAGCATCTGCTTCTATAAACTGCTCATTTTTTCTAGTCTTTTTTTTTGTAAATTAATGTTTTCCAGTGTCTCATTATTTTGTTCAATTTATCTGCTTTTGCAAGAAACCACCTACTAGTTTACTTCTCCTTTTCTTTCACCCTCATCCCCCAAGTTTCTCCTAGAGAAAAGCAAACTGATTTTTAGTAATCTGGTCTCTTCCAAATTATCAGTATTATTTTAATTACTACTTATTTGCAGCTTGGGAAGGGGCTTTGCTTTCATAAAAAAGAACATTTGAACATTGTTCAAATACAAGTTCACTGAAGAATGTTTCACTCCCAAGGAGTAAGTCTCTCCTTGTTTTAGTAATTTACCTTTCTCCACAGACAATCCCCTTGTCATAGCTTCTGACAATTGTTCTCTTTGCATCTAATGCATCTGTGAAGCACATTGGTACTTCCTGGTCCTTTGCTATGTAGTTCTCAGGAGTTACAATGTCTGGTTTTCAGTCACTTAAGAGTTTCTATCCAGTTCCTCCCCAACCACTTCCTAACACTCCATGAACAATGGGGAATGGAAAAAGTTTAAATACAGCCAACAGTCCTTCTAAGGGGTCCAGCACGTAAGGAGTTTTATGTCCCAGATTACCTTATTTCCATCCTTCCCCTCAGCTAGCAAGCCCAAACTCCCTTTCTATTGTCAAACCACTAAATTCACTTTAAGTATTCATCTCCCACGCAATACAGGGCTGCATCTACTTTTACCTTCTTGGCTACTTCAGTGTTAGAATTTCTACTTCTTCACAGCCATTAATGAGGTCACAGAGATAAAAACTTAGAAGCCTGGGAATGTGCAGAAGTTACTATATGTAACAAGCAAGGAATCTTACCATAGGCTTCTATGCAGATGTAGGTATGTGCAGATTTTATACAGGAAACAGCACACAGTATCAGAGAGGCAAACCATAGAGTGAAGAAATGAAAAAGCAGTTATTCTCTTCGTCTGTGTAAGCAGGTTTAGCTTGTCTAACAATGACTACTTACCTGTGATGAATGAAAAAGCATCCATGACACAGATAAACTAAAACTTCAAAGTCAGTGGGCCTCTGTTGGGTTGGCATGTTCAATTGGGACTCTTTTGACTAATGCTCTGGTTTTGCTTATGAAATGTTTTCATTGTAACATGACTGTATGTACCTGATGATAATCAGTCTAACTGCAGAGCCATTGTCCTTTTTGAGGCATGTGCAAGTCATCATTTTACAGTTGGTATATTCCTTAGTGCTAGGGATAAGTATGCTCTACTGTGACTATTACATTCTCTGTGCTCAGAAATAAGACCAGAACTAAGACCAGAAATAAGTCCAGACATTCTCTATCCTGGTGAATCTGCTTCTCTTCTTTCCTCTCACTGATCTCACACTCCAACTCACAAAAATAAGCCCATTCCTTTAATTGATTTTCTGAAGCTTCTAACTGACATTTCTCATCACAGTTGAGGCAAATTTTATTTCCTTGGATCCCAACTACTCTGGGAATTCTGGAAAGATGTGTTAGGTGAGAGGAAGTCAGCCTTTGATTTCTGTCACTGAACAGGCTTCTCTGCTGAAGCTGTTTTATTCCGTAATACTAGGTCTAGCCTTCAGAAAACTCAAAATTACTTTTCCCTTTCCAAGAGTTTCCTTGGTTTGCAGTAACTGACAGCTAGTGAAACTAGATTCTGAAACAGCAGAATAGGCTGAAGCAGTCACAGTTATTTGCTACTATCTAAAAATATGGTAAGATGTTCAGGTAGTTGGAAAATTATTTTTTTTAAATACCTGGTTTTGAGGATGCATGTTCAGAAGATGTCTGTTATGTAAACAGGTCTTTGATGGAAACCACTCTTTACTTAGCCTCCTCGGCTGCAACTAAGTTCAAAGATTCCTATTATGGTGTGTAATAAACACATGTATATTATTATTAGTTACGACATTTGTCTGAAAATACTTGTTTCCAGCTATTATCCTGCACGCCATTTCATCTCAAGCAAGATTTCAAAACAAATCTTATCTTCAAATGTTACAGGAACAGCTCCTGAAAAACTAAGGGTTCCTGATGACAGAAGTACTTCTAGGCAGCTTTCAGTGACAAAGCACCACCATGGTCTGATGGTTTTCAAATACATGTACCAATATGGATTAAGATTTTTGGGGTTTTTTTCCCCAGCAAATAAGTATCCACACGAAAACAAACCTATATCAAACCAACAGCAATAAAAGTACAGTGGAATTGCTGTTGCAGGCAGGTAGGAGGAGAGTCCTATAGTAAAAGTAGAAACTGGGATCACAAAGACCACATAGAAAGCTGAGGAACATTCTCTATCCTGGCTAAACCACATGATAGAATAGTGATTGCCTTCCAAGTCTTTATTGCCTCACCTCCAAAGCTTTCATTTCACACCATCTAGAATTTTCTAAGCCAATGCAAAAAGACAAATTACACACCTACCATCACCATTTCGATAGCCCAGAAGCACTGCAGGATAATTAACAGTTCTTCAGTTCTGGCAAAAGAAGTAGAACACACTTTATAGGACGGGGGCAGCTAGGTGAAGCAACCTGTTGCTGAAGCCATAAATCTCCCTGAACATGACAATAACTGAGGATATTACTTGACCCTCACAGATGCATCATCATCCACATGTACCACAGAGACAAAAATAGGCCTTAAAGAACTAATATGGAAAGAAAAACTAAAATGAAGAGGTAAAAACGCAGACTGAAAATCCTGTAACCCACTCAGATTTAAGTTTCAATTTTGAGTCTACTCTGTGATCAGCCAGTTCCCTTGGTTTTAGTTTTTCTAATAATTTAGTATTTCTGAAGTCTCCTTTTCTAACCTGTAGCAACTGCCGTGCCCCATTTCTAGGCCAGATCAGTACACTTGCTTTCCTTTGCACCTTTTCCTCTGAAATTCCTGGTCTGCCTCACTACAGAAGACAGTAGATTACTTTGTGGAACAGGGGACACTAATCAGCCAAGAAAGGGAAATTAAGCAAGCTAACAACCAAAAGATGGTCCAGCATCTGTACCAGTAGCTCAGATACCCATCTTATTTTTGCTAAGTCTAACTCTGATGGAGTGTATCCAAACAGTGGCAAATACAGGAGGGAGAAGAGCATCTTGCTGCAGGACTGAAGAATGGGAAACTCTGCCTACTTCCCCATAGACTGAAATGGTTCTGCAAATACTTGTGAGCGAGACTGTTGGTCACTGATTGACCCATTTATGTACTCACCCAGCAGTGAAACAATACACCAAAGTCATGAAAGTTCCAGACTAGTATTTTTTGAGTAAAACATGTAACAAAAAAAGCTCACAAACCAGCTCCTGCTGCACGTGTTACATCTTCACTTTCCCTCAGTTATCATAGTAAGTGCAGACCACAAAGTATCAACATCCATTTAGCATTTGTTCTGTTTAACAAGGCTCAACAACTCTGGGTTCCTGGCCATAACTAGGAACAGGCAGCTTTCCAGAGATCACATATGAAAGGCTCATTCAACAGCCAAGGAAGAATCCAGCTACAGTGCTGCTATTCTCAAGTATTTCAAACAAAACCACAAACAATTACTGCAGCAGTACCATGCACAAACCAACTAAGTCAGCCTGATCATTTAATTTGGGTGTAATTAATGTATCAGGTAAGTTGATTTTACAAGCTTTGGTTTGGGAAAAGGGAAGTAACAGAGCTGTTTTGATTCTTTGCTTAAATGAGAGAAGGAATTGAAAGATATCTATAGGCCAAATATCCCTGCTGGGTTCATTTTATGGACTCTCAAACTTTTGCTTTTCAAAAACCTGTCACAGAGCACTTGTCAAAACTGACATCATGAGGCACCTAAATTTAAAGTAAAAAATGTCAGGCAGCAGACATTTTTCTCCACAGTTCTTAAGTTGCCTCAAGCACAATTTTTAAAGCAATTTTATTTTGCATCACAGGACTTCCAAGCAAAGCTTGCCCATCAAACATGCTTCTATTTTGGTACTGATTACTTTCTGTACAGGCAAAAACTGTACTTGAGGACCCATGTAGATCATATAAAAAATAAAATAAAATAAATGCATACAGTAATGCATAAAATAATGCATAAAGTCAAGGTGCAAAGATACAGGAGCCGAAGAGATTTATATTTGCTTTAAAAATCTTGACCAAAGAGATACCAGATTAATGTTGATTCACATGGATTTCACCTCACATGACTTTCATGAAAAAGATCAGGAAGTGTCAGCTTCCAGCCAGAAGGTGTTTTAGAATATTTGTGAGAAGTCCCAACAAGTTTTAAAGTTTATTTCCAATGTTTCAAAGCATAAATCACAGAAATTATCCGGGCAAGTAGTAAGTACCTACATATGTGTGAGCATATGTATACATAGAAAACTCCTGTTCATTGGGAAACAAATTCTTCCCGTTGGTCTTGACAGACAAGTATGCCAGAGAGATCCCATCTTTATTCTGGAAAACCTCTACTCATTCTAGCTCAATGCTGGATGTCCGTATGGAGACAAAAGCTATATTTTGCAAGCCTAAGGCCAGAAGAAACCCTGAGGAACAGCAGTGAACAGCAACGGGACAGAGAGCAAGGGGTTTAGTTTATGTTCTGCTAAATATATATACATTGAATTGAGTTTGGGTTCATAAGTGTTGTTTATATTAAAACTAAATCTCTCTTACTAAAGAAACTTGACTGTAACCATCACTAGAAGTTACTGTCTAAGAAACATCCACATACCCCAGAAATGAAGATCATAAAAAGCAGCAATTATGCGTTATCAACTGGTCGCTCTCAGCTTGCAAACCAATCATGGAGCAGCTTTGTTTGAATACTCCACAAGCTTTACAGAAAAGCTTTTAGCATACTTAAATTCTGCCTGGGGCCACCTCCATTTGTAAGATAGGAAGCGTCCTCAGTCACATTTGATGGATGATAGATACCTTATCTCTGCTTGGTACCTAGTGTTACAGCCTGGAACCAAGAGCATTCAGATTGCATCCTCTTATATAAATACAGATCTCCACTTAAGTCAACACTTACCAGCGATATTGCAAAACAGTGTCTTGATAGCTGCTAGTTAATCATTGTACAACACAAAATCATTTTCTGCTACAACCTTTTTTTTAAAAATTTATAGAGACAATGTGAATAAGCTTACTAAAAATATACCAAACGTGGACAAAAACAGAAACTATTGCCTGAGGCCAACACTGGATGGCTAGAAAGTAGAAACACTTTGGAAAGAACAGTAATTTCTTCCCAAGGAATTCTACTCTTCACCCATCCCAAAAGTTCCTAAACTGAATCCATCCAATCTAGGGACAGAAACAGTGACCAATGATTTCCATAAGAATGTCAAGACTTCAACTGCAACCTTGTAGTACATTGAGAGGACAGGACAGCAAACTGTGTATGCAAAACAGAACTACTGCTTCATCTTCAGAATTGCAGTGAAATTGTAATAAAACTAACTGAAAAAAAAACAATAAAAATCACTCTTTCCTGGGATCTGCTATGCAGTCTCCAGAACTAAAAAGTAAAAGTTTTAACCTAACAACAGGAAGATTCAGAGACAGAAATCCAGCTTTCCACATACTCTGGAAAAAAAAACCCACCTAAATATTACCTTCTGGCATTCTTTGGAAAAAGGTAAAGTCAGCTTTTCTCACAGGAGATACAAATATATGATTTACTAGAATGCAAACATCAAAAAGTAGAGAATAACATATTTAAAATATTTAGGGAATTGACTTCAAATAAGGTCTTTGTGTGTACAAAAAAAAAATATCTGACACCCAAACAGTTACAAATTTGTCTTTAATTCTCATTGTACTGTAGTAAGTATGCTGTACGACTGTGTATTCTACCAACTGTACCCTGAGGAGTGCTTATTGCAGTTCTTAGCTCTTTTGTCAGCTTGCCAGAGATCAAATGGCTAATCTGAGAAGGAAATCCAACATCTCTCAATGCAAACCTGCCGCTTTCTTTAAAATTTTAAAAACATTTTGCTGTGTAGAAGTATTGTGCAGTTTCACTGCATTAGTCACAGGTCGTGTCTCATTCAGATATTGGTGACATGTTATGCCCAGATAAGAGACTTGGAATTGAAAAAATGAAAACCCCAAACACTACTGTCTCTACTGGGTGTTAAAATATTTTTAAAAAATCTAAACAGAACAAACAGCAAAGTTTCTGATCAAGTTTGAAACACTTAGGGAAATTAACAAACAAATTAAAAATTATCATGTCAGTTTACAGTGCATAAAGTTACTGTTCACACAGGTCTTTGTTTACACTGAAAGTAAAGCAATCTACTTCACATTAGGTGAGACATCTGTACTTTATGGGGAGTAAATGAACACCTGTGGCCTCTCCCATGTAGATGGTTAAGAGCTACTCTTGAACAACCCGGTCAATGATGGACTTCTCACCTGATCTTCTTCTTCATCCTCTTCATCTTCTGCCAGACGCTGCCTGCCCACTTCATACAGTCTGCAAACTGTATCCATGTTCATGGCATCCATGCTCCCTTGATTCTGAAGAGGAGATGCCCACACAGCAGTTAACCCCAGGAATCAAGCTCAGCATTCATATTCATCTCAATCACAGAAACGTTACCAAAATCTTTCCCTCCCATTTACTAGCAGCAGTACAATTAGCACTAAAAATTAGTCTTTTTGGTTTCAAGGACCAGTCCAAGAGTGATATAGGTATCTACCTTCTGCTTCTGTCATCCACAAGTTACATTCTTACTTGTAAGACTTAAAATCTTTACACGCTTTGGGTTAGTTCTCACCTAACCACACACACCGCTTCCTTTCAAATTTGCCTCCTTATCACACCATTGAACCATATGGCTTGAAAGAATGCTAAAAAAAGTCATACAGCAAGAGTTGTAGGAGACAGCAGTCTGACAGTTCAGCAACCACTGCTGCCACAGTCCCTAAAGTAACATTTCTAATGACTCCTATAAAAGAAAACTTTCATAGGTTAGCCTCACAACTTTGACAAGTTCAACGTTAGTAGTCAAACATGGAGCTTGCCCTATTACAAATTCCTGACTCACTTTTTTTTTGTCTGTAAGGATGAGTGGTTCAGAGAGTATTAAGTCAACAGGATTTTAAACTAGTCACTACACATACATAGTCAGGTTCAAGAAACTAGGTACTGACAACACATTATTGGGCAAAGAACTGGACCCATTAGTTTAATTTTACTTTCCCCCTAACAAACCAGAGTTTCTCTCAGTAATTTTTGCTTCAAATCCTTAGCTTCTGAGATTGTGCTAGGAAGACAAGTGAAAAAAGAACAATAAGAGTGATTCACAGAGAAGTTCCACGGGCAGCCCCAGGAAGATTGCATTTCCCACTTATTTGATACACTGCAAATTTTAATAGGAAATTATTCCTATAAATAGGGAAAAAGAGCTTTTCTCTATGCTTATAAGAAGGAAAACCTCTGCGCATTTTAAAGTGGGAAGTGTTTGAAGCAGAGAGGCAAACGTGTCTGAAAGCTTAAGGAATCAGGAAGAGTGCTGTGGGTGGACAACAAAAAACTAACAGCTTCTTTACCATCATCAACACACAACCACTGCTTAGGACATGAATTTAGCAGTAGAAACTCCAGAATCTTAAGTTCTGAAGGTTTTAAAATGAAACAAAAAGCATTGCACTCAAACCACAGCTACAGAGACCAGAGTTTATTCTTAGCTCCTTTACCTCAATGACAGCCAGATAGCAGTCCTTGCTGTCTGTGCATAAGTCAAAGATATTCCGCTTTACATCTATGGTAGCTGGAAAACATCACAAAACAAACTTAGTGGTTAGCTGCGTATTATTTAATGCTTGCTGAAAGAAAAGATCTAACAATATATGTCTAAAAGCAGATTAAAAAAATATTGGGACAGGAAACAACAGCTGAAATACAAGTGACATGAACATTTGTAAATAATTCAACCTGTAATAAAGAATAGAAATGTCAGAGACCATCATCACAAATTGCCAATTGCCAGGCAAGTTCTTAACCTGCTCTGCACAGTGCCTCCTCTCCCTTGCTAATACCTTTATTGGCTTCTCTAAGCTCCAGGAGCTTTGCAAGCTGGAGACTCTGCCTGAAATGAGACCAATGACATATTGGCCAAATGACCTACTATCTCAGATTATGCTCTACTTGGAAAGAGGAAAGGAAAGCCAGAACTGCTGAATGGTAGCAAGTAAGGCAATCACACACTGAGCAGGATATGATACTCGAACCTACTTCAGTGTTAAACCCAGCTCTCATGCTTCAATCTGAATAGCTTGTAGCAGAATTTGTTTTGTCACACATGCAAAGGGGAGGAGGAAGTGAATGTTACTAAGCAGAACTTTCAATAAACCTTCCAACCCCCAGAACAAGCTATTTGCTCCTCTTTTACTCTTACCTATAGGTTTGTAATCAGTTGCATTAAATGTCCTGAAAGAAGAGCCAAAGGGACTTCTCATTCTCTCCTCCAGAAGGTCATCTTCATCATCTGCCTGCAACATAGCTGATACAAGGAAAGATTATTCCACAAATCCACCTTTCATTCATCACTATCATTAATCAACTTGAGATCAAATTAAACTATGACATGGATTTTCATTGTATTTAATAGCTTAGCAAGACCCATTTAATGTTTACTCTTTCAGAGCTGCCTATTAATACTGCAGATTGCTGAAGCTTAATACAGAGGACAAAATTATTTTCTCAAGCATCATCACATCTGCTGTTATACACATTTTCCTTCTCAATAGGTTGATTTTTAATCTCACAAATGAGTTGTGATATTGCTGATGTTAGAGAAAACTGCCTTTGTCAGCAATACATAAACATTCTGAAAAAATTCCAGCTCACACATGCCAGTAAGGCCTGGAGTTAGGCTCTCTGAAGCTTCCAATTTCACTGAACAAGCATCTACTTATCTCAAACCAGAGGTGACCAAGGACAGTAATATAAGACTGAGAAGTCCTACCTCCATACATAACTGTGCCAGTATAATTGAAGACCACACGACACTGATCCAGTGCAGGTACTGTGTGTAACAAGTGGAAAGTTCGGAGGTCCCACTGAAAAAATATAGGCTAAGGAGCAACAAACAATTGAAAGTTTCTATTTCCTTTTCAACACAGTGGCAAGCAACTGATTAATTGTATTCAGGAAGCTTCATTGGCACTCTCTTGCCAATAAAACAGAACCAGAGTTGGATTCCAGCACCACAATCTCTTCCATGTGTTCAAAATGAAAATGCAAAATATCACTCCCAGTCACAAGACATTACTGCAGTAACTTCAAAGTTGATCTTGGTAAGGGATGCGAAGAAAGCAGAGGTACCACAGAGTACATTAGAAAATCTCTCTTGCTCTCTCTGTGTGTCAAGTATCTCCTGTAGGCCGTATCAGAGGCAGAATCTGGAATTAAAATAGCTACCTCTCTGACAGTCTCTACTTACTCAATTCACAGACAAAAACCGTTGCCACCACACATAACCTGTAACACAGCAGACCATTAACACAACTCCTGCAATTGTGCGTCAGTACAAATTCTTTAGGTACCAGCACATCAGTTACCACAGGGGCCAAAGGATACAATTTCTGTGTTGACTATGACCTCTAGCCCATTGGGGTGGAAAACACCACTGATGGTCATGTTGAATTTGTCAAACTTGTGGATGGCTTGTGCCGATCTGACATCCCAGAGGACACCATCATTTAGGACAAGGTCATCAGTGGGGTTAAAGGTGGCACAGTTCTTCTTGTAGTTGTTGGCAAGATCTGGGTTAAACAGAGTCAATAGCTTGTTGCCAGTCTGAATATCATAGATCTTTTAGATTAAAAAGAGAAAGAAAGATTAGTCACAATTTGTAATGTACCTGTGCCTAAGATCACCCCTGTTCCCCTTTCTAGATTGGTTCCAGAGTCACCCCACTTCCCATTTTGCTTTTCCATTTCAAGTGACAGCACTCCCAAGATAACCCTTCCTGACAGTCCTTTACTAGTTTTTCACAGCTGGAACCAAGCCTCAAAACACACTTGGGCCAGTACTTTACTTACTGCAGGTTCACTGATATATTTCAATACTATCATGATTGGCTCCAAAGAAACTAACTAACTCCATTATGAAAATGAGGCTGGGAAGCTGCAGTCACAAGGTACTACTTAGCCAGAAACTGTTTCAGAACAGGAACTGCTTTCAGAGCAGATGTTATTTACAAACATAAAAACTCTAAAGCACACAGTGAGAGGAAAAAACCTAAAGAAAATGAGTTAAAATTCCTGACATTTACACGGAAGGGCAACTTTCTGAGCTTTGCCCCAACAAACTGTTGGAAGACAAAAAGATAAAAAGATAAAAAGGGCTTTAACTGGTATGATGGGTTCATGACCATCTTCCCAAATAAACGTGGTCTGTAACACCCCAGCTCTCATTCAAACTTACAGAGAGGAAAAAATGCTCTAGAACTGGAAAACAAATCTGTTTGCCAGATAAACACAGTATACAAACTGATCTGACTTCCAGCTAAATCCAAGTGAAAAACTGGGCAGGAAGGGATAGTTTGCTTAAACAAATCAAGAGCAATAAGCAAAATCCTGAGTAATTTGAATAAATTGCGTTTCATGACAATTTTATATGCAAATACTCTTTCAGTAGAGACAGTGCCTATAATGAATGCAAGTTAGCACTGAGAAGAAGCAGAAGCACTCAAGCCTGCATCTGTCAAATCTGCAGGTATTCATACAGAACACTACAACCGCATTCTCTGAAAATATATTGGTAAAATTAAATTACCCAAAAGCAAGTTGCAAATTCTGGGGGGCAAAAGGAGGACACTTTCAAGAAAGACACTTTTAATAGGCCATTTCCCACAGCTGTTGACTGAGCTACTGTTTATGGTGGAACTTTATTATTATTATTATTATTGAAAAATAAGACAAAGGAGGCAAATTCAGGGGGGAAAAAAACCAAAAAACAAAGTCCTGCATAATCTCTTAAATGAACAAAACAAAGCAGATTCTACAATTGCTCAGAATAGTAACCACAGAGGCAACATTGCACAGTGCTTGTGCTACAGCTGGTTTGAAACAGCCAAGTTTATGGAATGGAGAAGTCATTTGATACTTTCAAAGCTTTCCTCTAAAGCCTCTTACTTCATCAGTTACACAGAGCATCATAGCACTCAGATCCCTTAACAGATGTCTTGTGAAGAATTATATTCTTGTCCCAGCTTCACAAACATGTCCTTTACGGGTACTTACATGGGCAATGTCTCCTTTTGTGCCAATGACCCTATCCTGAGAGTGCTTGCTGAACTCCACATACTGGTCATCAGGGAAGGAATGCCTGTAGATAGAGCCAGTGAAGAAGTCAAGGAACTGCAGATTCAAACTGCCTGTGTGAACCAAACACTACCCCAACACCTCCAGCAGAGGCTTCAACAATGTAGAAAACTGAAAACACAAAAAAGACTTTTCTTCCACATATTTTTTATGGGAAGGAACAATTGGACAAAGCTATTTTAAATTGACTTCAGTATTTCCAGGTCTGAAATAGCGTGTATCCAGGTCTGAGAACTTCACCATGCAAATCACCGTGCTAGTAAAATTCTATAACTATCTACAGAAAGATTGTCAAGATAATTTACAAACATGAGAATAAAAACAAACACATTTGTCTGCCTTCAGGTTCAACAGTGATTTTACTGATCTATCTTGCATGAAATAGTACTTTAGGTAGTCAGAACTTAGCAAAGCTGTCTGTACCAAATAAAATAGGGAAGATACTAAACAGGAGAGCACATTTAATTTTTTCACAAGAGACATTGTGAGAACTGTGCTGTACTGTTCTCTCCTAGAGTTTGTTGTTAGGGTTTCTGCATATATTGAATGGTTCTTCTAACTCTAACACACCCCACAGCTGGATCAGAGTATACCTACTTCATATCAAAGACAGATTTCATTCCCCACAATGCAGACAGAGGTTGGCTCCATGTAGCAGATGTCAGCAATAAAGATCCATCCTGTATTTCCAGATGGGAGTGGAGGGGGAGAAAAGGGAAAAGAGTACCACAGAAAATAGAGGTTATCGTTAACCTGCACATTTTAACTTAAACTTACAAGATGAATTTAGTAAGCACAAAATCTGGTATAGTTCAAAAACTACTCTTAAGGGGATACAGTCTAGGTATCTAATACTGTGTATAATATAAATAGTCCCTGACAGACAAAGTAAATCATTACAGACAACAATGGGAACAATCTACAATGTTAATAGCAGATAAAAAAAATCAGGATAATCCATGCCTGAACCTTGACCTGTGAGTGGAGTTCATTCTGCTTATAAACCGGTTACCTTTTATTTCTTCCTAGAATCATCTCCCAACAGATTTCTGTCTTCAGCAAAGGGATGTTATATAAACTCTAGTATCTTATCTCACATTTATCTTAAATACTTATTCAGTTTAAGCATTTTTCCACTTCCAGACATACATATTCATTACTTATGAAGGCACACAGCCACTGTGCATCTTCTCTATTCTCTTAGGAAGAAAAAAATAATTGTAGAATTCAGAGAAGGAGAATGTAACCATTGCAAATACTTGAATGACAGGCATTGCAGGCCAGCCAGTAGGTGCATTTTAGATGTACACATCCAGATGAGCCCAAAATATACCAGGGCTTAGGCTGTAAGAACTTCTAGAACTCAGAATAGGCCTTTGGTTACTTACCCTGGATGGCTCAAGGTGCGTGATGGCAGAGTTATGGCAGTTGTAACTGGCCTCTTCCTGTCCACTGAACACATTATAGAGTTTCAACTGCCCCGTGCAAGTACCCAGCATTAAGAATCGTTCTCTTGCAGAAAATGCACAACAGGTAAAGCCACTCTCATCCTCATTTGCTTCCCTGAACACAGAAATTGGACGGAACCTAGAGAAGGCAGAAATACAAGGGTCACCCAAAAGAGAAGAAAAGCAAAACTGAAATGCTGTGTGACAATATTAAATCCAGTCCTTAAAAATCACATAGGTACAAGTTACAGCTTTCTTCTAGGACAAGCTAAGCGTCAGTTGTAAGATTAGCACTCAAGTGAGTATGCTAATACAGTGTTTGCAACATTTCAGGGTTTGTTTTGCACTATTAAGTACTTCTGTTCAGCACATCATTAAGTTGAAGCACTTGCAGTCCATCTTCAAAGTTGGATTGATGAAAAACCTGTAATGCCATCACCTGGATAAGTACAGACAGCTAGCAAAAAAAATTCTAACAGTTTGGAAACACTCAACACAAGAAGGCATGACACATCTGCCACATAACCTCCTCTCATCATCATTTCCCCAGGTGATACTGGTTCCACTCTGAACAAGCTTTCATCTGTGTGTTGTCTTTATTTTTATAAACTTTGTATCATCTTCCAATTTAACCTCAGCAAAGAAAGGCCACATAAAAAGGCTAGCCACTTGTGGTACTGCAGGGTCAGCTGCAAGAGCAAAATATGGATTCTGCTGTCCTGCATCTGTCAGCCAACCACCCTCGAGCCTATGCTACATTCCTGTGTAAAACTGGCATTACATACTCCCCTTTCAATAGAAAACATAAAGCTATGAGCTTCATTAGTCAAAGTTGCTAATAAATTCAAATGATTCCGAAAATAAAGTGTTCTTTATGTACTAAGGGTCAGTACTAAGGACAAGAGAAACAGAACAACTTCAAAAATGCCTTTCAAGGCTCTCCCACTTGTCCCTGTGGAAACACTGCTCTCCAAAGAAACTCTGCCGTGGGACTGCACAGCCCGAAGCCAGGTGAGGTTTTTTGGCACAGGGGACATCCAGAGAGGGATCAAGAAACATTTGTCTCCCTTACCTGCTAAATATAAGGTGTCTATCAAAGCAGCCACCATCCACCCCTCCGTACTTCGGAAAGGCTGCCCTGCGGGTCAGCCGTGAGGTAAAGTTAGTTGGCGCTTGGCGCCTCTGTTTTGGCTCAGGACACTGGTGGGGAGTAAAGAGAGAGAAAGGGGGACAGGTGGCAACAGGGTTCTTGCAGCGGGCGTGCTGCTCCCTAAGGTACTCTGTGATTATACTGTCCAGCGTGGGTGGGGAAGGAAGGTGTCTGTCCAGCTGCTTTTTGATAGCTGGGCTCTGGCTGTAGGCGCCATGGTCCGATTTCTGTCGCAATACTCTGATTTTTCTGCCATTGCAGGGAGATGGCCTCTCCCTGACAAAGCTAATCCTGCCAATCAGAGGAGAGTTGTTGGCATAAGAAGGGCCTGGAAGGGCAAGTGGACCTTGGGATGCAGACGGCCTTGCCTGAGCGTGGACAGAGGCGGCAGTGGAACCTACAGCAGTGTGGCTACTCAAACGGGCCGAGATGCCATTAGCTATGCGAGGAGTGCGAGGCAGGGTCACAGGAGAGGCAGCAGCCACAACAGGGGTGAAGGCAGATGAATGAGATGCTGCAGTCATGGGTAGGTCAGCCTCTTTAGTAAGGATAGATGCGGTTTCTCCTAGGCCCTTAGAGATGAGATGGTTCCGAATGAGGAGCAGCAGCTCCTTCTCAGGAAACGTGATCCTGGACTGGGCCACCACATCCGCCTTCTGCAGCCGTGCCAGGGAGACATCAGTGCCAATGAGCAACGGCTTCCCTGAAACACGCTCGATCAGCTCCGCAGCATATTTGCAGAACTTCACGTGCTCACTGCGTTTGTCCTGAAGCACCGGCTCCTTCATGAGCTGCTGAATTTGACAGCTGCTGAAGAGGGGCAGCTTGCTGATAATCTGCCGGACAGTACTGCTGCGTGAGAGCCCCACCAAGGCTTTGCAGGCCAACGCTCGGATCTGATCTGCGTCTGTGATCGGCATCTTTATAGACAGCAATGACAGCAGCACTTTGATGCCATTGTTGGACTGCACCACATTCCACATCTTAGCTAGTGTGTGCTCACTGCTCTTGGGGGCCTGAGGAAGTTTTCGCCGAGGAGTTCCAGAGATGAATTTGCCAATACTGGAGATCCGATTATCTGGGCCACACACACAATTGATAATGATCTGAAGGGCTGACTTCTGAATCTCGGCATCATGGATGAAAAATTCACCCTCAGCAACTCCAAGGATGATACTAATACCTAATGAGGGAAAGAAATAGTTTCTTTAGTACTCTAAAACATACCTTACACAGTTCATCAGACAAGTAAGGGAGCCTTCAACAAAGGAGTCAGGCAAAAATGAAACTTCGGGTTTGTTTCTTACCCCCCCTCCAGACAGAGTTCTGTTAGTTTCATGTCTGCTTCAGAAGATCAAATCCTTCACTCAGGAAAGAATTGGTGTATTGTCTAGAGAAAGGTTTTGTGCAAAAGAAATTGTCTTTTGCCTGTAACTAGTACTCTGTCCACCTTTTATTTTTCTTTTCTTAAAAAGAAGTCAAGCCCCACTTAATGCATTAGCCTCAGCCTGACCCAGGCACATCTTGTTTATTTGCATAATGAATCTGCAGGTAGCCAGTCAGAACATAACTCAAGCAGCAGTAATTGTTCCTTCCCCTTATTCTCAAATGCCATATCATCAGGAGACTTAAATTTCTGGGAAGCTGAGGGAACCTAATAGTCCCATTATAAAATCAGATTTGCTTCCATCTGTATTTAATGAGCTCCTGAGAACAAGCTCAAGTCAGAGACCACACCTTCAAATTTGTAATCCAACCACAGTGCTAATCATGACACAATTTTAACCACAGTCTACTCTCCCATTTATTTGCATCCCTGACAATAACTCTAAATTATTTTAACTCTTGTCTCACTGCAGGTGAGAAACAGCCAGGTAAAAACCATGTAGAAGACAACTGATAAGTAAGTCAGCAGGACCATATTCAGCTTACCCACAGTGGAAACAGTAGATCCAGCTTCATCTAACACATCCACAGGTTCTGCCAGCTGCAACTGGATTTTAGGAACCACAGTCAGGATGGCCAGTACATCCAAAGCGTATCGTACTGTGTCATTCCTGGAAGACAACAGCAGAACAAGAATTTCTTAGAGGTGTACGTACACAGTTGTTTCAATAACATTAAATAATATTCAATATACTCTACTCCAACAAACAGAAGTAAATCAGTCACATCTGATATATTTGATGGTTCCTTTTCCTTTCAGATTGTTCCATTCCTATAGGACTGGTCTCCACACAAGGCAGTGCTCACATGCACACCATTGCCTGCAGTCTGTCAACATTTACCCTACACTGCCCACAAGCTCCTAGAAGCACTGTAGTTTTGCATTTATAAAACCAAGAATGTTAGGACTTATCCACAAAAGCATCCTAAATTAAGCTGGTAAATCTAATCTAAACCTACATCTCAGATGAGAAACACTGACATATAAAATACTCTGTCACTGGTCAACTGGGAAGGAAGTTTTTCTGAAGTGAAAGGAAACTGTTTAGCAGTAAAACAGACAATTGTGATAGGGAAAAAGGCATCAGCTTAGGCACCAGTTTAAGAGAGATACAGGTGTGCGGAAGATGAAAGGGGCTGTTAAGCAAGACGTGGAAGAGCAGAACAATGCAAGAAAAGGGAATAAGTTTTGTAAGCCTGTATGGAAAGGTAGGAGTTAACCCAGGTAACAAATAGGAAACAGCTGCAGACTAAGAAACAGGAGAAAAGAAACTACCCAGGAGAGTGCAACCTGAGAGAGAGAGGGAGGCAAGGGATTGCAAAAGCAAAACAGATTTCAAAGGGTTTCAAGTTCAGTCAGGTAAGAAGCTCCTCCAGGCAGCAGAAATAAGAGGGAGTGAGTCCTGGTGACAACAGAATGGCTGATGAGAACTAGTTATAGCAGACAGTGACTCACCAGTGAACATCTCTCTAGAGAGGATTACAGCTTTACTCTGGGGAGCAGATGGTCATTAGTATAAACAGAGGCTGGAACTTTGCATCCATCCTACTTTTGAACTGGGGACAGGATCCTAATGGTATCCTATCAGAGCCTGGTGGCAGTTACCTTCCTTTTGTAAGTGTATGAAAGCTGCAAATTTTTGGGGGACAGGGAGGTGAGGGGAAGAGGAGACACAGAAATATAACAGAACATCATGGTGCACCCACAGCTTGTCTATGGCCAAGACAAGGAAGAAACTTAGAAGTGGCATTGGAAGGTGAGCCCCCCTACCAGCAGGTTGAGTTTAACAGCTGGTGGTATATCACTTAGGGACAAGAAACTGAGCAGTGCACAGAACAATCTTCAGTCTTTTTCCTCCCTCAAATACTGGCTTGTTGCATATTCACACAACTTCTTCCTACAGTTGTATCTGCTCAGTAAACTTCAAATAGCAACGAATGAACAAACTGATACAGTGTTCTCTCTTGAGTCAGCTAAACTTACTACATCCAAACAGACATTCCACCTCTTTCCAGGATTAAGATAGGTCTTGATTTCATGCTCTACTTTGAAGGTTTTCTACTCTTTTATAAAAAGGTAAACAAATTTTAAGACAGATTGTGGTACAGAATTGTGCCTAAGCTCTACTATGATGCTGATTTCTCTGAAATCAAAGGCCTGAGGCATTTTGGCTCTTCAGAAATCTCATGACATCCCCCCCTACCTCAAAATCTTAGTCCTGCTTTCCACAATATTAACTTCCATAAGCACTGTGCAGCCACAGCACAGACCCTAACAGCACTAATCAGTATGTGCCTGTTTTAAATGCTATGAGGTAGAAAATCTAGAAACAGAACGTCCTGCCCAAGAGTCACAACTTACTGCACTAAAATACAGTACTACAGCAGCCAGCTCACCTTGCATAGTATGTCTTCCAGTTGCAGGCTATTGAAATGAGCTGAAGCATGAGTTGGACACAAGACAATTTGAGAAAAACTTCTGCTGGCTCCCAGTAGAGCTGTGCTGGACCATACTCAATCAGGAACTCCATCATCTCTACAATCTGCTCATGAGTATACGAACAGGCCTGCAGGGAAGAGAGTTGGAAGCATTACAAAGAGATCACAAGAATTACAAACTTGTACACCAGGTCCCCCACTTCTGGGATTTAACTGAAAGCTGCAACCACAAAGAGCAGACTAACACTGCCTCTTGCAGAATAAGTATTTTCTTTCTGTTGATTCCCCAACTATAATAGAATACAGCAATTGTCACTATAATATACATTAATAAGCTTAAGATTAATATCCTTTAAGTTTCTTTGCAGTCCTAGAAGGCTTACACAAATTTAAGAAGAAGAAAATTTACATTAAATTAAAATTCTACTCTGCTTTTAAGCTACTAATCTAGTAGTTAAGTTCTGGCTACGAACCATACTAAAGAAAAAAAGGAAATTCCTAAGGAGCCTGCCCTTCAATATTTTTTTTGTATTACGTAAGGTGGCAACAGCTTATACACATTTCTCTAGTTATGGAAAATAGGTAATTTTTGCAGAGAAAAAAATAGTTCTTATTTCAGCTCTTCTAGAAGCCATCATAAATTAAACCAGAAACCACAGGTGACTGTGCTCCCTCAGAACAAGCAGCCAGAAAATTCAGTTTTTTAAAAAAAAAATGTATCACTTTACCAGGAGAAAGTTGGAAAAAAAAGTCATGGTCAACACAAGAATCTCCCAGGTAATTCCTAAAAACTGGAGTGTCCAAAAGACATATTTCAGTTGTCATTACCAAATCAAATTTATTTCCAAGTTTTTCAACATTATGCACTTTTCTGTATGTCTAGATTTTGTCCTTCCAGAGACTGAAAGCATAGAAAACTCACGAGTATCAAAAATAACCTGCCTTTAAATTAAGTCTTTGAGCAATGGAAAGGGAGCCACAGCAGATGAGCAGGAACCTTAATCAAATGTGGTTCAGATGAACCTCAAAGGCTCTTCTGCATTTTTCCACTGCAGGGTCATTCCACAAGGCAGGAAAAAAGTACAAATAAAAAATCCTTATCCCTATAAATTGCACACTGCCTACTTACTCCACTGGCTTCAAAAGACATCCACATATTCCTGCAGCTTGGATTTGCTTGAAAAATTCAACAATCATGTTAAAAGCTTGCAACACCGTACTCACCTTGTAGGGGGGCTGTGGATGGACCAGAATGCCACCTTCAGTGCGCTGGAGTGACTGCTTCACCTGTTCAAGTTTGATAGCAAGGTGAGCCTCAAAGTATCTACGCAAGGCCATGCAGGTGTGTTTCCCAGTCTGGCGACTGGCAAAGATCTCATCATCACTCAAGAGGGCTCCTTGGTCTTCCAGGTTTAAGATCTCAAGAGTGCTTATCTTCAGAAAGAGGTTGGGTGGGGAAGAAAACAAGTTTCATCAACTCACTCTTCAGAAGAAAAAAAAAGCACCTACAATTCTCAGCTGCACTTGTACTAAACTCAAACAAACTTACTATGTTATACAAGACATACAAGCACTGTCTGGACAGAGCAGGCTATCTGCATGGATAAGTAGTGAAGTCTAAAAAGAACCATTCCCCCTCCTTCACTATCTACCAATAAAGAAATCCAGACATTCCATCAGTGTAGATCTGGAGGCAACATTGTGCCTAGTATTAGGCATTGTATTACACAACATAAAGCGTGCTTACACCCTGCAGTGCTGATGTCCCCAAGTCAGACACAACCCAAGCTATTCAGACTGCACAGCAATACCATGCAGACATACCAGCTTTTGTACAGGAACAGTACAACTTCTGCTCATAAGACACCGTGATTACTACAGCACAAACACAGCTGCAGCTCTCCTGGAACAAGGCTGGATTTATCTGCATCCAAAAGGGTGCAGGGAAATACTACACATGTGTAGAATGGCAAGAAACATTTTAACTACCACTAAGCCACCACTGTTTGAGTAAGTGCTGCTTAACCCAAGAGGTGTACCAAAGCTCTCCAAGGATAGCAAGTCTCTGGACAATGATCATAATAATAAGAAAAAGAATAAATATGAAGGGATCCACATGTCTGTTGCTTAGAAAACTCACCCCACCTCTCCATCTCTTGGGAATTTAGGAGTAAAAATATCCAACAAACAAAACCCACAGAATTGCAGTGCAAAGGGTGCAAAATCTGACACCAAAACCTTGTTCACTGCATAAAACTGCAAGCCTTACCAGGTTAACCAGTCGCCGAAGGCCATCATGCCTGTCAAAGAGCTCCAGGACAGCACGGAAGGAGAAGCAAATGGAGAAGAACATGGTAGCATGGCAGCAGCCTGAGGCATGGGAGCATTCCATTAGCCATAAGGTGTAGTTTACTACATCTGAAAGCACATTATGGGGGTGCATGCACACCTAGAAAACAAAAGAACATTCTTGAGAACAACTTCAAACAGATCGCGGAAGAGAATTTGTCCAAGGAGAATTAGGGTTCTTTGAGGAGCAAACAGACAGAGGACAAATACCAGCTACTCTCAGCTTGACTTGGGATATCTGAGACATGAAATAAAAAGTCCCATTTCCAGACCAGCATAAGAGAGCCCCTGGAGACTAATAAAGGCCAGGATGTGGCAATGCAGAACTCGCAATTGGTCCATTCCTCGACCTAAACACAATAAATACAGCAGTAGTGTAATTCCAGAGAGTTCTTCTCCATACCACTTCAAGCTATTTTTCCTTCCCCCCCCTCTTTTTCTTTTTTTAGAAAGAGGGAATAATAGGATGAAGAGGGTGATGCAAGTATTGAGAAAACACTGACAAGACAGAGGTCTTCAAGTTAATTCCCTAGAAACAGAAATCCACATCCTTGAAACAAAACACTGATACACATCATTATTTATATACTTCCTACTGCCTCTGCACATACCAAAGTCTTCTATGTGAATTTGCTTTTTAGTTTAAGAGATGCTTATTCACTCTTTGAACACAGGTAGCAACACTAAGAGACTATGGGAATCACTGCAGTTACAGTAAAAGAACACCTCTTACCCTCTCCATGGCATCTTGATTGTAAGACAAATAATACAAGCACATGGAGACCCCTGTTGCTGCCATGGAAGGACGAGGAATCTCCAGTAACTTTTGCACTCCTCCGTGAGCAACAAACTCTGTTGCAAACTTGTTGTGCAGCAGCAATGATGCCAAATGCTAAGGAAGGATAAAAGCAGATTAGATTGGAATTCTTCAAACTGTCATCAATTCCATCCCCCGCCCCAGAGAAAAGCAGATGGCAGAAAAAACAAGCGCCCTGTGCTCTGTCCACTTTATTCCCTCCTCCCATTATATTTACCTGCAGAATGTAGCATATATCCCAACCACAAAAGCAGGAAAGGCACTATCGCTTTCTTTTACCTATCTTGCAAAAGAAACATCAGAAAAGAAGAGCAACTCTGAAATTATCCAGTAGGCCACCTTATGTCTTTTCATATTAACTCCCTATCTATAATCAGAAAGAAATACTTAAATTTGCATTCTCACTCTGTATATGCCATATTGCTGGCAAGAAGAATTTTATGAAATTAAGGCTACTTTTAAAACTGAAGTCTGCAGCTGCACTGAAGTTTGCTACACTTTCTTTTCTGTATTACCAGCATCTTAAGAGAAACCAGTAAAAACCATTGTAAACCCCACCCCACTCCCAACTGAGGTAATCTACATCTTTTGTAGGAACTCTGCTCCTTGGAAATAAATTCTCAGACGAATGACAATGAAATGGAAAGAAAGAAGACACTGGAGGACCAGAGGCAGAGAAGTTACTGTGAAAGAGGGAAAGAATGCACAGAAAAATGTAAGTTGTGCTGCTGCACTGCAGGTTTGGCTTGAAGAAGGTTATTCTGTGTGGTTTTATACCTCAGGGAGGTAATCTAAAGACTACTCACACAAAACTATTGTATTTCAAACATTAAGCTCAGAGGTGTCATGCTTGGGCTTCTGGGAGTAAGATGCTTATGCTTCTTACTGTTCACAAATGTCCCTTGAGATGACAGGCAGTGGAACAACTCATTAACGCCATCTAAGGGCAGCAGGAACACAAGCGTTCAACAGAAAAAGGAATTCTTATCATCTTCAGATAGGCAGCTGGCAGGCGAAATTAATGGCACTTCCTGCAAAATTAAGATCTTTTTACCCTCTCCCCCCTTTCCTTTTTTTATTTTAAATACTTGAGAGTTGAGAGCAACTGAACCACAATCCACTCAATTTGAGAGAAAGCCAATTCCAATCCCAGGGAATCCTGCAAGATACACAGGCCTAAAGAAGGTGAGCATTTGCCTTTGATGCATGCAGCAGACATATATTCAATGTTTTTACAATGTTCATAGTACATTTCATGCATTATGAATATAATTTACTTTAAGGGCTTCAAAAGTGAGCAGCACATCGTTGGTTCGCTTCAAATCGATGTAGTACATCATCAGTTCCCTTGATCCCAGTTGCATAAAGATGGGCAGCAGCTGAAAAGAATAAAAATGGGAGACTAGCTGAATGTTTCACGGGAAATACAAGGTCTGGTTTGGTTTTTACTCTCTCAACCCCCCAGTTTCACCCTACTGGCAGACATCTGTTATGAGAGGTCAGTGATAACCAGCTTCATCCATAGGAAGCAATAAAAGTTAACAGATCTCTTGTAACACATCTGCTGACTGCAGCAAGGTGCATGACAGCTACCACATGGGAATCTTTAGACTTTCCTTCAAGTGTGGCTATGGCAAGTCCACATAGGCATCACCCTGGCAATAAGTTCCACTTTGCATCTGTGCAAAGACAACTACCCAACAACTGAACAGAAAAAACAGGGGAGCAGGGCAACAAACCAAACCCCTTCGCATAATTCTTTGTGTAACAGCTTTAAAGTATTAATTCCTATTTTTATATCCTATTATTGCTGGCACATGAAGTGATCCAGTCAGCATGCATGGTATTAGGGGGATAACGGTTTCTTTGGCTCCCACAGAAGCAAGGCACACACACATCATGCATATCACAAAGCAAAACCATGTTGCTTTGCTCTATCTCAAATTAAGTTAAACCACATAAAAAAGGATTAGACGGAGATAAAGGTGGCCTGCAGACCTGTGCTAACTTGAGTTTTATGGAACAAAAAAAGTAAACACACTTTGGTAAATCTAACACTGCCCAACTAACTTTGCCCATGTAAGTGACAGCTCTCCAAAACACCTGTGTAACAGGGGCACTACCATTCCTCATCAGAACTACTGTAGAGCTTATGCAAACCACTTCACTTAGAATTTCAAGTTCATTATTTCCTCAGACTTTTAATTGCAGGAGTCTGTCACATCCCCCAGAGGAAACAGGAAAAATGCCTGTATTTCAAACAAAGTGACCTGCCCTGTGTCAGGTAAACGATCAAATTCAACAAAAACCAGCAACAAAATTCCTAGTGCCATGCTCTTGACTACTAGACCACACAACTGCTCGGTTCAGGTTCGAGTATTGCCTACCAGGTAACAAACTAATGACTTCATTAATTTGAAAGTCATCATCAAGTCAAGAAAGGTTACTGATCTTAATCATATCAGGAAACATCACAATACCACTCATAGTTTTGTCAGGAGAATTCAATCACAGGGTGCTTCCTCCCACCTACATATGCTCACCTCTTGGTATTCCCCTAAGGGAGTCAGGTACTGAAGAATTAGCCTCTGCTCTATGGCAGGAGTCAAAGGGTAAAGGGTATAATTAGTGCCAATCACCCACGGGGACATTTCTGACCAGCTGCTGTTGGACAGTTCAACAAACATCCGCTCTGGTTCTGAAGCAGAGAAGCCCAGCTTTTGCTTGGCCTTCCGGAAGCCATCTCTTTCATGCTGCTTCCCTGATTTGCTTTTTCTCAGCCCCCCATCATCTAGCTTTGTAGCAGAGTTTACTCTGCTACTGGTCTTGTGACTTGAATCGAGATGAAAGGAGATCTCCATATCACCAGAAACTTCCTCTTGTTCTCCATCTACTGCCATCTCCCCATAATCCATATCCACAGCCTCTTCATCTAGAGGCAGCAGAGGATCTGATGGCACTTTCCGAGGACTGGGACGCTTGTTTTCTTGTTTTGTAGTCATTTCAGTAACCTGTAACTCTCGTAGCCGTCGAAGCACCAAAGCCACCTGTTGCACAAAAGAAACATGCATGAGAGTATGCCTCCTGCTTTGGTCATGCATCTCACGTTGACCATATTTTTTGTTCTTATCACGTAACCAACTCCACAGCAGAGAGTATCAAGCATGCTGTGGTGTACATTTGCCCAGACAAATCATGATTTCAAAGTGAATAAGAAAACCCTGATTAATTTTGCTACAGCTACTTTCATTCTAGAATATCACTCAGTCTCCTGAGTGAGAAAGAAGTGGCTTAGAAGCCATTAAGAGCAGATGAGCTGTATTGGTGCTAACAGAACAGCAGACCATCTTCCACCATCTCTGCCTAGCCTACAATAAGGGCAACGTACCCTTTTGAAGCAACATAATTTGTTATGTTTGATAATTTGCAGTTCCACAAAACCTAAGGCCACACTTTTACAGGCCTTACCTGTGCAGGAATTAGAATACACCCATGCTTCAACACACTGTACACCGTGCCGGGAGACAAATTTGCCTATCCTACCCTTTTCCAAAAGTCATCTCAATTGCTCATAAGCACCATGCAGAATCAACACTTAACTGGTGAAAGGTTTATAATAGAAGTGAATGCAACTTCACAGTAAGTTGTCCCCATGTTGATTTACCCTGCATTTTAAACTTCCTGTCTGGTATATGAATCATGACATGCAACAGTTATGGATGTAAAGCTCCTGAAAATTTTGCTTTAAGGGGGCTATAAATACAAGTCCCATTAAAAAGTACAGTATTTGCCTTCTTACGTGTCCATCAGGATTTTTAACACAACTGGTGTAACAGAATCATCAGGCCACATGCCCCAGCTTCAGCAATTGTGCAGTCAGGGAAGGATGGAAAGCATGAGCTACTGATTCTTAACAGCTACTATCATAACCACTATAAGATCCACATGTTAACTCCTGAACGTGAGCTCCCCACAAATTAAAAGGTAAAGGTATCTGCCCTCTAAAAACAGAAAGTGATTGAGGGATCGTTACCAATTGTGAGTTCTCATCCCTGTAATTTGCAGCAATATCTTGGTTTTCCATAGCTCCTCCTAACAGCCCCGTCGCGTATGTCCTCAGCGGCTGATCAGCCTCTCGTGCCCACTTAAAGAGATTTTCAACTATGCCTTCCTAGAATAAAGAAAACAAGAAAGCAATTCCAACAGTTGTATTCCATTTTTAACTTCTCAGTTCCAGTGAAAGCACCTGTTGGTAACAATTCTCCCTATCTCTAGCAACGACCAGGTTGGACTTCCTACCAGTCATGTAATGAATCAAAAATATATGGAATCAACAAACAGAAACACATCTAACATTTTAAGCTGCAGAAAACTACTCCCTGGCATCAAATATTTGGAATCAGGATTCACACGCCTGCAAAAAATCTTCTGAAGTGGCCAGTTAACCTACTGTCTAGGAATTAGCAAAACACTACAGGTATAAATTGATTAATCAAAACAAACAAGCCCAAAGCTCCTGTCAGTTTCACTAATTCAAATTTCCAGCAGTTTAGCAGATTTCAAAGAATCAGTGTTGAACTCACACCAAGTGGAATGGATTTTGGTTAAATTTCTTACATTTTGCTAATAGCTACTAGGGCTAAATTGAAAAGTCATTTACAAAAGCAAACTACCCGGTGCCAGAGGAACTCTTTACACTAATGACTGCTCACCAACCAAAAGAACAATCCTCAACAGGCATAAATTTTAATGGTTGGGGAATAAAGAAATGCATGCAAGTCTACCAATCTGTACGTATCAAAATCTTAGCGCTAGATACATTAATATTTTTAATAGTAACAACCCCAGCAGTGTTTGAACACAGCCTGCCAGACAACTTTCCTAAGCAAAGCTGGATAAGTGTTAATTAAAATTAAAACAGTCAATTAAAAGACAATGGTTTAGAATGAAAGATTCCATTTTTTTCCCTTAACTGCTACCGGATTTTGAAACACCATACAACAACACATCATTATTGTGACAGGAATCTTGCACATACTTTGAACCATAGGTAAAATACAATAAAAGATTAGTTAAAAGTAATAATGTATAGACACACATTTCAATGAAAAATCTCAGCTTACAGATTTTCAAAGAGTTGCCTGTTATATATTTAAAGAAAATTGCATTACTTAAATCCTCTTATGTCATTAAATAAAAACAAAATCAATGAGATGTGAAATACCTTGTCACTAGAGGGCCTCTGTATGACCAGAACAGCATCCTCTCCAAACCAATCTGTGAGCTACCCTAAAGCCTCCTACACACAGGAACCCAGTGCCATAACAGAGCTCTACATGTTCTCAAGTCAAAAGTAAATAGTCCTTAAGTACAAAACTTAGCTTAAAAATTTAATTTCCATTTACAAGATAGATTGAGTCTCTGAAAAAAGCTATACCCTCCACAAATATGGAACTATTGTTTTACTTTCCATTTTTTTGGATCAAAGTTTCACAGCCTTAGCCTTTGGACAGATCACAAAGATCTCAAATTAAATTTAATCCTTCACAAATGAAGCACATTATTCTTTCCTTTTATCATGCTCTAGTTCATAACCATACCTCCAATAGTAAAGAAATTAATTTAGAACTTTTATATAAAGCACTACCTGATCTCCAAACTTCAGAAAAACATTACATTAATATTTACAGATGAGGAAATTGTGCCTCAGGAGTGAAACTGACTTTCTCCTCACTTTCAGCTCTGGGCATTCCTTTAAAAATGACACTCGTCAACATATAGAAGTCCAATTCAGCTGCCCATCACAGCTCCAGGTAATCCCCACAAAGCATGTGGATTTTAGACTGCTTAGTTAGAATATGACTTGCTTATCACTTAGCTCTGATAATGCTAATCACTCTGCTGTAGCTGGGGATTACTGGGCAAGAAAGACGCCTACAGCAAGTCTTCACATTCTATACAGCCTGTTCCATTCACAGGCCTATGGAATAACCACTCAAATTACATTTCCCAAGAAATTACATTAAATTCCAGCTCCTCTGTTTCAATCAGTTCTTACAAGCTGCAAAACACCAAAAATTTGATCAGCTGAACAAGCTAACATCAAAAAGCTCCAAACCACTAGTAAGATGGAATAGATTGTCTCCCAGAGACAAGATTTCAATATGGCTCTTCCCTGGTTTCTCGTGTGGGGAGAACTGGTGGAGTACATAATACACCAAGCTTAAAAATCAGGCCTTTGTATACATGATACCTTTTCCTGAAAGACAACAGCTGTTTCCAGACCCGGCATGATATCCAGAAGAAGTCGGCAGGCAGCAGTGTTTAATGGAGGTTCTCTGCTTGTCATCACATAAGCATTCACTAGCTAGAGAAGATCAGGAACAGCATTGGTTTGAAATTCAACTCTGACCAAAACCAGTGCAGTGAAAGCTCTCACAGCAGCAAAATGATAATAAGTAAGAAACGTCAGTATATAAGCCCTAGATCTAAAGATCTAAAGACTCCCTCCAGCACCTTGGAGGTTGAAATTACAGAATTCCCCTCTAATCTGCTCTTTGCTGCCTAAATACCTCTCAGGCTGATTTGTAAAGACAAATGCCCCTCCCAAAAAATTACAGTTCAGTAACAATGTAAACACAAAAAGGTAATAGCTGAAAAAAATTAACACAAAAATGCACATTTTAAGTGGCATCTATATTTGCTTATCGCTTGCAGTTTAAGACAAAGCTACACACAAGCAAGCTGTCAGAATCCTTACAGCAATGTGTATTGATAAAGGTGCTTGTAGGGAGTTGCAGGTAACAAAAATTCTAGCTATTAACTCATGTTAAGAGTATAGCAATGCAAAAGGAAAGCCAGACTCTTGCCTCTTCATTCTCTGCCCGAGTCTTCTAGAGCTGACATACTCCTCTGTTCCTACAAGCAGTCCAGCATTTCCAAGTAGTCAGAGACAAGGCATTGGAATTAGTGGTATTAATTTCTATTACAAAAATTAATTATACTTTTAAACTTCTATTAGAGAAGCTATGTTTTCTTTAAAGAGACTGATAAACCTTAAGAGGAACTAATTCAATTGTTACTACATGCATTCCAGTACTCCTGAACAGCTCACAAAGTCCCCTTTCCTTCAGTCACAACAGTGGCAAATGAGTTGCACTTAAACCCATTTTAAAAAACAATGCCATGGAAGAGATAGTCCCTACACCAGTAAAATAAATATTAAACAAGTACTGAGGTCAACCAGCACAGAGAGAAGCTGTCAGGAATTGACAGATACAGTTCTCAGAGCAAACCTACCGCGTTCATGAAATCATCATTCTTGAAAAGTATCCTCAGTAAGTGCCCAAGCATGCACTCTGGGTCTGCTCGACCTGTGGGAGAAACAGGACAAGATTTATCTACCTACCTCAAGATGTCAAGATTAATATTGAACTGCTATCTTCAAATTGTCTGTAGAATACTCTAGTTAACAGAACCTTTCCCAGAAGGAAAATTACACAAAAAATCATATTAATTATTCACTGACTTAACATTTTCTCTAGCAGGCATTACCTCCCTAGAATGCCCACTGGTCAAAGTGAACACATTTTAGTGGTCCAACAGTACTGAACTGTCATTTTTGTTGACTGAAGGTGCAGACACCAGGCAAACTGTTCCACTGTTGGAAAGAAGTCATCTCAAAAAAATAAAAATCTAACTATTCTAAAGCACTGCACTTACCTGACAGCAAATTCAGGATAATCTGAGAGAGACTGTCTTCTCTGTCCATCTAACACCCACTACTTCACACTAGCTGCAACCTGTTAACATGATCAATACATACCCTTATACCATGGGTCAGCCTCTCAAACACTCTCTCAAAACCCAGGTCCTCAAAATGTTGCAGCAAACACCAAAACTGCCAGATATTAGCACTGCAAAAGCAGTATCAGGCCTTGATCAGCAGTGGGCACATTGAGGCTAAAAATTGCTTACTCTTTAATATGAATTACCAGGTATCCATTGTGACAAAGGTGGTGCTGCCAAAACCATTCAGGACATCTTACCTGGGTGTCGGTCATCAAATGGGTCTGGATCTCCTTTGCGGTACTCTTCAGTCTCCTTCTCAATCAGCTCAGACATTCTGCAGAAGGAAACGACATCAAATGAGCACAATTCACACTCAGTCTTCTCCTAGTACACAGCTCCTCACTATCTGTCAAAATACTATAAAACAGCTCATCAACTTTCATTCGAACAGTATCAGTGCTACCAGAGAGGTGAGAGAAGAGATTTGCCTCTAATATCCCCCCCCTCCATGCTCCAAAACACATTGAACCCACATCAACATCCCAGTGATGCACAAGCATGATGCTCTGCAGGGGCCAATACCTTTTATTTACTCATATTAGAGTCCTGTTGATCTTCTATGATACATACTGTGGAGAACTAGAGTAAATAAAGGGCTAGAGTAGTAATTCTCACCATCATATAGTCTTTCTTTGGCAGCAGAGTAATTCCTGAACAGGTGGCTTAGTCCTGTTTCCTATTCAGCCTGTGCAGGGATGGCTGCTCAAACTGCCTACGTAATTTTTTGTTATTTTTGCATATTAAATTTTAATAACATTGTGTAATACTAAAAGCATTTCATATTTAATAAAGTACTGTTATCTGCACCCAGCTTATCCCTTCAGCTCCATCGAAGCTCAACTTTTTAGCACGTGTCAGTTACCGCGATGGGTAAGACAAGGAGAAACTCAGCCAGCTCTCTATTCATAGACCTTCAAAATACATCAAGTGCTCCTCTGTATCAGAAAAAAAAATGAAGGTTGTTCTGAAGTTGTGCCTTCCCCTAAACTGTGCAGCAGCCTCAGCAGACACAAGAAATCCTGTGCTGTAATTCATTTAGAATAAGCAGTAGGGGAATGAACTATTATTTTTATTTAAGCAAAACCAAGCAGAGGCAGGTTACCTCATGGTCAAGCAATAAATAATTCCATAGACATCCACTGTTTTTCTCCACAAAGTGTTCCAGCAGAAACATATGCAGTTTGAGGTGAAACACAGAGCAGTATCCAAAAAACATTAGCAAATTAAATCTTATTTCCTTGGTATAAAACCTCCTTGCCTCCCCTCTACCCAGGTCTAGAGTGGGGTGCAGAATCTATGTGCAGCACAGCATTTGAAAACAAGGTCTTCACACCTCAGGGCACTGACCTAGGCAGACATTATTATAGGGGAGGGAAAACTGCTGGAAGGCTGCAGTAATCCCTGGAAAGATATTTGTCTTTCATGGGAGATTTCCCTTACAGAATGCCACTGACTCTTACTCCATTCCTATTACTTCCCAGAAAATACCCTGTGTTTCCAGGGACAATTAGAGACAAAAATGCCCTTAGTCCTGCCTCTGTGCACTACACTGACTTGCCAGCATGACAGAGGATGAGGCTATGAAGCCTGCCCAGATTGTAGGAACAGCAAATTAGCTCCTCGGGAACCAGCAGAGAACTTCCCTGCTTGTCTCTGATCTGACAATTACCTTTCAGCAAACTGTTTATCCTGTGGGGTTTTCCAATATTTACTTTTAGTAAGCCTGAACATGGAGAGATGCAAATTGTGTCCCTTGCTAACAGGTGGCACAGCTTGAGCTCTCATGAATTTCTGGCAAAAGCAAAGTTACTTAAATACTCCACTGCCAGCTCCTCAGTTTTTACCATGAGAACTAATAGCTTGAGGGGTGCTGACAGACAACTGAGACAAACGGGGAGTTGAGAAGCTGCACCCTAGACTTGTCAGGTCTTTTTAGGTGATAATCAGCATTTTGATTGTGTGCCAGAAAGGACTGACAAGCAGCACGGAAAGTGAGCATAAAATTCTCATCAGTCCATCCTGTTTAGGAAGGCAGCAAAAAACCAGCATGCCAGCTAAAGCTGCCAAGTGGTTTCAGGGACAACATTATCACAGCCTAGATGAAACAGGCACGTGAATCATCAGTTACGAGGGGTTTTTAAGATAATTATTCACAATTGTTTGACCAAAATAAAAAAGCACTGTCTCTTTAAAATTTACTTTCAAAAGGAAAAAAAATTCAGATCAAGCTTGCTTATAATACCCTTTCAATTAAAGCATAGAAAGGTGGTTTGTGAAGTGACTTGGATGATTCTAGATCAACAGCTTTGTCAGTTCTCAGCTGAGCGACAGGAGAGTCAAATAACTAACAAAGCTCATTCCTGCCTGTAACATGGGCACGTGGTACACAGGGCTTTAACAAAAACCAACTCACAAAACCACAGAACTTTTATTCAGGTTTCAAGATTTCCTTTGTTCACTTGGCATGACATTAGTCCTCTCACCACTTCTGAGTTAGCAGACAAGGTCTAAGTTGTACATGGGGGTAGGGGTTCTTTCCCCACACTTATGTTTTTTTCTCTTTACAACTGTCTTTGCAATCATCGTTGGGAAGCCTACTCAGATCCCTGTTTTCACTTGCCACAAACTGAGCTCACTGAGAGTGGGAAAGGCAGGGATACTGGTATATACAAAAGTATGTCAGCTTTGCAAGACTCCCACTGATCTAGATGGCATAATATAAAGCTATCCCAATATTGCTCTATGCCATCATTTGGTACTGATGACCAACATGAGCCTTCACCCCAGGCTGCAACAGCGTGAGGTGCTCTAGGATCCTGTACCACAACACACTCGATTTGTGGAGATGAAGTATGATGTTGAGCTGTGGATTTATTTCCTTTATAAAGAGGCTCTTGGGATGCAGTGAAGGATCTAACCCACGGGATTTGCCAGAATGGTTGAACATAACTTGTACCCAGACTAGGAATGAATGTTCTTGCAGGATCATTTAATTTTATTTTTTTTTAACCATATATATTTAACCCCTGTTGTTTGCTGACATGCTTTCCAAGCAATTTCTTCAATTCATACCTTCTGACACTCCAGAGTTTGCAAATCCACAAAAGGAGCTTATTTGAAAGTGACAATTGAGCTGTGGCCTCTAAGCCACACCGTTGCTGTTCTTGTCTTATTACTGTTAATGGGCCCCCATCCACACAGGGAAGTTTTCTTCTGTTTGGCTCAGAAGGCAGAAGGAAGTAGAAAAAGGTCACTCACCAACAAGCATGACCACAGCTTCCTCTGCCTTCAGGCTAAAACAAGATGCAAGGGCACTACTCTGCCTCAGGACATCAGCTCAGAAAAGCTCCAGCTGGTGAGGATTCCTAGCACCTCTTCCAGCAAACTCTTTTAAACCTAGGCTGTACCTAAAACTCTCCACTCCGAACAGGCACGTGGCTTTCATTGATACCTGAAGCACTGGAAATCCAACTTCTGCCAAAGCCAGCAGATCCCCTTGCTACCTACCTTCAATAAATCTGTATTATCTCCACTAAAGCAAAAATACCCAAGCTTTCACCATCCATAACCACCCTGCCTGCTGCGCGGAGACTCTGGAGAATGAAAAGAGCTATCAGACTTGTCTGGGCATAAATAATGTAGGGAACTCAAGGTGCTGAGGCAGAGCAATATGTGCCAGACTGCTATAAACACAAGCAAAGACATGTTCAATTCAAATTTCTTAACATTTCTTAGAATATAGCAAATTTCTGCTGTTTATACCTGCAACAAAAAGCCTTGAAACAGTACATATGTTTCCTTCAAGACAGAAATCAGACAATACACAAAGACACACCAAAATATGTCTCATGATTTTCATGAGACCTACTCATTTTCAGGTGCTTAGGATTGGCTTTCTGCTGCTCACCTCCCTCTTCTGTGCTGCTATTTTTAAAATATAGTAAGAACAGCAAAAAAGTTGTGCCTACGAGGTGAGGCATGGCACAGATCTGTGCTAAGACGCTCCACCAGATTCCTGTTATTTCCACCCAGTGCCAGCTCAGAATCTGTGCACTGACTTGTCTGACCCAACAACGCAGAGCAGTGCAGGACAGAAACCCGGATTGCTCTTAAATGTACAAGTGCCCTAAAATCCTTTTGCATATATTAGGCAGGCCACAGATCTGCCAGCTGAGACACATGGAAGAACTGGATGGAATTCCTGTGAATGTCCTGTTAAGGCAAGAGTAATACCAGTTCACCCAAGAGAGGCCTGGCTTGGGAAACCACAAATGCAATTGATAATTCAAATGTTTCTCTTGTAATAGAAAATCTCTTATAATTAATGGTCTTACTAGTACCTACACAGCTACTAAAAATAATCTATTGGTTCAGGGAGTATTTTCCTCACACACACAGGACAACAGCAGTCAATCAACATCTAGTTTAGAAAAAAATCAGGTTTTCAAATGTTGCTTTAAACATGTCATATGAGCTCCAATAAAATCATCACAATATTGATTCTTTGATTCATCAAAGGATTTGCTCTTATACTTTCATTTAATCTGACCAATGTTATTACAATCCCAAACCCCACACCAACACCCTCATGGAACAATATTCTCATAGCTTTCAATCTTGATCAATGTTTTACAAGCTTCAGGTGAACATACCAAAGTTATTTCAACTATTTAATGATTCCCTTGATTTCTATTATTTCAGAGAATTAAATTCATGTTTTAGAGACAGTCTGTGCAAGATCTTTGCAATATAAATTTCTTACCAAAAATTGTGTGTATTTAAATACCGCTCTCATAGTTCAACTTCCAGACCAAAGAAAATTAATTACCAACAGGTAATCAGGTATGTAAAAACTTAAAGCAAAAGCCTGGTAAAAGCTGCTGTCAATTACAAATTTATTTAATAGATTTTACCTGGTGAGAATAGGGACCATGTCTTGCCCACTGCCGTGCTCTTTCTCCCATTGCTCAAGCAAAGCAGTGAGCTCAGCCTTGGAGTCCACATGCCCAGATCCCGAAGTCATGGCTTAGCCTAAGGCAGAGGTAAGAACAAAAAAAAAAAGCAGAGAAATTAGCAAGAAATCCCACATAGTTTTGCTGTATTCATTTATTCATTGAAATAATCTAAATCAAAGATTCCAAGTCATTTGGAAGAGGCAAGTCAGCAACACTCGGCAACAAGGAGTGAGAAAGAAAAGACCAAATGCCAGAATACTGCTGAACTTCACTTTAAAAGTTGGGAGTTTCTTTCTGGTCTTTTGCCTGAAGAATAAAGAGCACGTGCACACTTTGAACACAAGTCTTAACTGGTGTATGACAGCCCTGACCACGATGGGAAGTATGCACACCCAACCACACCGCAGCTTTTTAAAACTCTACCTCAATTCCATGAGCAGTCCTTTGCTTTTGCTCAGGGATTTACTCAAGAAACACCAAAGCCAGGGCAGCAAGACTATGATTGTCACTATTCCAGTTTAACACCCTCCAGACAGCAGTGAAAGTGCCAAGAATCATATTAGCTTCACACTGGCAAGGAGGCAGAAGGCGGGGGCACTGAGCCGCTGCGGGCAGTGGAAGGAGCACGGAGAGCGCGGTAGCTGGAAAGCAGAGCAGGTCGCCGCATCGCTACCAGTTGAAGGTTCCCAAGAACAGCCAGTGGCTCTAATAAGAAGGAAGAATGATCACAGGAGGGACCACTGGAACAATACTTCAGCTTTATCAGCCTTTACTGGTGAGACAGCAGCCGACAGATTTATCTTCCCATCATCAGAAGCGAGATCCCCTCCAGTACTGAGTGACTTGTTAAGGTACCATTTGATGAAGGGAACTAGCACTCTCGATTCTGTTGGAGCCTCTAAATTGCCAGGTGTCAGTTTCTGTCAGTCTGATAACAGTCTACTAGAAATATTAACAGACCAAACTAGAACACAATCTGTCTCAAAACACTGCCATGCCCTTAGTTTTCAATCTGACAGACTGCGATTGCTGTGAAGAGTTGTAACTTCTGGAGGAAGGAACACTCAATCCTAATTTATAAATTAAGCTTGTCTCAGAGATGGGAAGGGGGGGGGAAGGCAGAAATCAAAGCAAATGAAGAAATTCCTTCACGTCCAAACATGCACAACTATTTCCAGCATTTCATTAGCCATGACATGGCCAATATCCACCTGCCAGTAGATTAAATATCCATTTGTCATAACTGATCCAGAGGAAAAACTCTCCAAAGCAATGTCAGATACAGATATGTTTAAGACCATGACATACAGCTCCTGAAATACCTACTCAGGAACCACCAAATGATAGACCAGACAGGGAGCCACAGGTCATACAGGTGACATAAGCATTCGTAGTCCAAGTTCATTCTCAAAAACATTCCATGTTTAACTGAGTGCTGGATGCCTCTAATTTGCTTAAAACCTTTTCTCACTCGATGAATGGATCTACAGCTCTACCTCCTGAATTTAATGTATTGTGACTGGTTAGTTAAAAGGGAGACAAGAAGTGAAGATCATCCAGCTGAAGACGAAACTGCTCAAAGACTACAGAAAAATAAACCTGTGACTACAAGACACCTGGTGTGAAGAACACCATTTGGTAAGTACTATATGAAATGGGCATATGCTAACAAAAAGCCTATCTAGGCATAAAGAAAGATGATGTTTTCTAAATGATAAGTAATTATGATTTTACCTAGAGCTTTATTTATTAGTCATTCATCACAGAATTTGACTGGGAAATTTGATGCAAATGCATAAATTGCTTTGGAAAAAAAAACCTACCTAAATGTAGGCAACAAAACCTAATGAGATTGTACACACACACCCTGAAACACCTTTGAGAAGGAAAACTATTCCGAGCTCATAAAGCTCCATTCCCTTTTTCATTAACTGAACAACACTTGCCAGCAGCACTTCTAAGCTTTTAAATATCACAGATAGACACTCAGGCAAATCTACTCTGAGCCTCAGAATGCGAGTGCTGTAACGGCATCTGCATTCAACCATGTCAGACATCTCCACCTTCATTCTACACCCCAGGGACAGAAAAAAGTGCCTTGTGATCCCAGAGCTTGTGTAAGGCCTGTACAGGCTCTCCTGCAATCTGAAGAACAGCTTACTGCCTCTAACAACCCTTAATTATTCCAGCTAGAAAGTAAGAAAGGTCCAGCAATACCTGCAACAGGTCAACAAAGTTCCAGTCAGGAAGCCCACAGGAGCTACTCACACATCGCCCTCTGGGACACCCAGAGCTGTGCTATAACCAAGGGAAAACAGAAAAAGCCCACTTGTCCCTAAAGCCCTGAGCACCACCTCACTTAGAGCAAATTATAGATCCAAATAACCAGTGCTGACACACAAGTATTTTCCTGAAATGCAGTCAAAACATAAAAAGGCCACCTTTTCTCTAGGTACACAGCAATGAAATTAAGTATCTCTCCAAAGGATCTCATCTGTTCTGGAGGCTTATCCCTCCCAACCTGTTCAAATAAATCTGACTGCTCTACATGGCACTGCCAAGAGCTGCAGCAACAACAATTACCTCAAGGCATCTGCTTCCACACTTCTCCTGTTAATGCACATTAGCACTAACATATGTATGGCTGGAACATCATGGCAGGTGAAAGATTTCTTAAATACAAGAATCAAAGCAATTCCTACTGCGCTCATTTTTTTCAAGGATTCCATCTTAAATCAAAGTAAAGAATTCTGCAAAAAGGACAAGAACATAAATGGTATGAACTGAATGGTAACTACCAGAAATACACCCAGCCTGTTGGAGAGGAAGGTCTGTGAGAGCAACTGACTCTCACTATTTCTCTTGGACAAGCTGGGGAACCAATTCAGTCTTAAATTGCTCTCCAGGAACTAGCAGAACAGGGAGCAGCTATCGTTCCACGGTGGATTTAAACCCATGGGGATCTTTATTGATCTTTATTTTCCTTTATTTTTTTTTAATAAGTTTTGAAAACCAATGCCTACTACAAATTTCCATTAGAATATCCAAAAAGCTAAGGAATGGGATGTTTTTTTCCCACTACTGTCAAAGTATCATATTTATAATCAACAGAAGTGATATAAACAACATAAAGTATTTACTCAAAGGATTTGACTCTGAAAGACAAATATTTACAACCTTAACTGTCACTTGCTGTGAACACTCCCACTGAAAATCCACACATGCACATTCCAGCAGAGAGTGGTGTGCCCAGTACTGCTTTAATATCAAACACTACTTGGTATTCCAGTATCATAGCAAAGGTTTTGTGAGCATTTCACTCTTCTGAACTTAGATGTAAAAAATCTGACAGAAAAGGGAAACCCAAAGAAGTATTCAGACACAGATACCCAGAAGTACTCACATGTTTTTGGAGTCTCAGACACCTTACTGCTTGAGACACTTAGTCAGACACCACTGAACAACAGAGAAACACAAATGACCTCTAACCGCAAACCTCAATAGGTGCATGGTGCAGTTCAAGCAGATCCACTTCACCCTTTCATTCCTTGATATATCTGAGCAGCACAAGGACTGCAACACTACTACAGGTCACTCACTTATTGATCTTGTGTTCATGAAAAGGATTATGAGGTTCTGGACACGCTGATTTCAATACAGACATGCATTTTAAAGTACGAAACCTCCCAGGTAAAAATGAATCTACTTGTAAAATCTGAAAATGAACTATTTGGTTACTTGGGAAACGTGCAAAATCCACACCTTAACAATTTAAATGGCAAATGAAAGAGTCACAGAACAAAAATCATATCTTAGGGGGAAAAAAAAATCAATTTTAATCAACTTTGTAGAAAGATTGCACATTTAAATTCATACATGGGCAAAAATTACAAGAGGATTTGTGCATCTACATGTATAGAACCAACTCAAGTTCTAATAACTATGCTTTGACCTAGCTTAAATAATCAAGTTTCATGTTGTTCCTAAATACGATTCGCAGTATGGCTGAGGATGCAATGCAGATGAAAAGTCTAATGGCATAATATAACCCCGTAAGGGAAAATTAAGAACTTGTGAATTGGAACCTAGTTAAACACATAGCAAGCAGATCAGCAAACCCGTATGTTCTTCCCTATTTATGCCTCAACATGAAGATTTCTTTACTTTTTAATAAAATCTCCCTCTCATCACAATTATTCTCTAAATGAATGAGATATCAGACATATTTGCCTAAACCTGTTGAGTCTGAAACAGCCACGCCAAAGGCAGCGCTGAAGCATAACCAACTGTCAGCACTGAAGTTCACTGCAGAGGAAAGTATGCCACAATCTAACAGAATCCTCACAGCCTACAGGGAATAAAACCATGTTTTGGTGTCATGTGTGAGCGAAGCTCTGAGGGAAGCCCTTGTTTGTTCAGCTTCCCACTTTAACCCCTAAGAGAGCTCCAGTTTGGCTGTTACTACAGAACATATTCCTAACGTTGCTTTAAACAGCTGTTAAAAAAACTCATACGTTTTTACACTTTATTTGCAAGGCCAGGGAAGACCACGAAGTTATTCGGTTTCTTGGGGTTTCTGCTTTTACAAAACAGAGCTGAAGGTGGGTGCTGATCTGCCAGGACAAGCACGAAAAAGAGGAACAAGCTGCTGCTGCTGTTGCCAAAGGAAGGTACCGCTCCGTCTCCACACCAACCCCCTCGGTACGGCCGGGAAGCGCCGGGCGGGCCCCACCTGCCCAGAGGAGCGCGGGGCTGGGTCCCGCCGGGGCAGCGCGCAGCTCTGACAGCTCCTGCGGGGCCCGGCCCGCAGCCCGCCCCCAGCGTGCG
>VZRW01013282.1:883879-902120 GCA_013398125.1 Aegotheles bennettii
CGGCCGGGGCCTCGCGCGCGGCCTCCCGGGAAACGGAGTTCGCGCGAGCCGAGCCCTGCGCGCATGCGCCCGCCCGCAGCGGCGGCGCGGAGGAGCCTGGGAGTTGTAGTTCCTGGCGGGCGCCGCCATGGCCACCCCTCGGCCGAGCCGGCTGCAGGCGAAGGGGCGTTCTGCCGGCAGAGAGGCGAGGCTGTGCGCTCTGTTCCTTCCAGGCGGGCACTACGGACTCTCTGAGCAGCGGCTGCCGGCCCCGCTGCCCGGATGTGGGCCCCGGTAGCGCTGGGCACGCCGCCATCCCCTCCTCCCGCCCCAGTGCCTTTTCCTTCTCCCTCCCGCCAGGGCTGAACGCTCACTGCTGGGTTGTTCACCTGCCCGGCGTGGCTTCCCTGCAGGCAGCGGGGTGCTCAGTGGGAGGGCGGCCTGCCAATGAGCATGGCAGCCTCCAGCCCCTCCGGAGCGGCTTCTCCTCTCCCCTGCAAGGCAGGAACACCTTCCCATCCTTCCCAGTTAAACAGAGACCTTTCTCGGCAGGGGAAGGTGAACCCCACCGCGGTGCCAAACACCCAGCTCTGCTCGCCTGTTCCCCACAGGGCAGGTGAGAGTCCTAGCTCACTTCACAAGGCCAAGACAGTATGACCTCTCCTTTAATTTGGTTTCTCTTTAAAGGCAGTGAAACCCCAGCTTGTGCTGCAGTCCTCTAGTGATTGCCCAGGTATTGGCAGAAGAGGAAATAAGAGGAAACAGGGTCCTTCCTCCCAGGGAAAAGCTTCATAAACGCTGGCACTGATCCCAGCTGATCTGCTTCCCACCCCTCAGTGCCCCTGTTAACTCCCTTTCTTACACTGCAACGGCATAAACCCCTGCCCCAGGCAGTGTTTGCACAGGTACAGATGCTGCTACCACACTTACAGTATTTGACTGTGAAGTTCTGATTAACTACAGGATAATGACTGAAGTGGTGAGAATTCTGCAGCAGAAATCCCCCTGAAATTGCCCTGCCCTCACACCAACACTTTGCTTTAATATTGCAATTAAACAAACAAACAAAAATAAAATAAAACAAACAAAACCCACAAATCACTGTGGATTGCAGAGCAATGAAAACAAGAGGATCCCCAGCCACAAGGAGAACATACTGGTGTATGATGGTCAAATGATAGTAACAGTGACTTAAGCAAAATCAGAGCTTGAATTCCCTTGAACAAAATAACCACTTCTCTCCACTGCTGTAACACCCCAGGTCACCTCACAACACTCTGGTGAGGTCAGCAATTTATAAGCTTCCAGACTTAAGGACAATTAATTGTGAAATTGAAGGAGAAATGGCACTGTTAAGAGAACCCAGGGAGGCATAAGCCGTGTTCCCAGAGGGTGCCTCAAGTATAGCTAAGAGTGGAGGTACGTGGCTGGGATGCCTCAGCTACTGACAAAGGCAGAGAGTCCCAGGCCCTGGGCAGCAGCTTCACCCTCCTGCCTGGACAGACCTTTGCTCGGAGGATGAGAAAAAAGTTTGCAATCAGAGAGCTCGCAACATTCAGAGAGACTCCTCACCAGTGGCTGGCTGACAAGGAGAGGAAGAACTCTCTGGGATTTCAGAAGAGTTGATTGCTTACATTGACCTCCAACACAAATCTACACTGACAAAGTTTATTGACTTCCTACACTTCACCTTTTATTAGTTGCCCCACCTGCTTGTGGGAGTCAGTTTGCTCAATGCCATGTTTCTACTCTGAAGTGAGTTCCTGTTGTAGTGTAGCTCAGATAGTTACTGACTTAGCAACCACTGACCACTGCAGCATAATTTTGCTCCATGACTCATAGCAGGTGAGTAGGAAGTGCAGTAGCAGAGTTCTGTCCCTTCTCAGCACTTGTGTGCATCACACTGCTGCTGCAACTACACACAGCACCCAGCTGTATTCCCTGGCAGCACCTAGGGAAGGGTGCAATGCCAGGAACACAACCTTCGGGAGGCTCTGAACCCTCTCTTGCTAAGATGCTTGTAAAGGGAAGGGTGTTTCTTTACAACTCCCATGCCCCAGGGGACTGCAGAAACCAGGCAGGAGGTCAGATGTCTGGGAAGCTGCACCTGGAAATGGAGGAAGTTTTCTAGGAACGCAGTGGAGGTCAGTCTGCCTGCAGACCAGTTTGGCTGTGGTGCACTCTACAGAGTGCTTTCCTCCCTTCCATCTGGCCCATCTCCTCCAGTGGCCATGGGCAGTGGACAAACACCCTCCCAGGAAAGCCTCAGCTCCAGCCGTGGTACCATTTATCACTCTTCCAGCCTTGATCTGCCCAAATAGCTCAGAGGGAGTTTTATGAAGTGTGGTGCAGTACTGTGTCAGCTGATGTTTGCAGTGATACCCCTCACGCTGCAGGGGCTTTACACACTGTCCAGAGTCCCCAGCAGCACTTGTTTGCCATGTATATAATGCTAAATTTTCAGATGATGTGCAAAAATATCACTTGATCTAGTAGTTTATGGCCACAGGTGACTTGCAAGCTGGCAGCCAGCAGATCACCAAGTGGTCTGGCCCTGTTCCTTGCCTACCCCTGAGAGAAGGTAGATACTCAGTAGAAAGATGGGAGAAAAGAGACAGAAAGTGGAAGCAAGCAGGGGGAAGCAGTGAAGTAGGACCCTCTCTGCCTGGACAGACTGAGCACAGCAGAGGGGCTGCAGGCATTGCCATAGATCACCTGCAATCCAGGTGACCGTGGGGAAATGGGGCCAAAATATGCACGCCCAGTGCCCATGATAAATGATGCACGGCAAGGGAATAGTCCAATCACTAGATGGCACATCATGATCGTCACACCAGACCAGATCCCCTTGGGAGGAGCGGAAAGAGAGCAAAATAGCCTAAAGCTCAAATTAGCAAGCAATCATCTGGGGCTGATGTGCTTAGAAAGAGTCATTTCTGTGCACATACATAGAGCAAAACCATCCAACAACTGGGTGGAGAAATAAAATGTGAAAGTGCAGACAAAATTTGCTCATTCAATCCAATTCTGCCTGATCTCTTTGTTATTTCTGATTGACAGTAGGTAAGGTGGGAAGACCAACTGATGAATGGGGTTTGATGAGGTGATGCACAGAGGGCAGCAGAGGTGGTAGTTGCTCCAGGCAATGCAGTTACCACGTCTTCTCAGAGCTAAGCCTGCTCCTGTGCGTGGAGAGAGCATTTGGGTCTTCCTTCCAGCAGAAAAGGCCAAGCAGAGTGCAGAGAGAAGTTTCTTGCAGCAGATAAAACTTCTCTGCTTCCAAGATAGAGACGGAGCAAAGGACAGTGGCAGCAGGCTGTTGTTACCTGCTGCAAAAGGAGTTCAGAGGTGGTTATTTACAGAGAGAAGACAGAGTGATAGAAGACTGGTAACATGGTTTCTGGGGCAGGCTTTTTTCTGTGCTGGAGCTAACACAACAACACAAGCTAAGGTATTCATGAGGGGGGTCTAGGGACAGACCTACATTTTGGCAGAGGCCCAGTTATCATTGTGCATTGTTCTACTACTGTAGATCAGTAGAAGCAATTAATTCTTGAAATCATCAAGGACTGTGTCACGGCCAACTATGCTAACTCTTCTGGAGACTCACGGGGTCTTGCAGGGCTTGCCATCAAGCAGAGTGCACCTCAGTCTCACCAAGTGTTTGCATTAATTCAGCGGTGCAGACGGGCTCACCAGGCAGCTTCTCCTGAGCAATGGTTTGGCTGAGAATTTAGCCCAGACTGAAAAGAGAAGCCAGATCTATATCTAGGAACATAGAAATGCAGAAGAATGTAGTTCATCAGCTCAGATACTAATGAGAACATGAGCAGACAAACAGCTTGCTTCCAAAAAGGCCAGTGCCAAACCCTCCATTCAGACACCAGACCAATGCCAAGAGCACATAACTCTGCCTCCCTTAGCATCAGAATGACAGCACATCTGTGTTCACAAGCTAAAAGTCATCAGGAAATTCATATAATACCAAGCGGTCACTGTTATGTGAAGTAGACACTTGCATAAACCTCTTGCTTTCTGATAGCACAACACCCGAATGCTGACCACACTTCAATAATGCTGTGTGGTGCCTAGGACTGGGCAGAGTCTTCCTCAGAGCTTCATGCTCAGCTTCTCAAAGGCTTCTAGTGGCTTTGAGCAGATATTCATGCCTCTCCGCTCTCCCAAATCACTGTATAGTGGGGTTTTTGATGCATCCTGTGTTGTATGGGCTATGTATTACCCAGGGGGATGCAGTCATGATCCAGAAATTGGGAAAGAGCCTCTGGGGGAGTGGGAAGTGCACAGGTAAACCATGCACGCAGAATATACAGAATCACACACAAGGGAGAATGTGAAAAAAAGTAGAGGATAGTAAGTATACAGGAAGTGGAATTACAGCAATGACACATGGTTTTCTGACTAAACTCATTCCTCTAACTGAGGATGAGTTAAAAGTTCATTCCAGGCACTACACAAAATCCCTTGCTAGTTTTTTAAGGTTTAACAAGGATTTCCCTTTTTTATCTGTTTGTTACTATAGGAAACAGCCACTCAAGCAGCAAAGAAAACTCTTCATACAGGAGGCAGCAAGAAAAATTATACATAGCATGCCCTGAAATGCCTGCAAGACACACACTGGGAATATAAACAAATTCCTCCTAATGTTTTCCAGCAACAAGGATTTTAAGGATTACTTGCAACAACATAAGCTTCAAAAAACAAAGACTAAACAAAACCAAGATAAAGTATGGTTTTAAGACAACTATCCTTTTTAAGAGAAGGGAAGGGTTTGTTTTGTTTTCTCTTTTTTTAAAGAGAAATGATCAGGCCTTACTAGCAGGTTATGTATCTGTTCCCTTCGTGACTACTCTCTACAGGAGTTAATTGGGTCAAGTGTCTATATGTGACAATTTTGATGCAAGGGGAGTGATAAGCAAATTGGTGAAGGTGAGCTATAATGATTACAGGCACTCTAGATGTGTGTAAACATGTTAATTGTGGATTCCTGAGTTGTTTTATCACTGAAGTATTCCATCAAGGGCCTTAGTAACAGCTACAGGATGTTTGTAATATGTAGCTTCTTTAGTATTTGGTAATCCTAATCTTTAGCTTGACAATGATGGTGGCTACAGCTCACAAAGCTCTGCAGATACCAGCTCCAAGGGTCCACGTATGCATGGTACCACTGTATCAACATCTGGTACCACTGTATCAATATCTTTATTGATGACCTAGATGAGGGGATCAAGTGTACCCTCAGTAAGTTTGCAGATGACACTAAGTTAGGTGGAAGTGTTGATCTGCTTGAGGGAAGGAAGGCTCTGCAGAGAGATCTGGACAGGCTGCATCAATGGGCAGAGGCCAAGGGGATGAGGTTCAATAAGGCCAAGTGCCAGGTCCTGCACTTGGGCCACAACAACCCCAGGCACTGATCCAGGCTTGGGGAAGAGTTGCCTGGAGCTGCTCAGCAGAAAGGGACTTGGGGCACTGGGTGACAGCCGGCTGGGTATGAGCCAGCAGTGTGCCCAGGTGGCCAAGAAGGCCAATGGCATCTTGGCCTGCATCAAGAACAATGTGGCCAGCAGGAGCAGGGCAGTGATCATCCTGCTGTGCTCAGCACTGGTGAGGCTGCACCTTGAGTGCTGGGTTCAGTTCTGGGCCCCTCACTTCAAAAAACACATCAAGGGGCTGGAGTGTGTCCAGAGAAGGGCAACAAAGCTGGGGAAGGGGTTGGAACACAGGGCTGATGGGGAACGGCTGAGGAAGCTGGGGGTGTTCAGCCTGGAGAAGAGGAAGCTCAGGGGGGACCTGAAAGGAGGTTGGGGTGAGGCAGGGGTCGGCCTCTTCTGCCGTGCCCACAGTGAAAGGATGAGAGGAAACAGCTTTAAATTGCAGCAGGGGAGATTCAGATTGGACATCAGGAAAAATTTCTTCCCTGTGAGGGTGACTGGATATTGGAATGGGTTGCCCAGGGAGGTGGTGGTGTTACCGTCCCTGGAGGTGTTCAAGAGGCATCTGGATGTGGCGTTGGGTGATGTGGGTTAGTGAGGATGGAGGTAGGCAGTTGGGCTGGATGTTCTGGAAGGTCTCTTCCAACCTCAATTCTATGATTCTATGATACTGCAATTGCCAAGACATTTGGACCTGAACTGCAGTGAAGTCTGAACACAGATCACTTTACCTTCACTTACCCTCAGCCACACCCAGGAAGAAGCCCTGAATCTGCCCCAGCAGCGCAGTGCATTCAGTAGCTTTTGGCGTGGGAAAAAGCATCAGCTGAAGTGAGGTAACATGAAGCTGTGAGGAGGGACAGGCTGCAGGAGCTTGTGCTGGGATTTACCCAAGACACTTGGACCTAAGTTTCCCTCTCCCATGAAACAGCTCATGTTTTTTCACCAGAAAGGAATTACTTCCTCTGGCAACACCTCTCTTTGTGCTGCCCCGACCCCGAGCAGCCTCTGCAGCCCCAGGGATGTTTCAGTGGAGCTCACTGAAACACTGAGCACCACTGAGAAGACATACCTTGGAAATGCAGGTGGGCCTCAGCGCATGATGTTAATGGTGGCAGGTGCAGGTCCCCACTGTCATTGGTGACTTCATAAAGTGCTGGTTCTGCTGCTGAACCCAAAATGCTGGGTCAAGACAGCAGCACCAGCTCAAAGGCTCTTCCCTTCCCTCTTCCCCTCACCCCGCTGGGCAAACAACAGTTTCTCTTCTCCCTTTCAGGTGCTTTTTAGCTCTAGTCAGCAGGGAGGGAATACAGCAAGTTTCATAAATTTCTTTGCAAGAACAAAACAGAAGCATTTGAGGACAGGGCAGAAGGGGAAGGGAAAATCACTGAATTTTTAGGAATTCAATCTGGTGTCAAACCACAAAGGAGAAAAATCCCTCTGCCTCCAGGGGCATGTTGTGCTGTGTTAACAACTGCAGAGACGTACTCATGGGCTCTACTCTCCAGGGAGCCTTGTTTGGGAACATTTAGTTGATTTATAGCAGTGCAGAGTGTATTATATAGCAGTCTGTTGCTTTTGGGAAGCAGGTAAGTGTTGAGATGCAGATCCTTATCCATATTCTAAGTTCAGCATTGGTAAATGATAACCAGAAAAATATCTGGATGTCCTCTCTGCTTCTGGAGCTGGGGTTGGGAGTGGTTCAGGTGTCCAGTAGCGACTGCAGATTATAATAAATGGGTGGTGTGAAGCTCTGCACTGTTGCTCAAGCTGAAAGCCCCTCTGTAATGGAAGAGGATTCTGAGAAATACACATTTTTACCACTTCTGGACACAAAGGAGCAACAAAGTATAAAAATACCGATTTTAGTAGGGAGTATTTACCTGTAAGTGTATATCATTTGGATACTGTGTGGATACAGTATTGCAAGTTGCAGTTGCAATGCCAAACCTCAGACCTGGCAAACAACATTGTCTGAAAAGAGGAACATTACCCCAGGCCTAACTGCCACCTCTTAGGTGTACGTAGCTACCTGCTGCAATACGATTGCTAAATTGTGGTAAAATGCAACTAATTATGAAATAGGGGCATTCTGGGGGGATAATTTTGACATTCCCCACTGAGAAGAATGAATATATCTTTTTTCAAGAAAGAGTTTTTATCTTGATTCTTCCTGCTTCAAGTCTTCTTCAGAGAAAAAGATCTTTTTGAGCAATTGGACATACCAAATCACCAGTGTGATGGGATAGGACTGATGAGAATTTTCCCTGTATTACCTTACTTGACAGCCTGTTTTGTGTTTGATGTAATGTTTGCATGCTTTTCATATTACAACATTACATTTAGCGTAGTGCTTGGGCACTAATCTTCGGTGTAGTGTGGGAGGGAAACAATGCTTTAGCCCAAAGAGAAGTTGAAAAGATGGGAGGAAGTGATGAGAGATGTTTATGGCTCTTACAGGCTGTTTGGACAGCAGAACTCACAGGAGACTTTAGCAATACAGATACAAAGGCTTGAGCCAGGAAGGAAGAGGGAGGCGTGTTTAGCCACTTTTTGAGGCTCGGTTGTTATTTTTCATAGAGCAGAGCTTTGCATTGTGGCTACGAGTACTGAGGTTTATTTTGTTTTGTCTTTGGATCGTGGGAGTAAAACGCTGGTCTCCTCAAAATACGTGGGATGCCAGTGACTAAGATAATAAATGCAAGATTTCACCATAGACATTTGGAATGATCTCCATCCCAGCCCCTCCCAGCATGCTGGCTGGGATTGTTCCCAGCTAGGTTTGTAGCAGACAGGTGCATCAGGCCCTGCTACCTGCCTGAGGAGCTCCTTGGGATGCACAGCCTTCTCCCGCTAGTTACTGTTAACTGGCGTGCTGTTCTCCTGGGCTACAGAAAACTACCCATGAGCAATGTGAGAATGTCCTGGGAGATGAATCCCTAAGGGAGAACTGCAGGGAACAACATTGCCTGCAGTGGGAAGTTTTACAAATCAGCTGCGGTTTCCCACCATGTGGGACATGAATATCTAGTGTTTGCTTTTCAGCAGCACCTCCAGATCTAACCATGCCAGTCCTCACATCTCCCTGTCACAGAGGGCAACCAGCTAAAAACACAGTGCTGAGCTCTTGTAGCTGCAGCTTTTCTGAACTAGTTCCCTCCCTGCCTGGAGCTGATCAGCGTCAGTCTCCCAGGAGCCTCGCAAAATGGGAGAGGAGGAGGGAAAGCCACTTTCTTGCAGTCAGGCAAGTTCTCAAAGCCATTTGTCTTGCTAAGCTGGCTGTAGAGACTCCCCACACTTTTCTCTAAAAGTTTTTGCTCCTATCCCCAATGCTGCTTTTCTCTCTTGGTACTCCCTGGCTGAACCTTTACTGAGACTTTGATAATCCATGGATTTTGCACTCAGGGGAGTTATACCCTTTCCCCTGTGCACACAGGAGAATGTGTCACCCTGCAGGCACTATCATAGTCCACTGCTTGTATCTTCCTTCCTCAGGAAACAGCACCTGATGTTGGGAATTTGCTCAGCTGGGACTAGCTCCCAGCAGGGATTCACAGCTGGCTGAGGGATGTGCTAGAGGGAGGGCCTTGGCTCCCCTCTTCCCTATACAAATGTCAGGTGCAGCATCCTCATCCCTGAGCTGTGCTTTCTAGAAGAACTCTTTGACTTTACCCTGTGCTTCTGCCACAGCATCCAGGTCTGCAAGTTCTGCTCAGGGCCTCTCTTCCCATCTCCCATTGCTCAATGCTGAGGAACTGCTGGCAGCACTTGTGTCCCCAGCCTCTGCTGGGAATTCAGCAGTCTCCTTCCCATGCAGGCACCAGCTGGGAGCAATCAATTCCTGCTCAGTTCTGCACCTAGGTTGTACAGAAGTAATTTTAAACCCAGGGTGTGGACTAGTTGAATATGACTAAGAAAATGAAAGATGACTAAGAAAAACAAGTTTGTGTGCTGTGGAATATATCTCCAGCCTGAAACAGCTATAGAGCTTTGTCATTCTTCTGCAAAGCCCTGAGAGGTGCACAGATCTCCTGATAACATCAAAGCACCCTGAGAGCCAGAGTCCCTGCTTCCAGCTCCTCTCCCAGCAGAGCTGAGAGCATGGCATCCACATTCAGAAACACCTCCTCTGCTGGCTGGTCTTCAGGAGGCTGTATGAGTGGAAAAACCGTCTCTGCTCACAGCTTTTCACTCCTGTGGAGCAAGTGGCTGTGCAAAGGAGCAACCAGGGCTGTCACCTCCTGCTGCAACCCTCTGCCCCATGTCCTGCCCATATGTGACTCCAACAAGGTCACTGTTGGCAGGTGTACACAAACTTGTCTGTGTGAACTCCACTCCTGTTACCTGCCTGATTTCTAATCCTCTGCAGCTACTGTTCCAGTCATTCTCCAGCTTCTTCTGTCTCTTCTTTTATGTTTTTTTTCTTTAGTTTCCCACCTAATAATTCACATAATTCTGGTTGCTATGCAGTGTTTCTGGGCTCAGCCATATGAACAATCCCCTACCATGGGTGTGTGCAGCTTGGCTACAGCATGGATGCTTTGCTGATTAATTTGCCTTTTATTTCATGGTTATTTCAGATGCTTGGAAATAAACTGAAAATAAAACTGTTACTAACATCTTCCTCCTTCTCGTGTCAATTAACTGCAGCAAGTTAATCTTTTTCAGTATTATCCTTTGTGTAGTCTAGACCAGGGTGCAGACAGTAATGTAAGCTGTGTAGCTTAATTTACTCTCCACTTTTATTCTCACCAGTGCCATGTAGATGAGGAAGGTGGGTAGAGGGGAGCAAGGAAGTGGCAGAATACAGCTGCAAGTCAGAAAAGGCACACTGGGACATCTGCATGGGTCCTGTGCTGGGTCATCACGTGAGGGGATGAGGGCAATCACAGAGGCTGCTTCCTCCACCAGAAGCTGAAGAAAGGGGAGGATCCAAGTCCTGTTGCCCCATCTGCTGAACACACACCCAAGTTTCCGGATTATTAAAGGACAACCATTTGCTGTTTCAGAGCTTTTCAGTTGTGCCTGGAAAGAGCACAGTTCCCAAAGCTCTTCCAACAGGTATGTTGTCACCTTAGCTGTTTTCTGATCTGTAAATGGTAGGTTTCCAAAAATAATTGTCCAACCTCTTGGTTTCTGATGGCCCAGCTGGGCAAGTTTGGTTGCATTTGAGCAGGGATGGTCATTCACCTGCCCAAGCTCCAACCACACAGGGGAAGGAATAACATGCTAATGTTGAATAAAATGTCCTGATGCATAAAATGAGAAGCAATTAAGCAGTCCCAAGACTACCTCCTTCATACACACAATTCCACAATTTCCCTGCTTAAATGCATCCACCATCAAAACTATTTTGCTAATTCATATCCCAGAGATTGAGCACCTTGCAGGCAAGAAAATGTTCTTTTGAGACAGATGTTTCCTTAGTCTTCTGAACCTCAGAAACAATTATAAAGCCAGAGGAGTCAATGAAAGGAAGAAGTGCTGTTTAACATAGCTTAAGTGGTTGTTATTTAGGAGTTGCTTTTCAAATGAGTGAAATCACCTATTGTGGGGGCAAAGCAGACCACAATGATGTTAGATTATTCCAAAAACCACACACCACCCACTGCAGGAAGACAGAGACTGCAGAGTGTGCACATCGGTTTCTGTCATTAGCATGGTTATGCTAATCTTCAACTCCATCAGTGTTTCAGAAAGATGTTCTGGCATCACAAGAAGGGTGACTGATATCCTCTGGTAATAAAATAGGACAGGACATCAGAGTGGCAACAAAGAAAATGTAGGTACAAATCAGGGGATGCTATGCCTTGAATTTAGTTGCATGGAATTTTAAACATTAAATGCCAATTGCAGTGCACAAGGTGTTGGGGAAACACCTCCAGTAAAACAGGCCCACTGTGGATAGTGGGCAATGGCTGTAGGGCTCCAGGTGGGATGCAGCCATGGATACCAGTGGAGTGTCAGGAAGGGAGCAGCTCCTAGTGGCACTAACACTTCATTACCTGAACAAGAAGTTATGTGTAGGACCCAGGAGTCTCACAAGGTGCAGGGCCTCAGGATTTCACTACTAAAAAGGAAGCACTACTGCTAATAAATAAGAAGTGAAATCAACACTAATCCCTACATATGGGCTGCTTAAATCACAGGATTTGCAGTGATCACAGGTGTTCTAATGAACAAAAGATGAAAAGCAAAGAAGAGAGTGGAAAGCGTGCTGAAAAATAAGGAGAAAAGCCAGCTATCTTGCTTTATGACTTCAGATTAATAATAAACCCTATGATGAGTCTAAGAATGAGGAAGCAAATACAAGTCTTACCAGCATTAGGATGAAAAGTGAAGTAAATTCTCTTCCCAAACCTCAATAATCCACTCATAGTCCTTCTGCCTGTTGCATCTCTGCTCAAGATGTCTTTTATTATTAGTCACTTAATTATCCTTCTCCCCTCCAAAAACAAACTCATACCTTTGCCACCATTATCTGTGAGGGTAAGTTTCAGGATAAACTGTTAAAATGCAGCTGTGAAATGAGCAAAACAGAAAGACCTTGCTGTTTCTAGCTAGTCTACAGCCATCCTACCTATCAGCATAATTCACACACAGCCCATAGACATGGTAAAGCCCCAGGGTCTTCATCAGTAGACAATCTGAGGGTAGAGTCCAACTGCTTCAACTAAAGGGAGAAGAGTAGGGGCTGAGTAGTCTCTCACCTCTCCATCAAGAAAAACACCTTCTGCTCTTTGAGGGGTAAGAAGCCAGGAGCTGAGGAGATACCAGGACCAGCAGGGCAGAGGTATCTGCAGTCAGTAGTGATACCACAATACCTGAGCTAGGTAGGCTGAGGAACACCAGTCAGCATCAACCAAGAGCCCAGATCATCAGGCAAGCTCATATTGATAAGGCAGAGCCAAAGTCAAGCTAAGAAACTAGACCATGTTCAGCAATACAAACAGGACACCACAAGACTAAGTGCCCAAGAGTGAGTTTAAATAGATCCCCTGTGCCAATGACTAGGGGGGTGTGCATGGAAGCCCCAGGTGAGGCTGGTCAGGGCCATTAAGGCCCACTAGGGCCATGATATCTGCAGCCCAGCACAAGGACAGTGTTATCACACAGGGGAAAATCCCCACGTAAGGAATGTTATCAAAGTCAATTCCTAGGGATAAAGGTTACTGTAGCATTGGAAAGGAGGTCTTGGCAGAGTAGTGGCAGTGAAAACCCATTCACATTAGTCATGGATCATGTCATCCTCTTTGCCTCACAGCTAATGATAGAAAAGCAGAGCTGGCTATAGGCAAAACCCTCCCTCATCTCTGTGACCCAGCACTTCTCTTGGCAGGAGGTTGCCTTGTCTCTTCAGAGTGGCATAAGAGTTGGTTATGTCTCCAATAAGGACAAGCCAAGAGCTGTCTGCTGGAAAGACATAACCCCTTGGTGCCTTCTCCTTGTAGCTTCCAAAGCACAGCTAGGAACAGGACAGTCCTGACCAGCCACTGGGTTTATTTTTCACTAACCCTGTGCCCTCCTCTTGTCCTAGGTGAGTGAAATGTCCTGGGATGCAGAAAGCCCAGTCTGGCCAGGAAAGGGTCAGTGTATTTTGGAGGTGTGGGTGGATGTTGTTGTGCTCACTTTGCTGCACCTGCTGTAACCACCAGGCATGGAAGGGGGGCTTAAAAGGAGTGAGCTGAACCTAGGGGGGAGTGTGGAGATGGTTTCTCAGGCTGGGCTTAGGAGCAAACAAGACTCTGGTAATGACTTACTGTAAGACTTCATTTTGCTCACTTCTCAGTTGCACCACACTCTGTTGCCTGGGCTAAGCAAAGCAAGAAGAGAGCTACCTAATTTTAAAATGTTTTTGATGATGTTATCAATTTGCTAAAGGGTCTTCACAGGTAATTCAATGATGTACTTCTGTGCACTGGAGCTGTGGGTTTAGCTTTGTTCTCCTTCAGGGTAGGTCTGAGCACTGTGGGTCTCTCTGAGCTCTGCAGGTGGGCTTTGCTGCTGGCCTCACAGTCCTTGTAGTAGGTGGATGAGCAGGGTGAGCCCTGCTGCAGCCAGGTACCCTGCTGTGGGCATTGCCAGGAATAGCTGTGTGACCTTTTCTAATAAGGTGTTGCCTTGTATTAGTTCTTAAATTTGTTGCTTTTGGTTTTTTAAATACACTACTGCCTCTCCTATGAGCAAAGCATCTTATTTTGCCCTCACTCCCTCCTGTTACTCTGTATATCATCACATCTCTGCTACTCTAGAAGAGGTGGTGCCTTGTTTCACCTTCCTGCTGCCTTCTCCAGGTGCCTGCACCCAATTCGATCACCTAGGGTTTGAGAAGGGGGTGTTGAAGGCTGAGGAGTGTTTCCAGTGAGCTGTGCTGTGTTATGCAATGGCATTACAGCATTTCAATACTGTAATCCTTCCCAAAGCAGCTCATCAGGGAGTTAAGAAAGCAGAATAGATGCCTGCTCTCCAAGCAGAGAGATCTTGCTCTATAATGACGCTGAATCTCTTCTGGATGGGACAAGTCATTTCATGTAATGAGGGTCGCCTTTAACTTGCCCATAATGAAACTCACTTGTTTATACATATTCTGCAGCGTTTGGTTCTTAGCCCCTTCTAGTGGGGAAAGGAGAAGCCTGCAGACTGAGTGTTGAGGGGCAAGTGAAATCCAAGCTGAATACCATGATGCTGGTTGAATGTCCGTGAAGCTGAACCACCATAAATGTAAGAGGTTCCTTTGAGAAGAGGCTCCCTGGTAACTCCTTCACCAAGTCCTTCAGCACAAAGCTTAATGTTACACTAAGTGTGATGTTAGAAACAGGGTGAACTGTTAGTCATTTTTCACGTTCCCTTCCTCTGCATGACTGCTTGAGTCCTCCTGTCAGGATGGAGACAGCTTGGCAGCTCCTTCAGGTTTCCCATCCTGCAGTTTGGGTGTGTCTGCTGTGAGCGAGGGACGGGCTGGGGTGCATTCCCTTCTCCCGCAGAGGGACAGTGTAGCAGCAAGCAAAGGGAACAACATCCAGAGCAAGGCCCAAATGAAGAAATGGGGAAAAGCAGAGACAAGTAAGGGCATATGAATGTGGTTAGGCAGGTGAACAGTGATGCAACATGTAAAATGCTGTATAGCACTGCTGACCAGCGAAGGTCTGCAGGAAGCACAAGTAATGTCACCATCGCCCACTGATGACATTGCTTTCTCTGTGTCAGGTAAAGTAACACAGGTTAGACCCAACACTTGAAAGAGAAGGGTCTAAGAAAGGGCAAGTCCACCAGCAGTAGGAATTGTATTGCAGCAGTCCTAATGCTGCCACTAAAGTACTTAAGAAACAATAGCTGTGATTTATGGGCCCATCAAACCTGACACAGTGACAAGGTTTGTGATTTATTAATTGCTTTGAATGGGGTGTCATATGCTGGCTCCCAGCTCCTCAGGTTGTAGAGTGAAATTCAGACCTGCTCCTTTGATTGTGTCTGCAGACTGCACCTTGATAAAAGCCACCCTGTTTCCAAGGATCCCATTATAGGCTTTCAGTTTCCTGAACACACAGACAAAGCTTAGGATGAAGGAATCCAGAGCGATCCTACTGTCCAGGCACTGAAGGCAAAGCTCAGTTATCCTTCCAATGGGATATGTGTTTTTCTACTGCTCTAGGGACACATTTCACAGAGCCTTGTCCCCTCTAGCAGGGTGAGGAGGTTTAGGAGATGCTTCTATAACTTCCATGGACAGTTTTTGCAAGGGTTTTTCAACTCCCTACATGTTCTGTGGATTGTACACTTCAGAGCATTTATTCAGAGGTGTAGAGACCTTCCCAAATCCTGTCTTTGCATCTTTTAAATACCCTGGGGTGGAAAGAGAGCCCAGAGTACCTAGAGCAGTGCTGATCAGTCAGCACACTGAACATCAGTGCAGCAGTGCTACCTGATGGACACTTCTCTGGACACAAAACTGAGGCCTGATGGCTCTCTGTACTGAGATCTTACTCAAAGCTCTGATCAGACAAGCTGTGAAAGGTAACACTTTGAAAGTGTCTTTTCCAAGTAGCATAAAGTTTATAGATTGTCCTCTGCTAGACAAGAACGACACAGCCAAGTGCAGAAGTGCTCATGGTTATGAGAGAATCAATTAGGGCATGTTGATGAATAATGCATGTGTAGCTTAGGAGGGATGGATGACATCAGGTTTATTTTCGTACAGTTAATTGAGAGTGATTCTAGGACAGAAAAAAGCACAAAAGGAAGATGGGGAGCTTTGGGGGAGATTCTGGTCAGAGCATCAGAAGCTGGAGGCTCACCAGCAACGCTTCCTGTCCATTAAGCTGTAAAAACCCCAGGAAGAGGAGTTGTACTAATGTCCTCTACAGCTGCTAATCCATGTAACTGATACTGCCCAGGAACCCAATTCAGACTGCAAATGATATGAGCATTTAAAGAGAGAGGCTGAAGCTGTTGCTGTGAATTCTGATGGCCTTTCCTGTATTAAGATAATGTCTGCCTTGCTCTTTTGGCCCCCAGTTGTAGGACACCAGTCAGCTCTATTTATCACTAGAGATGAGGCTCTGCTGTTTCTTGAATGTGCAGGGATCTCTAAAGGAGAGCTGGTGCTGGAGGGACCCTGGCATCCTGGTGGGAAATGATCTCTTGCTGATCACATGTGCCAAATTTCCCTGCACAGTGGTGTGCAGCTGTGTCGTGAGAAGACCTGTGTCAGTCCTGAGCCTGGCAAAGGAGGAGGAGTGTTCCACAGCTCTTTGCTTTGGTGTTTCCCAACACTAGTTGAGGGAATTTCCCCATGCCTGACTGCCTGCCTGGCTCAGAGCAATGCCTGCTGCAGGTGACCAGTAGTATCCATGCAAGGCAAAGGACAAAGGGCACATTGCTGTGGTGAGCAACCAGCCACTGGCCTGAGGAACCATGGCAATTCATTGCCTGTGTGGCAGTTTTGGTGATGATTGATGTGTGTGTGAAAGGCTGTGAAGGGACTCAGAGTGGGTGGCTGTTCCACTCAAGTTGGGTGAGAACCACTGATCCCACCTGGAAGATTACAGACTATTTCTTTATTTGCTTACCCTAGGAGGGGTGACTCCTTCAACCTCATCTTCCACAGTGATGGTAAAGGACAGCTGGTACCTGTTTAAGGAGCCAGAGCTGCCATGTTTGGTGGGACTGGAGAGTATCTATGTTTCCTTGAGGAATAACACCTGATCTTTCTGCCCCAGTTCTATCTGGATGGTGTAACTCCAGCCTTAGTGTTGCAAACCAGCTGCTTGGACTGAATGTTGTTGGTGGTGTGAGTTTCTGGTGGCATCTGCTTCAAGTGTGGTGAACATGGGTGTCCTAAGTTGGGACTGTGAGCTACCAGTTGAGAAAGCATGAGTGATGTGGAGCTGTGTGAAGGGGCAAACACCGCAGCGGGGCTGTGCAGGCAGCCCCCTGGTGCCAAACCCAGCTCAACACATCCACCGGACGATGTGGATGTCTGACTGCAAAGGTTCATTGACTCTGAAAGATAGTGGTCATACATTTATAGAAGCCAAGGATAATTTTCTAGGTCTGTTTTAGCTGCCTTAGTTAAATTCACAGCAATCAGAAGAAGGTGCTGGCTCCTGGAGTGCTGACAGGAGTAGCCCTAGAAGCAGCCATCCTCAACTGGACTGTGCTTGTCAATGCTGCTGAGGAGAAGCTGCCTAAAACGTGACCTTTTTAAATGTTGTGATGTGGGATAAAAACCAGTAAAGACTACTCACTGCTCTGCTGAGGACCCTTCTGCCTGCTTTAAGTTGCACTTGTTCCACTCTGCTTCTGAGGTCTCTGCCATCATCCTTCTCTCTGAATGTATCCTCTGTGAGACAGGCTGGAGCAGGGAAGGAAAACCCGGAATGTTGTGTCAGGTTTAACAGACCCAGGTCCTGTGGAGGATTTGGATGTGTTGAGGGGGGGGGGGGGGGGGTGGNGGGGGGGAAGTATCAAGGCTTTCTGTGGTGACTCACGTCTCTGCAAACTCCACAGGGGCATGTTGTGTGAGAGATGGCTCTGTGGTGTCACCAATCCTTTTGTTCTGGATCAGCTTTGGCTTCCCTGAAATCCAGGAGACCTCTGAAGGACTAAGGGTGGAGTTACACTGACCATGCCCAGGCTGCCACTGCACAGTCAGTCAGATGCCAGCCTCCCGCTTGGATTTTTCACACTCTGGGTATTTGGGTGCCAGCCTGGAGAACCAGTCAGGTGCTTTATTTGCTGGTCTTGCTCTTTTTCCTCCATTTAACAAAAAACACCAGGTTCCTGCTGCTGTGCAGGGTGAGCAGCAGTCTCTGAGCAGTGTGTCCTGGTGGTGACGAAGGCCCCAGTATGTGAAAGAGGTGGATTTAGGCGAGTCCTGTGGGGGCTGTGGGAGGGCTGGGGCACAGCAGGCTGAGGGAACGGGGTGGGTTGGGCTGGAGAAGGGTTTGGATGGGCTCAGTGGTGGTCATGGGGACCTGTGGGCAGGGTATGGAGGCGGCAGAGCCAGGTTAAGGTAAACACAAACAGGTTTTGTGTCAGACTGGACAGCGGGGAGACGTTCTCTGCCGTGGAGAAGCCCAGCGCCGGAGCGGGGCCCCGGGGGCTGGTGGAGCTTCACACCTGGAGGGTTTTAAGACCTGGTGGGACAAGGCCCAGAGCTGAGCTGTGCACGGTCCCTGCCTGGCGGAGAAGGCTGGAGCAGGGACCCGCTCAGGCCCCTCAATGGCCACGGGACCCCGCGGCCAACTGACGGCGCCTCGTCGGGGAGAGCGCGGTCACCCCGCCCCGGAGCTCTCCCCACAGCCCAGGCT
>VZRW01013282.1:903003-998265 GCA_013398125.1 Aegotheles bennettii
GGCTGCTCGGTGCCGGCCCGTGCTGGAGCGAGCCGAGGGGCTGGCGGGGCGCAGGGCACCGCGGGGGCCGCGCTCCTGTCTGCGGGGCTGGGGGGGAGCGGGCTCGGTGCTGCCTCTTCTCACCCGGTCCCCACTCGCCCCCTCCGCAGCGCGGGGTCTGGGTGACTTCTGCTGGCGCTTGCACTGGGGACGGGGGGGTTTTGGTGCTCAGGTTGGTGAGACACTGGTAAACTCCAGTGATTTCCCCTCGTTTTTTATTTGTACATCAATTTGTACAAACCCGGTGCTTTAAAAAGTTCCCAGGACATTGCTTTAGTCTGTACGCAGGTGGGGAATTTTTATTGAAAGAAAAAATCTTCAAGAGGAAAGAATGGAGCTCTTTTCTCCCATTTTATGCTAATAAGATGGCAGTGATCACATCTGCTTGTCTTTTTAACTGTCTTAACACTGGATATGCTTTGTTGGATGTTCTTTGTACGGTTATCCCAGCATCGTGCCTAGTGAATGATCACTCAGCCCGTAGAAAATCACTGCAGGAACTTCTGTGTTGGGTTAAGATGTTCCTGCTGGCTGGTGGAAGGTGGTAACTCCCCTCCCTGACTTAGGGTAATGGACCTTGTGAGCACTCTCTGTCGGCTTCAATGCAAAATCAGTTAGTTTAAAATAAACAGCCTTTGTTTTGGTAGTTCTACTCTAGGGGCAGTAGCACCCAGCAGAGGGATGAAAATTGAACAGCCACCTTAGGTCATGGCAGGTGCTTCTGATGGGAGCTCTGATGTGACCTTGGTTTGCTAAATGAGGCTTCTTTCCCCAGGTGTGAAGCTATACATCCTGCATAGACTGGGTGAACAGCGTAGCTTCTTATCCTGTGACTGATGCATCAGAATATAGGGGTTGTTCATTAACGGTAGGTGCTGAATGTGAAATTGCCAAGAAAAATGCAGTTGCTGCTTTAATGAAGAGCTGTTGTGAATGTGTGATGTTTTCTGGGTTAACACTGCCTCAGACTTGAATACCACCTTCTATCCCCCCAAAAAACCTGAATGTTTGGCCACTGTGTTCCACTTGTACTACACTCGGGTAACTGGTAACTTCTGCATCCCTAAAATCTCTTGAAATTCCAGTTTTGGTATTTGAGAATATTGCAGATCCTGGACTTGAACATCCTGTGCTCTTTTGAGTACCAAACAAGATATTTTCTGTCTCATCGCAATAGTGGTTGCATTTTAGTGCAGATCTGAGAGGTATAACCTGGCATGGAAAATTGTAACAGGCCATTATTGTGTTCTCCAGGATCCAGGTTCAAGTCACAGGTTGGAAAGAGCCTCAGGAGGTGTCTAGTCCAACCTGCTGCTCAAAGTGGGATCAACACCAAGTTCAGACCAGAACTTTGTTCGTTCAGGTCTTAAATCTTCCAAAGATACAGATTCATCAGTCTCTGTGTCCCTCTTCTACTGCCTGGCTGTCCTCACAGGAGAAAACCTTTTCTCTATGTCAGTTCCCAGCCTCCACTGTTGCAGTTTGTCCCGTGTCCTCCTGCTGCATGCCTGTGCACAGCCTGTGCACAGCCTTCCATCTTCTCGACCATCCTCTGTGGTGGGACAGCCCCAGCTCTCGCAGCCTCTCTGCACCCACCAAGTGCTCTATCCCCCGAGCATCTTGGCAGCCCTCTGCTGATCACACTCTGCTTTAGCAGTGTCTTTCTGGTGCTGGGGGTGTCCAAAACTGCACGTGGTGTTTCAGGTGGGTCTGAGAAGTGCCTGGTGAAGGGGAGTGACCGCTTCCCATGACCGGGCAGGCTGTGCTGCTGCTGATGCAGCCCAGCGTGCTGTTAGCTCCATCGCTGCCAGGGCGCACTGCTGACTCATGTTTGGCTTGCTGTGCACCACGTGTTACCTCTTGTGTTTGTGTGTACAGACACACGTATGTGCACGTATGTATTTGTACACACCTGCACACAACCGTTGTCCCTAATCCCCCTGCCATGCATCTCTGAACAGAGCTCTGTTGGGGTGTGTGTGCACATACATGTTTGTGTAGATACACACACGTGTCAAATTTCACCTCTGCAGCACTCAGCAGTCGTTTTTCCACCCTTCCCACACATTCCGGTTGTCACTGGTGGTGACTGTTGGCCACCTGGACTTTCCCAACCTTTCTGCTGCCACGCATCCCCTGACTGGTTGTGCTCCCAGCCCGTGGCTCTGCCTGTTGCATCGCCTGGACTTTGTTTCTCAAAGTCATGGTTTGAAATGCCTCTTGAGCTGTGTGGGGTTACGAGGCTACGAAGGGAATGGCAGTGGAGTGAGACTTTTCCCATGAGGGTTGAGTTGAATCTCGTTTGATCAAATCCAGAGTCGGAAGTGTGTTTTGTTGTTCATGGGTGCAAGTTAAATGAAACATTTAGATGCAATATTTTTAAGAGTGCAGTCAGTTGCAGTGCAGTTACGCTCATGTAATTTCTTTGAACTTGTTTCTTCAGGTGCTTACAAGTTTTTGGGAGATAATACCCTGTAGAATAAATATCCTCTGCTAACAAAGTATCTTAATTTAAACTTAATCCTGGAGATCTCAGTCCCTGCAGACATTCAGTCCTGTTTGGTATTCCTAGTTACTTGGTCCAGATATAATTTTGAGACCTGTGTTTTCTGTTTACACAAAATAATTTCTACATAATATTTTCCTGATTGTTGAGTATGTTCAGTTGATTACAGCTGGGTTTGTTTTGGAGAATGCTTATTGCAAGACAATAATTTGTTGTGTTCAAGCAAAATTTTTAGCTATATAAAAATAAAAGAATTTCTAGAGAGCTGTGTTTTCCCTCCTACTCCCCATAATAAACTGATGTTTATTAGGTATTTACACCAACACAGAAGAAGTAGAAATCAATATTGAGGTTCAGACTTGTAGAATAGCATGTATAGAATGTGATATTTAGGTAATTTGAAACAATGAATGAAAATTTAATTTCTTAGTAACTTTTAAAAATCTTTAGTTTCTAGGGTTTTATGCTTATTAAGAAACAGAATCATAAAGATGAAGGGGAATGATAAAGAAACACCATTTACAAGGACATGGAGCTGTTGGAGCGAGTCCAGAGGAGGCCACGAAGATGCTCAGAGGGCTGGAGCAGCTCTGCTATGGAGACAGGCAGAGAGAGTTGGGGGTGTTCAGCCTGGAGAAGAGAAGGCTCAGGGGAGAGACCTTGGAGCACCTTGCAGTGCCTGAAGGGGCTCCAGGAAAGCTGGAGAGGAACTGGTGACAAGGGCAGGGAGTGATGGGACGAGGGGGAATGGGTTCAAGTTTATAGAGTGGAGATTGAGATTGGATATGAGGAAGAAATTCTTTGCTATGAGAGTGGTGAGCCCCTGGCCCAGGGTGCCCAGAGAAGCTGTGGCTGCCCCTCCCTGGCAGTGTTGAAGGCCAGGTTGGATGGGTCTTGGAGCCACCTGGTGTGGTGGGAGGTGTCCCTGCCCATGGCAGGGGGATGGAACAAAATGATTTCTAAGGTCCCTTCCAACCCAAACCAGTCTGTGATCTGTTGTTTGAGAAACGGGTGGAATTATTTGATAAAATCAAGTGTCATTACATACTGTGAGGAGGAAGAAGTTGGAATTATGGGTAGCCATTAAGGGGAAAAATTGTTGAATGGGCATCTTTAGAAACTGGTTGGACATCTGAGAATATGGTGGTGGGATTTGTTTTTTTTTTTTTCTTTTTATTAAATCATTGTTCTTTCAAACTAGCTAGCTGGTGACTCTTCGTTCTAAGTAATACAAAGAGAGTTACTGACCAATATTTCGTATGTGGTAACCAGCAAGTGCAAGTTACATGTTTTCTAGCAGAATTAGTATATCTGAAGTTGTAACAAGCTCTGGGGAAAAAAAAGGGTGAAAACATATATATTGCTTTCAGCCATGCAGATATAAAACTTCTCAAGAATTGTTGCTTTGAAAAATACCCCAAAGTATAGAAAATAGGCTTTTAGAAATTCTTGAAGGTCAGATGTACCATTGACTCAATTTTATGTCTGAAGTGGAATAGCAGGATGCCAGTTTAGTCCTGCAAGCGAGACTGATTCAGTGCTATTGTAATCTCAGAGCAACTGTGATAATTTAAATCTTGTTCTTGCTCAGTGGTAATGCTGGAGTTGGGGTCAGTCTGACACCTCCAACAATCTTGGTGCATTTTGAAGGTACCTAGTACTCATTTTAAGGAGGGAAAAAAATGACTTTCCATTCAATAATAGCATTTTCAGCATGCTCTAAAATGTGTAAGGAGGAGCATTGATTTGAAGCACTCTGTGGGGGCCTGGCAGCTTGTCCCAGAGCTGCTGTTCTGCAGGTGTGTCCACAAATTTGAATGCAGGAACAATGAAAGGAAGAATGAAGTGAGAGTTGATTATTCAAACATCAGGAGAGACAGAGAGGCTGGTACCTGTCTGGAGGAAGTATTGGTTCTGTGCCCGAGAAAAGTGCTGAACAACTTCATGACTGAAGATATTCAAGATGCAGAAATCTTGAGGGGAAGAATTTTAGCCAGTTGCTTCAAAATGAGGCTGAAGAAAGGTGAGATGCTATCAGCATGGCTTGTAGTGTAAACACTGAGTACAGCATTCAACCCTTACAAACAGTGCCCTCTACTACTGTCCTAAATCCTAGGAGGAGTTTTTGAGCTGCAAAGTGCAGTTACCATTAGCTTCTTGGACACCCATTTGGGAAGGAGGTGAGTTGAAGGGGTGAAACAGCTTGCTGTTATGACTTGATGTGGGCCCGTCCTCCTCCTCCTCCTCCTCTAAATGTGCACATGCAGTGGTACTGGTAGAAGCCTTAGTACATGCAATACACTGGCACAAAACATTTTCTACTGCTATAACTGAAATTTCTAGCCAAGGATTAAGCGTATTAGCAGAAGCTCTCTTCTGCCACTGTAATTGGTTCTACACTGGTGGACTTTTGCTGGCAGATAAGTAGAAAATCAAAGCTGGAAAAGCTCAATATACCCACATGCTTTCTTGTGTTACAAATACATTGAAACTTATACTGAACATGAGGAGAACTTTGTTCCAGACCTAACATGCAAAACAATGTAGTTTACATAACAAGAGAGCCTTAAGAGAGGCACTAAACTTATAAAAGCAATTAAAGAGGTTTTATAGTGATTTGGCAGATTACAGGCAGATAACTTTACTCTGGCATTCTCTGAGGAAAGCTAGCTTGATCTAATTAACAAAGAGCTGGAGCTATATGAGGGCAGAATTGATTAACAGATGCTACAGAACCTTTCTGTTGGTTAGCCAGCGTGGCTGGTAGGGTACAAAGAGTTGTAGGGCAAGTGCAGTGTGGGAAATATTTGAAACATGGTGGAGGTAATAAAATCTTTCCTTGGCAATCAAAGTTTTTACCTAAAATTTTTGCTTGCTAAGAAAGCTTTTCAAGCCCATCAGAACCACAGAAGTAATGTTTTAGAGAAATGAGAATTCATCAAATATTCCCTCCAGTGTCTGAGAAACTCAGTCTTATCCAGGATATCAGCATTGATTAAGTCTGAGTTACTATATTTGAAGTTGTTGAATCTGGAATAAATAGGTCGTTAAAGTGTGTTGATTTCATGGGAATTGTTCTAGCTGTGTGTTGCTGCTAATATGACAACAACCAACCAGCCAAACCCCAAACTGAACAAAACCTGTGAACCTGACAAAGCCTGGAGAAGGGTTGTGGAGTGGAGGTGCTCACACAGCCTGCTGAGTCAACATGGAAAACGGGCTGTTACTCAAAAAGGAATTGATTGAGGAGGGCTGATGTTAGGATTTACTCAAAATTAGTGTAATAAAGGAAATTGTTATGTGGCTTGTGAGTGTCAATGCTCTGAAAGATCAACAAATTGTAATTAAAACTCTTGTATTGAACATATACTTATGTATGGGATTTATGTGATAATTATATTGCCATTCCTCTTTTAATGCTAATCAATGAAGGTATTGTTGCAAAGTGAATCTTGTTCAACTGATACAGTTTCATGTATGGTCAGTGAGTCAAAACCTAGATTAAAAATAGTAGGTGTGGGGAACAGAATATGAATGGAGGATTTTTCAGGGATTTATAATAGTGTGGTGCTTTGTAGTATTTTGATCAGTGGCCTGGAAGAAAACATGAAATTAGAGCTGATCAGATTTGTGGATTATGTAAAGGTTGTGCCGAGTGGTGAAGCATGAAGAGGAATGGCAGCTGCACAGGGTCCTCTGAATTGTTTGGGTAACTGAGTCTGATATGGCCAAATGTGGTTTTACAGGGCTGGAGCACAAGGTTGTTTTTGTTGGGGGAATGACTGGGAGCTGTAGGTCTAGAATAAAGAAACCAGTGACCTTGGAAAGGATGGCAGGATCAGGGCAGATCTATGGCAGTATGTGAGTCCTCACAGTACCAACTGTATATGAGGGCTACTAAAATAAGCTAATTACTTTTAAAATACTAATATACATCCATAATAACAGGAAATACTGAATAAGGATGGAGAGGTGAAATCGGTTGGGGAGTATTTTGATGAGGTTTAATGTTAGTGTTTTTAAAGAGATGTTCAAAAGCAGTGAAGGTGATGTAGCATTCAATGTTGCTTGGGTGATAAAGTCACCCATAAAACTTTCTCTGGAAGGGCTCAAATAGTTTAGCTTATTGTGAGGTATTTAAAAGTTTCTCAGTTTTCTTTGGGCAAAATAGGCTGTGTACCAAAGGGCTCTTTAATTTAGTGGAAAAAGATAGGATATCAACCAGTGCCTGGAAGTTAAAAAGATTATTTTAAGTTAGAAAAAAGGCACAGATTGTTAACAGTGAACGTGATTAACCACTGGAGGGATTAGGAAGATGCTTGTAACTGTTAAGGGAAATTAGGATGTCTCCATCTTTCAAAGGCATCAAGTCAGGATGAAATATTGTTTGAAAGATATGCGTGAGGAGTATTTGCACATGTACTTGTAAATGTCTGGGTGTACATGTCACTGTACAGGTACAGGAGCATTTGCATGTGCCAGACAGATCTCGCCCAGTTGTGTTCAGACCAGGTCTTGTTTCTTGCCCAAACTGGAGTTAGTCAAATCATTTTGTTATGTTGTTCATTTATAGCGCTCTTTTAAATCTATTAAGTCTGTGTTTTCTGTCAAGGAAATAAATGTGCTTGTATGAACCACATACATGAAATCAAATGCATGTGATCTCTCTTTTTGGAAGCACTGTCAGTTTTGAGGATGGGGAAAGAAAGGGGCTGTAAGGGGAAGGACAGGGGTGGCAGTTTCATTTCCTTAACGAACTGGAATATCTGCCTCAATTTCTTTCTTCAAAAATCTGATAATGTGCTCTTAAGAAGTCTACTCACCAGTAGGGAGAGGGAAACTTTATATTGTTGGGGGCTAAGTCATTACATTCTGTAAAAATTACTTTTTAATTGGAGGAAGAAATTGCATGTGCTCACGGTTCCGTGGGCAGCTTTGAGCGTGAATGTGTAAGGGTGCAGTGTCTTGTGTTTCTCTGCCTCTATGAAACCAGGCTCTTTCTTTTCCATCAAAAGAAACTGTGCCCTATTCTGACAAAGAAGTGAAGGACAGAGAGAGGAAAAGAAAAGCTGAGAGTCCTTTCCTGCCTTGGCTGTTACAGAGGTGATTGATTGCCTGCGAGTTCTCAGTGGCCTGTCAGGACAGTTTGTTTGGGATGTTTTCCTGACCCTTTCTGGGAATGTGATGGGAACTAGTCTGGTCGTGGCAGCAACCTACTCCCCGTAGGCACCTTTCCAGACACCTTGATCTTTTCCCCCATCACAGGATGAGTGCATGCCAGTTGTGTGACAGAGAAAGGGCCGTGCATATACAAAAATATATATATTATACTTACAAAAAAAAGAAATATATATGTAAGTATAGATATCATATATAAATATAGCCTGCAGAAGCTGGATGCTTTGCTTGGGGCAGATTGCTACCAGACAGCCTTTTCCCCAGGTGCTCCCTCGACTTCAGTAGGAAATGGGTGAGTAGCCCTTGTGCAGAAAAGATGTTCCCAGCAAGCATCAGATGTAATATGTATGTTCAGTTACTCTGGTTTTGGGGAAGAGAAGGAGCTGTAGCAGATGACTTCCTTATCTCTGAAAGAGACTGTCTGGGAAGAAGTTACCTCCTCAGGGCATTTTCCAGCCAAGTCCTACCTTTCCCCCTCTATTGCTTATGTTATTATTTCATCAAGCAGGCAAGGTCTTGTGTTCTTTTCTTTGCACTCTTGGGCTGTCCTGTGCAGGGAGACTTAGAGATAAAATCCTTTTGTGGAGGGAAGCTGTTTATATCTTAATCTTTGAATTTCCTTGCTTCTTGGAGGGGGTGTGTCTCTCCTTCTGTATCTCTCCCTCTCCTTATTCTTATCTTGTCTGACCCATTTTTCTGACGATAGAAGGCATTGAAGAGAGACAGAAGTGGTTATAAGTGAACAGTTTCTTTACTTGCAGTCTTACAATGATTCATTTTTCTCCTGTTTTGTTTGTTTTGTTTGTTTTTAAAGTGTTCTTCTGGCTTTTTTTACTGTTGCTTCTGCTCTAGGAGTGCTATAAGTTAGAAACTCCTTCCCCATGTTTGCATTTTGCTCCATGCCTGTGGCTGTCGAAGGCAGTTGCATCACTGAAGGGCTGGTGGGGTCTTGCATCTGGCCTGGGGTCTCATACCTCAGTGCAAGCTTTGGAGAGTTAATACAACTCGTCATGTAGCCCTGAGATTTTAGTGATTGGCAAGAGCAAGGCAGCAATGATGAGTTATAATCATAGTCTAGACAGCAATTTTGAGCTCTGTATGTCATTCTGGAGGGCTGTCAGCCTCCACAGCAGACAAGACTGGGAAGGATACAAAGCTTAAACGTGAGGCTGCTTTCTCTTTTTTTTTCAAGCCTTGCTGCTTTAACTACAGCTGCTGTTATTATTGTGGAAGAATTGCACCAGAAGAACTGGAGTTAGAGTGAGAGATGAAAATGAAGAAGCTGCAACTTAGCTAACATTTTTTTCCTGATTTCCTTAAGGAAACTCCAATCTGGTACAAAACCCCAAAGTTTGAATACAGACACTCTTTCTAGAATAACAAAAGTGCCTTTTAAACTTCCACTTGTATTTTTTTCAACTTAATAAAAAAACCTTTGCCTTACAGAAAATGCATTTGAAAGTTGAAATTTCTGATGTCTTTTCCTTGAATAAAAACAAGATTTTTATCTCGACTTCATATTTTACTGTCTTTAGATTTCAGGTTGGCTAGGTTTAGTTTTTTATATGCCAGCTAAAAGAAAATCAAGCCTACCTTTTAATGGGCTTCTTGAACTCTTACAGATTCTAGATTTTGTTTTCTTTGGGTACCTTTTGATTTGTGTTTACTGTCTTAGAAAATAAAATGGAGGCAGAGTGGTAGCAAATAATTTTTGTCAGTTCCTGTGTCAAATCCCATCAGTTTCATACTGTTTCTCCCTATGAGATTTATCAGCTAACTCCACCTCTCTCCTTATATATGGCAGGGAAGGAAGATTGAGGGGGAACAGTGTTAATTTTCCAGGAGTTTAGATGAGATTTTGGGGCTGGAGGAAGGATTGGAGAATTCAGGAGATAAGGATTCCAGTTTTTTCTACTTTGTTTTGTCCTACTGTGCTGGAATTCTTCCTACATCCTATACCAGACAGGTGTCTTTCTCAGGGATGCTGAGGGGAGTCTCTTCTGTCCTTGCCAGTATCTTCACTCATCGGTGACATTATGTAGAATGAGGTTGTAAAATGTGGAAAAGGTTACCTGTGATCTGAGTCAGAAGATGGAGACCAAGAGTAGCAGTTTCTGGAGTGGCAGCTTCACTCCTAGCAGGAGAAAGAGAAGGCTCGTAAGTCTTCATGACAAAGGTGGTTATGCCTCCTTGAGCAGTTTGGGTGAGTTAATGTATTGAGTGAACCAAGCACAAAGCAAGCAGGGAAAGTGCGTGAGAGGCTGCGTGTACCAGTATGCATTTATGTCCAGAACTCCACAGTGGTCCTTGGTTGCATAGGATGGGTTGGGGGAGCCCTGCTCTTGTGGAAGGTCTGTCCTCAAGTGGAGGAGAAAGCAGTGCATGCCAGGAGCCATGCTTTTTAAGCAGGCAGCAAAGTGTAGGGTAGACTGGGAGCAAAACAAAGGCTTCTGAGGTCAAGAATAAAATACAATATTGATTCCTTGAAGAAAATCTTGGGGAAAGGTCTATGTTCTAGGGCAGCTTAGGAGTATCTACTTATCCCAATCATAATAACACAAAACCTAAAAACAAAGAAAGGTAGAGGGCAGAGGGAAATTATTTTCTTTTATTCAGGTACTAAAAATTAGCCCTTGACCTCAGGCAAGAGTATCATGGCCAAAGCAAATTCCTCTTCATGAGGTTAAAGAAATCACCTATTTGTTCTCCTGGTGCAGATTGCATCACTTCCCTTTGTCACCACGTAGAGGTGTCCCTCTCACAAGTCCTGCTTGAGTGCATTTAGGAGAGGACCTGCCCTGATCTGGAGAAACTTCTGTTAGTGCTAGCTACCAGTTTCTCTAGGTCAGGCAGCTTATCTTCCCGCTCCCCGAACAAAGGCTTCTCCTTTCTTTGCCCCTCTGATGCCAGTACCCACAAGTAATTGCAAGGATCTGTTCTTAGAGGCTACCATTATATATATTGTTAAAAACTTGTATGAGGAGGTCTATCAGTATTTTGCTTTGAGCTCTGGGCAGTTTAAAAGTATTTGCTGTGGGGAGAGAAATGTTAACGGTCCACAGCAAGGGTTTCTAACTACATGATGTAATTTATGGTACCTTTGCCCTTTGAATGGCAATTGCATTGATTTTTCAATTAAAAAAAAGTGCCAACAAAATGAACTTCAGAAATAGATACCTTTCCACAGAAACCACATAATGATGCCTTGACTATTTAAAGAAGGGGGCAAATGAGAGGATTAAATATGAGAATGTTCATGTCTCGTCTCAGATACACCCACCATCCTCTTGATCGGTGTTTGTAATGAAGGTAAAGAACCTTTGTCACAAGGACCATCTCACTTTCTCAAATCCAGACGCTGTCTGTCCTCTGTACCACAGCAGCACTCTGGCTGTAAGACCATGGCCCCATGAACAGCGATGCCAGCTCAGTCAGGCCATGCCCGGGGCTGCTTGTTCCCACCCTCTGCCTGTTTTTTCCTTTGTGCTTGCACAGCTGTTCATGCAACTTTTGTAGTAAATTACATTTTGGAACTGAATTTTGCTTCTGGGTTGTTTTTCAGCTGAATCAGTTTGTTGTCCAGCCACGCAGACAGTTGTGCTGGACAATATGGGAATGGTGTGCTAGTGGGAAAGAGCAGCTGCAGCCAGTGTGTCCGAGGCCTGAGAAGCAGCAATCAGCAAGAGGGGAAAATGGGTAATTTAATCAAGCCAACTGTTTATTACCCTTCTGGTGCCTGTGAAATCTGAAATCTGTCTGTCAATGTCAGAGCATGTCACTGTCTCTCTAATAGGTGGGATTAGTGGCAGGCTTTGGTTGCCATCTTCTGTTTGTCACTCTTCACTTTTGTTTAGTCCTTGCATTTATTTTTTGCACCACTCGTTGATGAAATGGAAAGAAAGCACATTCGTGGTATAAAGTCACTGTCCAGAGGTTTAGATTGCTTTTGTGGCATCACTACTTAACACTTGTGTGAAAAGGCAGCTAGCTCTGGCTTCTGCTTTCCACAAGCAGTGCAAGAGTTGTATATTCCTTCCTTAAGGAAAGTGCCAGGATTGTGGAATGCACCTCAAAAACCAAACAGAAGCTTCCGGGCATAGGAAATAAGAAAAGTCACATTGTTTCTGCAGAGGACGTCGGGGTGAGGGAGACAGCAGGAACAAAGAATATTTTCTTAAATCAAGACATGGTTAGGAGTGGTGTCATCGGTTGGGTTTTAAGTTTCTTGTCCATAAGTGTGAACAAATTGAGGGAACAGAACAAAAAGATAAACCTTACAAAATCAGTGCCTTTCAACACTCGGTGGATGGAGTGTGTCACAGGCTCTGCACAGGGTAAAGCAATTGCCTTGAGAATGGATGGCAAGATGACTGTTGCATAGAATAGAGAAGAGTTGGGGTTGGGGAAGTTTGCTGCTTTTGAGATGAGATATTTGGCAAAGTGCTGTTATCTCAAACGAGATTTTTCTCTGATTTTCCCTCAGTCCTGAGATGGGGTCCTGTGATCTCTGGAGGAGAATTTCCTGGGAAAGCTGGTTATTTTTTGCAGGGGGAAGCCCTTGACTCCGAACAAGGCATAGTAAGATTTGCCCTAGTCAGCATTTTAGAGTTTCTGTTCACTGTAAGTTCACATCCTGTTCTCCAAGGGGTGTCAGTGGCTAAGGCCTTTATTATGTGATCTGAATTTGTTTATTCTATAATGACAGTAGTTAACTACTTGAGAGAAATAAGATCCAGCTAATGAGCAGAGAAGGCTGAGGAAATGGGTGACCTGCTTAGTCATGCAGACTCTGTAAGAAATGGTGTTTTTTTTCTGACTCTCCATTAAAAAAACCCAATGTTTAGAGGTGCCTTTTTCTTCCTCCTGTACTTACCATAGCCCTTGTGAAAAACAAAAGAGGAGATCTTATATTTCGACTAAATCAATACTTCTGGTGAGTCAGATGCTTATTTTAACAGGATGAGGTGCAGAGCTGTTATCCTCTGCTCCTAGCGTGGAACATTTTGTGAATGTATATATACTTCTATGGCAATGAGAAGGAGCATCCTCTAAAAAGTCTTTAACTTTTATCATTTGCCTCCTTCGTTCCTAACAGAAAGAGAACTGTGAATGGAATTGAGTGAGATTTTACGGCATTGCCAGTAAATCTGTTCTGGAACTGCCATGAAACCGGTCTTCTCCTTTAAAGAATGCTGTTAATTGTACCCAATAACTGCCATCAGAAGAAGAGTTATAGATACTCTTCAACTGAGTTCAGCCCAAATCAATAGCAATCAAGAATTCCTACAGTTAGACAAATGGGTAGTTTAAGTAAGATGACTTGGCAGCCTTCATTCAAGACTAATAATTCAATAATCCTACTAATAATTCAAGAGGAAATGAGGAGAAATAGAGATAGGACAAGAAACTTTGTTCCTGTTATATCTTGGCGGATAGCAGCAGCTGAGTGTAGGGATGTTGACTTCTTACAACATATGGTCCCCTTCGCCCAGGATGGTAACATGTCAACAGGACGTGAGGACTGCCTTGCCTGCAGTTCCTTCTGTACTTGCTCGCTGGGTACAGCTGCCAGTCAAGCAGCATTTGCAAATGCTAAATGAGCTTTGATAGAAAAAGTGGTCACTTGGGGAAAGCAGCCGACTGAAACTTGCACTTAACTTTGAGAGAAAGAATACCCAAAAGGTTATGGTTTTTTGAACATCACAGCTGAATGCTCTTTATCATTCTGCTTCTGAATCTAGGAAATAGAACATTTGGGTTCTGTGTGGGTATGAATATCTATGCAGTATTGTCTGTTCAGTTAAGAACCAGAACTCCAGGAGATATTCCTAGCATTTACGAAAGTCAAGGGAATTTGTACATTTAGGAGACAGTGACATTTTTACTCTGAAAGTGTTTTGTCTAGTAGCCAGCAGCTACTCCTGGTGATGACTGTCATGGTCCTTATTCACCAGACAGTGTTTTTTAACAATTTGCTAATATGTTCCTTTTCAGTTGCACCTTCCTGGCTTAGCGTTGGGTATGCTTGTGTCTGTGCATAAGGGTAGTTAATGTTCTGTGTAACAGATGTTGGGGCTGGACAGTTGGGTGTGTTTACCAAAAGGGTATGGTGACCCGCAGGGTATATTATCTTTTTGTTAATATTTGCATATCTCCTTAGCCAAACTTGGCATCGTGCTGCTTTTAAGGCTCTTTTGGAAGTAAAGTCAAGTATGTAGAGTCATATGCTCACAATTTTATAAGCTAAAAATTTAATATGTATATCATGAGACTCATAACTCAGTTTCTGTTGTGAAATATTTTTTTCTTATCTCTAGTTGGGGTGGTTTTTGTGTGTGTATACAAATGATCCCCTGAACAGTGTGTTGGACTGTCTGTGCTGTATGGTGAGACGCCGTAAGCTGCATTGTTTTCCTTTCCAGGCTTGTCCAAACCACTGGGAGGTTTTGAGCCAGCGAAACGCAACCGAAGCGGCGCTTCCATTACTAAGGACAAAACCACAGGAGGCTATTTCATCCAGTTGCTTTCCATGTGAGCTGCCTATAGTGTCAATCTTAAGTGTTATCTAAACAAATGTATCTGTGCAGGGTAGATAAGGATCAGCACTAGTGTTTTATTTTGATCTGTTTAGTGGGAAAGGCAAAGATCAACAGCTTTTGGTGACTTTGTTCTCAAAACCAGCAGAAAAGTGACCTTTATAAGTGGCACTTACTGTAAGTTTTTCCAGCACTGTGCAAGTAGAATATTCTGTTGGAGGGAATGACTCTGAAAGAAACCCATGTTTCTGACAGTTTTTAATCCTTTGGAGGATTTTTTTAAGTCTACAGTGGAATCCAATAAAAATTAGTTTGATGTCTGATTGCTTGACAGACTGGAGCAACTTGGGTCTAACATATGCTAATTGTCATCTTCATATCATATGAGTGCAAAACTGTTTATTTCCATTTCCTCCTACTTCAGGATTTTTTGGTTTTCTTCTTCCTTTTTTAGGTTCAAGTTTCTTTGGTAAACTGTAGGTGGCATAAGTAATGCTTTCTTGTCGCTAGTGTAATTATCATTGCTGGAGGTGGGGTAGGGAATAAAGAGGAAGAAAACCATGTTGAATTCTTCCTTTATCTAAAAACTGCATAAACCAAAACCTCAGGTTTTAAGACCAGTTCTAAAGAGAAAGAAAGATGAAGCATCGAAAACAAACTCCCAGTCCTCTGCAACTCTCTCTAGTCAAATGCTGACATACGACCAAAGGAAGAGTTAAGTGGTGTTTACTTTGGGATCTGTTGATGACAGTGTGCAGTGTGACTGGCATCTGTCTTGTAGGGGATGGGTTGCCCTGGACTGCTGCTGATGGGAAAGCTTGTTTCCTGAGCAGAGAGACAGTCAAAGGCAGTGAATCATTCCCCCCTAATGAAATGTGCTTCTCTGAGAGACAAAGAAAAGAGTGTGTGGATGGGATGGTACTGGGGAAGCAGGATAGATCAACTGGGCCTTTCAGCATCAGGAAAACATGCAATTCTCCTCGTTCTGGAAGATGAAAGCATTGTTTGTGAGCTAGATCAGTCCGGGTCTGTGGGGTGATCTTCAAGGAGGTAAGCCATAATGCTGGCATGTCTCGATGACTGAAGTCATAGCTTGTCTTCATAGAGTGGCAGTGGCTGATCTTTACTTGAGAGGGAATTAGCTCTTTGCCTTTTCACTCCTCTCTGTTCCACTGCTCCTGTTTATGTAATTTATTCTTGATTTATTACATAACTTCTTCTCTGGCACCTATGTATAACAAGAACTTAAATGCCTAGAGAGATCTTTCAGTTATCTGAATCTTCCTTGCTCGTGGGTCTTGGCTCACCTCTTGACATATCTGGGTGGTTACAGAGGCAGCCTGGCATACCTCTGCTGGAACTGATTTTTGCAGTTGATATCTTTCGGAATTTGAGTATGGTTATCATTAATGCAGGGTAGGCAAATTTGCTCCAAACTAATCTGCTGTATAAAGTGTATTGAATATAACTTGAAGTCTTGACATGCCATGCCCTACTATTAAGTCTTCCCCATAATTTGAAATATTTTCTTGGGATTTTATTCCTCTCATGGGTACTGGTTGTTTTTCTATAGCTATAGCACCATGGGCAAAACCTATAAAAGCACACTTGAATGTGGCTTTTCTGTTGAAACACTGTTTTCTTTGAAAGCAGAAACTGTGATCAGGGAAGGAAAGTTTCCTTTTCTCACCATTTTCTTTAGCAGGGAATGCAAATGCTATTTATACAGCAGTTGCCAGAGCTAAAAGCATAAATGGGGATTATGTGAAGTAGGAGGCAAATTTTTTGTTCATTTGTGATGGTGTTAATCCAGATGAGTATCAGTAATTACTGGAAGCAAAACTGATCACATGCTTCTTACCTCAGAGAGCCTGAACTTTTATGCAGTGCAATGCAAACTGCTCTTCTAGATAGGGCAGTTCACCAGCAAGGACGTTTCTAGGGTTTCAGAGGAAAGAGCTGGTTTATAGGAAGCCAGTTTCAACTTGAATATGATCGAATAAAATTGCTTTAAAAGCAATGCAGCATTGTTTAGGCAAATAATTATATATTTACAAACACAGAGATGTTTGTGCCTTATGAAGTCTGTGTGGAACTGAGTGCTGATACCTTATGAAGAGTACTCAGATTTGTTTCTTTGAAGGTTGCAAAACGTTGATACAGTCGGGTGTACCCACAACCCTTCTGGAACTCAGGAGAGAAAGGACCCTGTGGCAGGAGGCTCCTCCAGTGGTTGATGGGTGATGCCAGGGTGTGCCGCTGACACCAGTCCGGGTTGTGTAATGGTCTGCAGATGCTGCCATTGACTCGCAGCAGCTCTTTTTGTTCGGGCTCACAGTGGGAGCCAGGCCTTATGTAATGTTCATTGTCACGTTCTCCGTTCCAGCACTGTCATGTCAGCAGAGGGGAAGGATTAGCTCTCCCTTTTATTTCTTTATGCGTTGGTTTTAGGGGTTCTTTTTTGCTTTCTCCCACTCTTTCTTGCAGCAGCTTTTGTTGGTTTTGGTGTCAGGGGACCATCAGTTTCAGGCTGTTTTCAGTATTGTGGTGCCTTTTAGGAAGGAGATTGTTAACCTTGGGAGAGTAAAAGAGCAGGTCCTGCAACTCTCCCAAAACTGATATATGAAAGAGTTTTTTAAAGCACTCTTGCTCTTTATCTCGATTCCTGTTCCCCACAAATCACAGTGGTCTCCTTAATACTTGGATCAAACGTGGGCAAAGACTAGATGCCCCATGCCTGTGTCTGCATGGGGAGAAGCACACTTGCCTTCATCAGAAGGGCAGTCTGGGGCAAGCAGATACCCCCCACTTTGTGATTTTACAGGCTACTGCTTTTTCCTTCCTTCAATTTAATATTTCTGTAGGAGACACATCACTTAGAGAGGGGATCAATGCCACTTAGTTTTGTTGTGATTTGAACAAGAGGAAATGAAGGAGAATTGTTTTCTTCCTTCCCAGTGGTGTGCGGCCACCAGTTATCCATGAGTCACAGCTGAAGAGCTATTGCTTGAGTCTCAACAGCCCGAAACTGCAAAGGAAGAAGGGATTTAAATCACAAAATGATCAGTTAAGGATGGCTTTAAATGCAATTTGTGGGGGTTATCACTGGGGGAAAGAAGCTCCTGTTGATTTTTCAGTAAACATTGAAGTTTGCTTTGTTAAAAAATAAAGGGGACCTGCTAGACTAGTATTAGTCACTAACACTGCTGGCTCTTTTTTGAGAAAATATTTATGCTTTCAAGTGATTTTCCACCCCTCCAATTTTTACATGATAACGTAAAATAGAGATGTTTACATAATGTAAATTAGAGAAGTTCTAATGTTTGTTAGAATCAAAATGTCCAAACCCACTGATATCAGGTTTATTTCTCACTAGACTTTTAAATTGAACAGAAAGGTATTCACTGTTATTTTACAATAACATTGCAAGTTCTTACTTACAAACTGTTACCAGATTTTTTTATCTTCCAGAGAGTCTTAAGCTCATGACTTCTTCAGTGATCCATCTGTATGTTTTATAATAATTTTCCATTAGTTACCAAAGGCTACCTATAAGGTACCAAAACTGTGCTAGCATGTGATCTGGCAAAAAGCTGTGATTTCTCCCAAGAAGCCAGCAGTTACATTTGTACACATCCAGTTTGAAGTGTTGGTGTGTGAGCTGAATGTGTAAGAGAAATCTCACTCCCCAACCAACATTTTGCTGTTTTGCTGCCAAACAAACAGAAGATAAAGGAATTATTATTACCATAAAACATGGCTGTGTAGCAGGAACTGAAGAGTGTTATGCTGCACTGACTTTGAAATACCTGGTTCTATTAAACTGTCTGTGCAAATCCTCTTGTGATTTTCCAGTGTGCCTGATCCTGTTTCCATGGCCAGGCATCATGATGACCAGTGTGAAGTCTTGGTTACAAAACAGGCTTTAAGGGACAAATCTTGATGAGTCCCAGATATTGGGCTTGGCTGGAGATTGGGGAGATGATGGAATCCTCTTTACTGTTCAGCACCATATTAGCATTAGTGTTAAACCTGCACTTTCTGAAGGGATTTGAATGGGGTGGGTGTGTACTCGTGAGTGACCATGTCCTGCACCCAAGTGCCGTAGCAGTCAAAGAGCTTCTGTAAAGCCATGTTGGCTTCTGTGGCTTCCTGGAGGTACAGGGGAATCTTGCTCCTCCTTGCTCAGCTGGGGAAGGACTCCACTCATCCATGTCCTGCATCCTTCCTTTTTGCTTATTTGTATTTGTAATATTCACTTAAGTAATAGTTTAGTTTTTATAGTGCTGATAAGTCCTCTGATGGTGTTGTCATATAGAAATGGGCAAAGTTACCAGATCCCATGGTGTTTGTTGTAGCCCTTAATAGTTTGGCTCATGGCTGCAAAGACCCTGTGGTGAAAAACTATTCTTCTAGAAGGAGAAACAGTTCACTTTCACATTTCTCTCTCAACTTAATATGTAAGAAGAAACAGTTATTTTCAACCTTTGCAGAGTGAAAGAAAAATACGAGGACAACAGAAATGTGTCCAGATTTGCAAGTCCTTGAAGTTTCCTAGTCCAGAACTGGGCCTCCTTTCTGTGCAGGCTAAGGAGGAGGCAGTCGTCACCACATGGCATTTACTTACTATCTGTAATGTTCTACCTTAAAAAAGCAAAGCCCAAAAAACTTGTGAACTATTTTTATCTTTGTTGAAAGACAGGACATAATACATGAGAGAGGCTGTCTTGGTTGTGAAGTTGATGTGCAGTTGATTGCAGGATTAGACTTCCTGGGTAGGATAAACATGACAGCTCTTTTCTCCTCCCTGAGTAAGCTAGAGGAATTTTTCAGTGTTCTCACCTAATATCCTACCCTGGTTCCTCAGCAGCCTGACCAGGTGGTGACCTGGGCACTGTACTGGTCAGACTTTGGGCTTCTGTTGTGAGCTGTGGTGGGGCAGGTTTGGGTTGTGTTTCTTGGTGCTGGTAACCCTCCTCGTGCCGTACCCCTGGGGCCACCGAGCAGGAGCCTCGTGGGTTGGTCTAATGTGGGACAGCTGGGTAACTTTGATTAGTTGGAGGTAATCTGTTTATCTCTCCAAAGTGCCCTTCCTGCAGTGATTAATGTTGAGCGCAGTGTGCCTGTGTGTGCAAAGGCGAGAGATGGGGCAGGTTGGAATAACTCAGCCATAAAACAGTAGCGGCAGCTGCAATCTGTCTCTGTTGTGTAATTCCCCTTGGTGGAAGGCTCCGAACTGGGTCAGATCCGTGTGAGAAACGAGGGCAGCCTCATGGCTGTGTAATGCCTACCTGCCTGTCCTGCCCTGTCCCGGTGCCACCAGGGAGGGTGGGAGCCCTCCCGGGACCCTGGGCCCTGTGCAGCAGAGGGCGGCTGTGGAGCTGCCAGAGCCGAGGAGGAGGATGGGAGGGAGGGGGACAGACAGCAGCAGGACAATAGGCACAGAGGAATTAACCATCTTTGTTTCACCCAGCCTCGGCAAGTTTTAATTAAATCTTTTTGAAAGCTTCTGTTTGACTCTCCTGCGTACGGCTGAGGCTGCTGCATGGGTGTCAGGAGTTGGCTTATAGCAAACGTGTACTTACTGCTAAACAAAAACAAAGCTTAGAGCCCTTTTGTACTCCAGCTTGAGAGATAGCTGCTCTCCACCGGGTTTGGGTTTATTTATAGAAATACAAGGACCATGTCCTTCCCTTTAAACAATTCTCAGAAAATGTTTTGTGGTGGGTTTTTTTCTTGTTTGTGTGGTGATACACAGGGGGATACTGATGGGAGAAACTGGCTCCTGGGTCATGCTTTGAACTGGAGTGTTCAGTGGCACTACAGCACTTCTGCTTTGCCTGTTTGTAGATCAGAATTAATTCTTGCCATTTTAGCAGTGTTTGTATTTATTTTTCTCTGTTTTTTTGGGGGGGGAGTTGGGGTTGTTTTTTGGTTGGTGCTTAGTGTGCTGGGATAGTAAAACATCAACTTTTAAAAATATACTTCTGTTGATATGGTTCCTGGCAGAGAGCATGTGAAGTGTTTTATAGCACAGTATGGACAACATGGGAATAGATAAATTCCCTTGTAATCCCAGGTGGCCAGGAGAGACCCACAAAGGTAACACTGCTGACATCTCCTGAGATGGAAGGAAACACATGCAGCTTTTCAGCTCCAGTCTCGAGTACAACCTGCAAAGGATAAAACAATGTTTGTTCTCCTTAGGGCTCAATATCAGCTGGAAGGGAACTGTGTTGCTATTTAAAAGTAAAAGCAGGCTACTGTTTTGAATCACACACAGACTTTAGCATGGTGTTGGTCGGGAAGAACTCGTGATAACAGATTGCTTTGCATCTGCAGGCCTTGACTGAAGTCACTGGATGTCAGCAAGTGAGCGGGGCTGAACCCCGGGCTGCCCGGGGATCACCATATTGCAGCAGGCTGACAGCAACCAGGCTCGGTACCTGCCTCCCAGCAGACCACAGAAGCTGATTGAATCTCTTTGGCTTGTGTTAACTGGCACAGTTCCATTTGAGCTAATTTAGATTTTGGCCTTTTCTACCATCTGCTTGACTAAGCCAACTTATTTTGTGTGACACATGTAATAATGTAGGGACTTCAGTTGTTTCTGCCTGGTGGTAAAGTGCTCCTGGGACCTAGCTGTGAAATGCTTCCTACTCCACTACCTGGCTCCACAAAGCCTGCTCTTCCCTTGTGTTTCTTCTCTTTTAGACACTCTTCAATGTTATTGAGGAGCTGAGAGAGGCAAAGCAGGAACTGATGACTTCAGCTGGAATAATTCAGCATACTTGACAGTTAGATTTTCAGCCCTGCTGCAGGGGTGTAGAATTGTGTCTTTAACCTTCAGGTTTCCGAGCTCACCTAGTTACTGCTGAAATGCAGCTGAAAATGAAATTTTTCTGTTTCTTCAAGTGTTTGTAGTGTTTGTATGTTGCTTGATCTGCTTAGAAATGTCAAAGTTTTTTAAATGACTGGTTAGTTCTACAACATTTTATAGTGTACACTGGACATGTGGTATAAGTAGGGGACAAGGAAATGTTTCCTTCTTTCTTTAAAGCTTTCTGGGGAGTGTGTGGGTAGTAATTCTTCTGTTGCTTGATTTTTGAACACATCCTTTGCTTTATGTTCCTTGAGATCAAGGTGCCTTCTTTATGTTCCTTTATTGTTGTGTTTCTTTCTTTCTTTTCAGCCATCTTACACAGCTCCATTATGGGAATTCTCTGCATATGGAAGTGGACAGCCCAGATAGGCATCACTGCCCAGAAATGGCAGTGCATGATCTGAACAGATAAACTTGTGACTTTGTGATTGCCCTGGCCCTCTCTTTGGGCTTTATTGTTGTTTTGTACCATGGTTTCTGCTGTGATGCACTGGAGTGGCCTAGCAGAGGGTGCAGCCTACTCTGGTCCTGTCCTTTAGAGGAAGGAAATGCAAATTCTCTCTGATCCATCCTTCTTTTGTGTTTGCTTTTCTTCTTACCCTGCTTTGCAAAGGGACAACCTTTAAAACCTTCACAACCTTTAAAAACTGGATCTTCATTGACTTCTGTCCATACCATTATTAAAGTAGTGCTGTCTCTGCTCTGTTGGTTGGAGCAGAGCCTTCAGACAGTCTGTGTTGGGTAGCTGGGTGACCTGAACAGCAGGTACAGCTAAGTCAGGAGAGTGGTTTCTGTCTGTGACCCACGGTCTGCGTGCTGCAATGATGTTGGCAGTGCTCAGGGATCAGGGTAACAGGTATCCATACAGGATTCAGAGACTGATCCTTTTTTCTGTGCTTCACATTTGGATGGTAGTGTGCTGAAATTGTTCACATGGTGCATTTATTTTTGCATCTTTGTGTAATCAGGTATCAATACTGAGAGTCTGTCTGCTCTGCACATGTCAAGGATACCAAGAAAGAGGTGTTTTGTTGAGTGATTAGTTAATATATTGCTTCTGATGTTGATTCTACAACGCTGGGCTTGTATCATTAAGACACCTTGCTTATGGCATCCATTTCCTACACAGGATTTTGTGCACAGCCTGGTGTAACTGTTATGTAAAAGGCTGATGTCAAATTTGTACTTTTATGTGTTTACTGGGCTCATTATGTACCTCTCCTTCTCTCACAGGGCTGCCTCACGGTAGAACATGAGCAGGTAATGCACAAGGAGCACCACTGGGAATCATGTCAGGCGAGTCAATCTCAGGGAGTGATCCGGACCTGGACCCGGACTTGGAGCAGGAGGATATGGAAGAGGAGGAGGAGGAAGACGAGGAGGAGGCGATGGAGGAGGACAATGATGGGGATGACGAGGAGGACTTACTTGATGAAAGTGGTGAGTGAATGGGGTTGTGAATCTCTGCATACATTTGTTACGTAAAACTGGGGTTACTAATTTTGGTGAGTGACACCTTGGTGGATAGCATAAGGGTTAAGTGCTTGGTAGGTAGAAGTGCTTATGTGGGTGTTTAGCTTAAATAGGGATTTAATGTAGGTTAAATTTGGACTCCTGGCCAAAAAAAAATTTCCATCATGAAAGCCAGCCACAAGCATGAATTGTAAGGAGGGTAAAATTGTAAAAATAGCTGCAGATTCTGGGGAAGCAATTATATAAAGAAGTAAATAAATCAATTTACAATTACTTGTATTATTAAATGGATACGGTGCAATTAAATATATTTCATCACTGGCTTGCCCAAAGGTAAGCAATTTAATGGATGCTGTGAACAATTACTGCTTACTTACAATAATCATCTGTAACAACTGGAAAATGTTATTTTCCTACAGCGTACAGATTGAGTTTATTTTTGCTTGTTTCACAATGTGAAACGTGACAGTGCTAAGTTGTCACCTTCTGTCTTCACCTGGTTAGTTATAACTGCCCCACTCTCCTCTTGAGTTAGGACCAATATAGCTGTTTGTGGACCTGTGCTGTGCAGGTTACATTTAAGCAAGATTGGGTAACTGGTTCATGGCATGATCCTAGAAATATGTTTGCTGGTCCAGCAGAAAGGCTGATTTCTAGAGCATGTAGACAGGAGTGCATGGCTCAGCTGGGAATTCTCTGTTGCTGTATTTGCCACCAAACTCCTTGTGTCATAAAAACACAGCCCGAGCCTAAAGGGATGCTGTATTTGCTTCCTTCAAAATTGTGATTTTTGATAATTTCATAGAGTGTGCAGATTTTAGAATGTGCTTACATCAACCTACTGAGAATAGTTTTCCTTTTCTTAGTGTACAGTGTGTTAAAGACAGATACTTCTCTCTAAATACTAAAGTATTTCTGGGTTCAAAGTACATTGTTGTCCTCAAGTGTTGTTTGATGGGTTTTTTTTTTAATATTCTTTCAGCCACATGCTGCTTGAGAATGCTGTTTTGATTTAAAATGCTTGTAAAATGTTTACACAAATGAATTTTATCCCTCTGCTTTTGTTCATGTGATGACTTTTTCTAATGAGAAAGTAGCAAACCCAAAGGATCAGTTCAGGTAAGAAACAAGGGAATTCCCAGGAGTTAGAGTTATAGGGCCACAGATCAGTTTGTCTCAAAGAGACTGCCAGTGACCTTGTCACTTTGTTCACAGGAACCTGCAGCCAGCAGAGCAATAGGAAGCGTGACGCTGCAGGCAAACTTTTATTAACAGAGAGGAATGGCTGTATGTCATGTCCAAGTGGATCATTCCCCATGGTTATTTTATCGTAGACCTATATATGTTATCATCTACATCTATATTATTGTGGCTGAATACTCATAGTCGTTTGTCAGGACTGTTCTTTCCAAGGCAAACAAAATTAATGTAGATATATCAGAACATAGCTAACCGTTAATGACGGCTGCTTATTTTCATATCAAACCACTAGAAGCATGTTTATGCTTTATATTTCTTTAGTGACTAATTAAAAATAAATTTTAACAAATTATGAGGAAGAGTGAAAAGACAATTTACATATAGCGACCATGAATAAATGTTATAGTTTTTCATTAGGTACAGGAAAAACTCTTACAAAACCTGAGCAAAGCTAGATTGCCTCTGAGGTTTCAGGTTGTTTCAGCTTTAATTCTGTCTGCCAGAATATCAGGATGCGTTCTGTGTGCTTAGCTGTGTAATTACTGTTCTGTGGAGTTGTCCACTCTGCTTTCCCTGCTATCTCTTTACAGCTACATATGGCCTCAGAAATATCGTTTGACATCCGTATTACCTCAGATCTAATATAAACCCAGCCTCCTGCTATTTGGCCTATGAAATATAGCTAACTTTAGAATTAAGAGGATCATTTTGTTTTGCCCAGCTGATGTTTATAGTCCTGTCTCTTTGTAGATGACCCTCATTTGTAAAAATCCTCTTGGGAACAGACAGTTACTTTTATTCACAAGAAGGAAGTGCATGCTCTAATGTTTATACTATGGGGCTTTTTCAAAGCTTGATTTTAATAATTTCTGTTAAAGGTTTGTTCTCTCTGTTCCCAGCTGTGCTGCTCTCCTCCCCTCCTGATATTGTAGTCGCTCTGTAGATGTTCCACTGGGGATTCTGGGGGTATCCTTCCTTTGTGTATGGGCTCTTGCATATTTCTGGCACTAGGAGATTTAGATTATTAATCTTTCATGGTTATTTCCTTGGAAGGGTGACAGGCTGCATTTGTGTTTTCTCCAAACTGAAACTGATTATTTGTTTTAAATAATAGTGATTATAACAATTATAAACCTAGCATTTTTACTTCTGGCTTGCAAAATAATGGCTTTGTTTTGAGAATGTAGTTTTTCCATGTTTTGCTGGTGATTCAGATTACATATGAGCCTTCCAGGGTTAGTGTAATGTTATCCACACCCATTGATGGTGGATGGTCTGGTCTCAGACTCCTCAGTGACTTGTGTTTCATGGGTTTAACCTGCTTTCGTCTTTTTGATATATGCTGTGTGTGGAATTAATACTTATGGTGGTTTCAGTTTCAGAATTTTCTTTGTGTTCTTTTATGTTCTAGTAATTAAGAGTCCTGTCTTCAGTTTAAGTGGTTTTTTTCTCATTCCTGCTCTGAGAACCTGAAGTTTTGTTCGCGTTCAGTATGGGCTGTCCCAAAGATGCTCTAGAGTATACTTTAGTTTGGACTTTTATGGTACAAACTTAGAGTTTGGACAAAAGCTGTTCCTAAACCTTTTTCCTCTGCCCTCAAGAAGAGCACAGAAGGGTAGTTTTCTGAATATTTCTGGATAAGTGGGAGTTAATAACCACACAGCTTCCATCCTTTGTACATTTCTTCAGGGCTGGTCAGATAATGAACCTTAGCATCGTGTCTTGGAGCTCTTACAGCTTTTGTCTTTTTTCTAGAGCACTTCTTCCAGGAAATGCCTACTCTGAAACTTGCAAGCCCTTCCCAGTGGCTGCCAGGCTGCACACCCATCCTAGCAGCACACTTCAATCCTAGCCAGAGGCTTCCACTGCTTTTCCAGCCTTGTCATCCCTGCCCACTGCATCTGTTCTCTCATTGCTTGTGGGTAGCAGCACTTGTTTTATCATGTTTGATTTTGTGATACCAGTACCTGACTGCTAAGAACTTCTTTCGTTAACTCCCTAAATCCTTTTCTCTAGAAATGCAATGTACTGATGACTGTAGAGATAAAGGGCTGGTTCAAATCCCGCCCTTGCTCTCTCATCCTGGTTGTTGCTCAGGGCTGTGCAGAGCCCCGTAGGAGTAAAAGCGAATTTGAGCAAAGAGGAAGCAAACCTCCAATATGGATTTTACAGATCATTTCAAATGCAGGGACTGTTTGTACCTCAGAGCTTTCCCAAGGAAAAGTGTTTTGTATTAAGTGTTTGAATGAATCCCACTGTAATGTTCTGGTTTTTTACTTTCTAGATGTCTTTGTATTATTCCAGCTAAAGTCTCTGCAATTTGTTGTCTCCTACTAGTACATATTGCTGTAATTCTGCTATTAATTGTGATGGCAAGTTCCTTGTTTTCTTACCTCAGAGTGTATGGATTAAACACTTTCTAAAAGTGTAACTCAGGGGTAAAAGTGTAAAGAACTGGTAGTTTCAGTTCTCTGAAAGATGCCTGTGTTTGTTAGCAGGGGCATTCAGACTGTTCTCAAAGGCATGACAGGGTGTGTGGTGCAGCAGACAGGGATTGGAATCAGTACTTCTGGGGTGTAGCAGTGGACACTTTTCCTGTACCATGGTAGTACTGCAGTTCTTCATATACAAATATACCAGGCAACACCAAATAATAGTGTATTAGGTACTACTATTATGATATGGCAATCTGCTTGCAATCAGCCTTGTCTTCTGCCCTGTGTTGTCTACTTTGCCTGTTTTCTCCTGTCCCATCCCCTCTTTCTTTCCGCAGGGTGAGGGTGTGCTGGCTCCATGGCATCTTTGTTTGACTAGATGAGAGCAGGAGAAGATGGAGGCAGTCTGCACTCCCTCTTCCCACCTCAGGCTCATACTGTTCCTCTTCCTCCCTGACAAAGTGCTGGAGCAAAACAAAACTGCTTTGTGTGGGCTTTCTGTGGACATATGAACACTAAGAGAGGAGTTAATAAGGAGCACAGTTGTGTTGGTGGTACAGAATCACAAGTCCTAGGAGAGTGGAGGACACAGAGGTGCCTGTGCTCTTCTGCACTGCAGCTTCTCAGTAGGGTGAAGGCACCAGGGCCAAGTCTCAGAACGTCTGAAAGACTGGCACAGGAGGTTAGCAAGAGGGAAGAGAGACCCTTTTCCTCACCCTTGTAAAAATCTGATCACTCCTGTCTGTGATATTTGATGGTATCATGACAGATTCAAACAGAGCTATCTCTTGTTTCTGGACCGTACTCCAGAATGTATTCCAGTGGCTGCTTTTTGTTTGAATTTGAGTCTGCCACGTGGTACTCACAGGTTTGAGTTTCCCAGGATACCAAGGCAGGAGTACTTGACTTCAGATGACAGCCACTGTCAATTCAGATTTAAAAAGCTCTTCGCTTACCTTGAACTCTTGCTAGAGGAAAGCCTGTTTAGGTGAAGGGTGCTGCTAGATCACCTTGCACACAATTTTCACTTGGTGGTTGGGGAAAAAAACACTGCCATGAAATTATAGGAAGAATAGATTTTTGTTTAACGTGAAGTTCCTCTGTGGCTCTTTGTGGCTCATTGTCATGGTGCATGCTGCAAGGGGTGCAATTACATTTAAAGTGAAATTGATTTGTAGCTGCCTGAATAATTTCCTTGTCTAACCTGAGGGTAAAAATCAGTAGCTAATGCCACACTTACTAGAAAGTTCATTATTACCTGGAGTTATTAAAACTGAAATTATTTTGGAAATTGCTTTTAAAGTGATGCAGAAGTGTGAGTTAATATTCTCCCCTCTCCCTGCCTTCAGTGTGTGAGCAGTCTGTCTTTTGTTTGTTTGTTTGTTTGGATGGTACATGAATGCATCCTTGAGGTGCTCGTTTTAGGAAATCATGTTATTCATGTGCTTCCCACTCCAATGTCATTCCATCTTTTCTTCTCCCCAACAAAGTGCTGGAACAAAACAGAACTGGTGTGGGGGGGAGTCCCCAGCTGAATGTGTGGGGCTGGGAACAGAAAACTTCTGTCCTTACAGAGGAAGAGAGGAAAGTCTTTGTTATAAATCTGTTCATTTAGCAGGCTGCTCTGCTCATGTACATGAGTTCCTGCTTTTCATCTGAAGTTTTTATAAATTAAGTTGTTATACTCATCTGTATGAAAATGAGAGGTGGAGGAAGAGTGTGGGGACAGTCTCCTGAATAATACCTTGCTAAATGATATCCTGTTCTGTACCATTTTATATCCAGATTTAGAAAGGCCCATATTGGAGGAAAAAGGAAAAAAAAAAAGGGGGGGGAGCTGCTGTTATAAAGTAATTTACCTGCACATTTACTTGAACTGGATGGTCCTGCTTGTATTGTTAAATGGAGATTAATCCCAGCAACCTGAAATCTTTTTGCCTTCTGCTTCTGACCAGACTGCACACCGTTCTCTCTTAGGAAACTGGTTTTAAGCTGTCCTCCCTATCTACTGGAAAATGAAATGCATTCCTTAAGAAGAAGAGAAGCAAATACATACTTACTTCTTCTCAACTCCTTTCAAAAAGCAGCATTTCACAGCTGAGTGTTTGCCTATCGAGGGTAGATGGGCATCCCAAGGTCGAGGCAGCCTCGGAGACTGTAGCTGCTCTTTGAGGAACCCTTTTAATGAGATGCTTCCATCTGCTGCAGTACATGAGCACAGTGGACTTGATTACTTCTTGCTTTCTCCTCAGACTGGTGATACGTGTGCTTTGATCTCTTGTCCTTGTTTAGCTGGAGGCTGGTGGCAGGGCTAAGGAAGGGCACAGGTCTGTAAGAGCAAGCTTGGAGTGGAGAGGAGGCTCTTTTTGTTGATGAGTCAGAGAAAAAGGTGTGGAAAGAAACACAAGCCAGAACATCCCTAAATCTAGAAAAGCACTGAAGATGATCACAAGGGTTCCTTTAGTTTTAAGCTCTATTGTATTCTGTAAGTACGTGTGCCAGTAAGTGATAATCCTATAATTTAATCTTCAAGTTACCATTTGCAGAGTGCAAAGTGCATGTCTTGAGGGGAAGGGAAGAGTGGTCATTGACATATTCCCATTTTTTTCCTTCTTGGTGGACTTTCCTACCTTGATTCTTTTATTTTGGTTACTTGAGACTGGATGCAGCTCCCTCTGGAGCCCACCAGGACTGTTTCTAAGGAAGCTAGAAGGGGAACCAAGGCTCTTCTTAACAGTAAGTTTGTTGCCTCTGCAATGTCCCTGATCTTTGTGAGCCCAGGAAGCCAAACCTGAGGTTCCATGTACTACTGGGCACTACGCTGTTCTTAAACACCCAGGTAGATTTTAATGCCTGTAGTGCCTTTTCGTAGCCTGTCTTCCAAGCCAATAATTGCATGCAAAGAGGATGGCATGTGTGCTATCACAGAGGTACAAAAGTCATCGCTACGTGTGAATTTACTTGTGAATTAGTATCCTGCATATTGGCGTGTGTTTAAACTTTATCAATTTGTTACGGGAAACTGCATTACCTTAGAAAATGATCCTTAGGGATCAGAGTGTTTAAATGTGCTTTATTGTATGGGTGCAGGCTGTGGGGCTTAACCTCAGGTCAGCTGGTTGTGGATAACTCAATCAGCAAACCTGCGCCTAACTGCAGATATTGGATGCATTTTCAAATAAGAAGTTGGGGGATTTTAGTTGTTTTCTCAGTTCCTGAAAGAGGTAAGAGCATCTCTGAAGTTGCTCTGTGTCCATTAAGCATCCCCTCCCTGCCTCTGCAAATCCTACCTTCCTGATTTGTGTTGGTTTCCTAAGAGCTGCAAAGTTAGGAACTGGCTGTCTTCTATGTTTCCACGATCCTGCTGAATAAAATACAAAAGGTATAGTTAGTATCAGAGGTGAAAAGAGACTGGATACAAACATCTGCAGCATTAGCAATCCTGGTTACTGAGTAATGCAGAAAGGTTACATTGAAATTGCAGGGAAGGTTTGCAAAGAGGCAAAAGCCTCACTGATTTCTTTGGGAACTTTGCTTCGTTACAGAAGGCTGCATATTTTACCCATTATTTTTATTCTGGCAGTTTCCCTGTAGTACAAGATGTCTTTCAGAACAAATGGTGTTTCTGTGTGCAGTCTGGGGGGTTTGGACCTGCCCAGCTAGCAAGTGTCTGTGTACCCAACGCATTGTATGGGAGCTGCTAATGCCCATGCAGACCCCGTGGCAGGCACCCAGCTCCCTTGAAGTGGCTTTACTGGACTCAGTAAATGGTGACATTAAATAAAAAATCCACCCGGAGGGTGCTCCTCTGGGAACAGCCAGTACTGAACACTTTCTGAGCTCTCTTTCTGCCCAACATGAAGCTGCAGATTGCCTTGCTGGGCATTTTGTTTGCGTTGGGGCAGTGTTGGTTGGCAGAGGGTGATAGAGGCAGGTGGAAGTCCCTTTTCTACAGGATGTTTGCTCATAAATCTGGGAGGGGTAGGGGAAGGTAACAGGAATGGAGAGGAGCATGGGAGGAGTGGCTCCTGGGGGTTGTGGGGGTTTTGTTGCCCAATTCCAGCATTTTAACTGACCCCGTGAACTGGGTTATTCTCAGCAGGGTGAGGTGTGGCTGCCGGCTGCTGTGGGAAGGAAGGATGAGATCCTGAGTGCTGTCCCCCCAGCCCCCTGTGCAGGGGGTTGCAGACTGCCGATGGAGCAGGTCACTCACTGAGCCTTTCACCAGCTTCCTGCTCTGTGCAGGATGCTTTCCTGGGCTTCTCCGCTCATCCTCAGCATGGAGAAGCTCCGAATGAAAACGTTCGTGACTCCTCTGCCCCCCTCGTGGGCTCTCTGGCAGTGGCTTCCTTTTCGAGAGGGTGGCACAGAGTCTGGCATCGTCTGGGTGTTACATAACCTGGAGTAATGACTTGGTTTACTTCTTTAAAAGGAGGTGATGACGCCAGAGCCCTGCTTGCTTCCGACCCGCCGATTGGGTGCAGGGATGGCTGAGCTCCTGAAATGATGTGCTATTATAACCAGCTATGTTTTTTTTTTCCTCTTTTCTTCCTCCTTCCCTTTGATCTATTGCGTATGGATACAAAATAGAAATCCTTCTATGTGGTTCAGGAGCTGCCCACGTCCATGGCTCTGCATTTTCTATATATATAAGTGTATGGATTTTTTTCAAATTTTTTTTTTTTTTACCCGTAGCTACATGCTCTGTTTTCTTAAAGCTGCCACAAACGTGAGAGTAGCATCAGTGCACGGCGAGCAGGGGCACTGAGAAAGTGGTTATTAGCTGAACAACGAGTTGTTCCAAGTCTTCCGTGGAGAGAAGTATCTTGTTTCTTCCTGCTTTTCCGAGAGGCTTTGCAGGATATGGGGGTTGTGCTTTGTTGGCAAAAAACTTGCTTTTCTCTTTTCACAAAGCAGCTGGAGAATCTCTACTCAAGGACAGTCACACTTCTCTGTCACATTTAGTACCTTTGTCCCCACGTACATTTTCAGTAGTCAGCTTTGTGCTGCACCTACTCATGGCTGATAGATACCATACTGTCATCTGCAACTGCTGAAACCATGATGAAATCACGAGAAAACTAATTAGCAAATTTGTAATGTGGTATTTTCCCTCTTGAACAGGTGAGGAGTGGCAAGGTGATTTTGCCAAGGTCGCCTGATGAGTGTGATTTTCACTTAGTGAAAATCCTCTGCTACACATTTTAGGCAGAGCCCCTTTTATTTTCAAGCGTACTAGGTGAAATCCTTCTCTGTTTTGCATTTGAGTTTAAACTTGCAAGGGGTCCTTGTTTTTAATGATTGGTAGAATAAAAGGTACATGTAGCTATAGGTTGTACAGGTACAATATTTTCAGCCAATAAGCAGCAGCAAGTTTGGAAGGAGGGGAAACTCTTTTAATTAAATTAGAACATTCTTTGGATTTTAAAACACAGTATCACATCACAGTTCTTTGTTTTATTTGTTGTTTTCATTTTCCTGCTTTAGACTTTCTAGAAAACTTCAACACTGAACTTTCAGAAGTGTCTGGCTCATCATTTGGATCACATTTTTTTGATGCAATGCCTATTTTTAATTTTAATAGCAGTACTTTGTACTACAGATGTTGAAAATGTCTTCTTCACATTTTCTTCAACATGCAGTTCACTGACTCAGTCCCAAAAAAATTCTAAGTAGGAGTCAGAAGACATTATTTTCACTTGCAAATATGCAAATAGGGATGAGACAGGAGAAGGCTACAAGATAAAATCTTTTTGGACTAGGTGAACAGAAACTTCTAGTTTAAATCTGTCAAAACAAAATTTGAAATTAAAACATCGTAGGTAATCATCTATGTAAAATATTTAAATGCTTGAACTATTAGAAGCAATTTTAAAATGGCATTTGTGTACTCAGCTTGTGATTTGTGTCAAATTTGCACTTAGATGAAAACCGGAATGAAATTACAGTTGTACAGAATCACTTGTCTGTGGTGCACAAATGCATTGTGTCACCTTCAGCAGCAGAAATGTAGCAAGTTAGGGGAAGGCTGGTCAAGTTTTATACCTTATGGTTCGGTCCAAAACTTATTAAAATCAATGGAAAGACTCCTCTGGTTTCCCATGGTTGGTTTAGCTCTTGCTCAAAGAGTTTTTCTTTACAGTGCAGTGTTTGTTTAAAGAGCAGATGATTCTCAAACCCCAGCAATACTCAGTTGCCAGCAAATGGTGTTGAGGAGTTTGATTCTGTCTGAACTGCTTTAGGTTGATAAACACCACCAATACAATAGCCAACTCAAAACTGATATTCCATGTTGCTAAAATAACATGGAAAACGGGACAGGGAAAGCAGCCTTGGTGATATTTGTATGTGCTACTGGCAGCTGGTGATCAAGAGTGAAATTCAGCTGTCAAGCCTAGTTTGCTTTTAATGATTTAGAAACAATTCAGATTTGTAGGCAGCTTCTCTACTTGTTGGTGATCAGTGGAGTTTGCAGAAGCAGCTGGTGGATAGGGACTGTGCCTGTGAAAAAGCTGTGGGGCTGGGAAGGAGCTGCATAGTGTGAAGCAGTCAAGGGTGAACAAGGAAGGTATCTTCTGTTCTGCAGGGCAGTGATGAAGGTGAACAGCACACAGACCAGTCCTTGGAGAGGAGGGAACCACCTCCCCTTGCAGGGACCAAGAGCATGGTGGCACATTATGGATCCATTGCTTCTCACTCATGCTGCACTTGGTGGGCTTGGATCAGGTCAATGTCGAGCACTCTCAGAGCTTCTGGGCCTGCAGAGCTCAGCAAGGGGAGCAGTGGGTTGAGAGGACCAGGTTCAAAGTGGAGAACAGGCATGGGGTTGAGGAAGGAGCTACTCCAGTTTGAAGAGATGGGGAAGCAGAGTCACTTGTGATATGTTTCAGGATATTTTGTTGAAACCTTTTAGCTGAATTGAGTTTAGGTTTGATTCCCCCCTCCCTACCTCCAGTATTCTTTGCTATACAGAAGAGCTAGTGTCCTGAAAACTTTATGATCGAGCTTCTTGTGTGTGCAGACAGATTTAGGTGTGAGTTTTAGCCCTTATGAATTTGCGACGCTCAGGGATGCTGACATTGCTGCTGAAAAGACTTGTCAGTTGGATAAAAAACTTGTTCTGAAGGGCCTTTACCTTGATACTCTATGAAAATACAAACTGTATAGTGATTTTTTTTTTAACAGAGTAATCTATGTTGTTTGCAAGCAAGCCTCTCGAGTCACAGCAGTTTCTTGAGAAGCCTCTTCTGATGTGTAGCACGGTCGTACAAATGCAAAGAGCTTGCGGTTTGAGCATGAGGTGGGTGAGGTATGACAGCTCAGTAAAATTTCAGACCCTGTAAGGGAGGGAGAACATCCTTAGTTACTGGCAAGGCTGGTCTCACAGAAAAGCTCTTCAGTAAATGGGCTTATCTGTAACAAGATTACCTTCCATGAGGAGATCATTTTATAAACTGACTGTTTCTGGCAGATCTAATTCTTGGCTGTGTGAATACGTATTTATCATGGCTGACAGTGGTGGCCTCACCAGTAGGCTGTTGTGAGTAGAAAAGCTAGAAAAATCCCTTTCCATTTTGCATACTGAGGTGAAGAAGGAAATTCCCATTTTTTGCTGCGTGCAGAAGGACAGGTGTAGGTCGCCCGTTTCTCCCAGTGTATTGAACTTCCATGTTCCTCACGCTTGACTGCTGTAGTAAGCATGCCTTGGAAAGTACCCAGTTGTACTTACACAAATGCTTGCCTTTAAATCTTGCTTCCAAGTTTCATAAATCTGTTAGGTCAGATGCTGAGGTCATGTTTGGTTATTTATTCCAAACCTACAAAGTCCTTATAAGGCCTGCTGCAGCATCCTTGGCTATGTACTTTTCTTAATATATTTTGTCCCTCTTTTCCGCCTTGACAAACACTGTGTGTTCCTGTGTACCAGCCAGGCTATTTGAATCCATGACATAGGTGAAAGGGTGGCTTGTTACCGAGCCTCTTAATATTAGTACAGTTCATCTTTTCTTTGGTAAGGTTTATATGGCTGTAATTATGAAAATAACACCTCGGGTTTGTTTCACAGGTGCAGTGTCCCTCGAGGCAATGAGGATATTGTGATGGTAGCAAGCATTCACTGCGCCCTACCACCCTCTCAAATGAAAGGTCTAATAAAAATGGCTGGAGTCACACAAAGGGTAACTGGGCTCTGCCCTGGCTGTGTTTGTAGACCTTTAGATCCACCTGTACTGTTGTGAGTGCAGCACGCTGTCCTCGAGTCCTGCAGATCTGTGCCAGGACTGTTCAGACACAGCCTGCTTCAAGCTTCTCGTGTTCGCCCTGGTTTCCCTGACTCTGAATTGCCAGTGGTTTCAAGCAGAGAGCTGGCATCATTATGTGGACAAATGCTGGCTAGGAGTGAGCTGGTTTCATTGTGTGTCTCTCAGCCCAGGTTTGCTGTTGGTAACTCGCATTGGGTGTGCCTGTGAAGGGAATTGGGCATGGGAGAAGTCTCTGTAGCACTGAAGGTGTAGTGATTAGTCTTTAGGGGTTCAATCACAGCTTTAAAGTACTTATGTTCTCCTGTACCTGTTCTTCAGGTGCAGATGGATGATGGGGGTGAAGACTCGCTTAGAAAAAGCTTGCATTCTGCAAATTCTGAAAAGTTTTTCCCTATAAACTGGGAAGTCTCATGCATAATCCATTTGCTGCACTGAGAGCCGTCTGCAGAGCAGTGGTGCTGTAGGAGCTCCTGATTTACTGAAGCAAACGGGATGCTCTTTGCCTGTTATTGTGCAAGCAGGTTACCAGCTCCCCACCAATTTTCAGGTTTCAGTCTCAGATGTCCAGATTCCTTGAAAGTTAGCAGGCATCATGCAAATAGTTCATAAAATCACAGACACCAAGATTGTTTTCAAAACCTAAAAGTCTGTCCTCCTTTTTTTAACTCATTCCCCCCCACTTTTCCCTTTATGCTGGGAAACTTGGTAGCGGTGTCACGGTCCCGCCTGTCCCCTGCCCGTCCTCTGCTCGGATCATCCTGTTGTCTGTTGGGATTCCCCTTGTGCGGGGCCCCGCTGGAGCCGGAATGGTTATGTAAGGATTTTTATTTTATTCTCAGTCTTGGTCTGTGCCACTAGTTGAACTGGATCACGGGCTGAGTGAATGGGATCTGATCCGAACCACTCGAGACAAGAGGGACCTTTCTCATACACACCCACTTGGCCTCCCTGCTCTTCTCTCTTTTAAAACTCTTTTCCCAGGCGCAACTGAGGTTACTCCCACTCATTGGGAACACTCACCGAAGCCAAACCGGCCAGGCAGTGCGGCTCCAGGCATCGGTCCCCAGTGGAGCAGCAGCTTCCTCAGGCAGGGCTGTGTTGTTTGACTCTCCAAGCAGGGGAGGAGATAGTGACAATTTTTATTTAGGCTGAACACGAGGCATATTTAACTAGTTATATAACAGTGACCCTGGTCGGGCTCGGCTGGGTGCAGGGAGGATATATACGTACTGGTTCCCGCCACACTGACTGGGTGGATTCAAGCACTAGGAGCTATTTACCAAAGTTATTTTCAGAAACCTTAAGTGCAGGTTTCCCTGCCTGTACCCTGAGCTGGTTTATCAGGAGGCATTTCCCGCTTGCGAACTGAGCAGCCAGTGAGAGTGGATTTAGTGCTCGCTGGGCTGCGGGCAGAGATAACGAGTTGTCGGGAGTCACTGGAAACTTTTGTCCTGAAGACCCTGAGACAAGAATAGCAGAAGGGCTGGGAGCGTGCAGCCACACTGAACAAGCATTGGGGCAGAGTTGCGGGCAGAGGTCTTGCCTCAGTGCACTGAGCAGCATGTTACTTTTGGATGAGTCTCAGCAGTTTCCAGGTAGGACACAGATTGGGGTTTTTTGGTGATGGTTTTGTTTTGTTGTTGTTTTTTTTTAATTTTTTTCCCCTCTTGTTTTCATTTCCCTCTTGCTTTCCTGTTACAGACCGTTCATTCTCCCACCCCTGTGCTGGAGCACCCTACTCAGTGGCTAGCAAAGTGTACCAGGAACAGAGACTCTCCTGTGGGGCTCAGGTTTTGCTGCCTGCTGGATAGGGATGGAAATGGTTGAATTTTTAGTCTTGCTGTGCTTGTTGGCTTGATGGAGGGAATATGAGAAGGAAGCTCTTTCTTTCTTTGTGCTTTTAGTTCTGAAGACTTTGGTGATGTGACATTCTGGGTCTAGCTGTAACTGTTCCTGCTGTCATATTGTAATGTTGCAAAAGTAATTTTTAGCAAGAGAGGAGGCAGTTGTTGGTATCAGTATGATTTTATACCCAGTGTCCTCTCCTCTACCTCCCTCAACTTTTTGTGTATACTTTCCCCCAAAATCCTATTTGATAAGAGTTTTGAGAGCTTATTTTGTCAGTGAGAGATTTGGTGACTCGCTGACCAGCCAGCAATCTGGGCACCAGGCAGAGCTGTTGGTGCTTGCTCCAGATCCCCTAAATAGTGCCTAATAGACTTAAGAGCTACTTGGCTCTTTTCCCACTCTCCCACTGTCAAATGGAAGATGTTGGTGAAACCCTAATACCAGTTTACAGTTTTAGAATGGTTGCTGCTTAGTTTGATTGCTGGTGGGAGGGCATTGTGTGTTGCAGAATCAACTTTGTTCAGATTTCAAGAACTTCTTAAATTTGTAATTTAACTTGTCACTTTGAGGTCAGGTACTTGGAGAAGCCAAGCTTCTTCCACTCATTCACGTAGCGAAAGACTCCACAGTTCATGCTATGAAGGTAATAGGCTGGTCAAAACTGGTCCCCAGGAGTTCCAGGTCTGGGTTCCTGGTTTGTTGTTGGAGTTCAGTGCAGTGTGGTCCTCGAGAGGAGTTTTTATAGAAATGAGCCACGCAGTGTTGGTTGTCCATTAGAGGACATCTCTTCTTACTTTCTTTGTCCATCTCTTCATACTTTCTTAGTTCTCTGCTGGTGGTGGCAGGACAAAGAAGCTAATTCTGGGAGAGTCTGAGCTGAGAAGAGAAAGGAATTACAATACAAAATGAGTTTGGATAAAGGAGGAATCTGGGTGACACAAGTGGCTTATGTAACTCAGTCTAGATAATAGGTATAAAAAGAGAAGACAAGAGGAGGGGAAGGTGCTTTGGAAAATGAGACTGTAGGTCATAGAGGGAGAATGCAAGGTTAGAGGCCTTCCAAAAATTTTGGATTGAGATGTATTTTGGGATTGTTTGTAGAAACATAAGAGAACAAGAGTGCAAATGAACTCCTCCTTGTACAGTATTGCTCGTCAGGTTATAAAGTCTGGGTCAAGGTTTATCATAGTCTGCTCTACCAGTGTGAAATTGTGTCTGTTTGAGGAAGCATTTGTAAGTGATCTGACATGGTTGTGCTCTGGCTGGTGGATCCAGAAGGATCTGTCCCACTTCTTCATAGCCGTGTTGTCCCCTGCGAAGGTGATAAAACTGCACAAGGTTGCAGAGTGGGTCTGGGTCAGAACTGAGACATCGTGCTCTTCCCTGCCTTTGTGCTTCAATTACTGGTCAGTATTTCTTTTTTTCCCTAGTTTACATGGCTTTTTTTCACTCCAGGTGACTGAACACCTTGGGCTGTTCAAAACAGCATGCAGTACTGTGCTATCTCTTCAGTACTTTATAAATGTTTCTGGAAAGTATTGTAATACTGTATTATATTGTAAGATATTACTGTATATTGTAATACTGCATTGTATTGTAAAGTATTGTAATTCTGGAGCATTGTAATTTTTTTATGGTGGCACCCACCAGCTAGTAAATCAAGGTTTGTTGCAGTACACTACCTATTTACCATTTGAAAAGAGGCAATTGCCCTGCAAGAAAAAGGTCTCTTATAAAAAAGAGCCCTGTCTCCTCCCCATATACACATATACCTTTTTTTCTTTACCGTAGAGGTAGTTGTAATTTTAGCAGCTTTATGAAGGAACTGGTGCTTGTCTTTTTTCCAGGCTGTAATGAGCTTAGCTTTCAGAGTGTTACATGTTTCGGATAGGGGTGTCCTCGTGACATTGTGGCTTCATTTTTTGTGTGAGTCTGATGGCCATGAACAACTTTGCAGCCCTTTGTCAAACTCCTTTAGCAGCACACAAAGCAGCACCGATAGTTTGAAAAGGAAAACCAGAGACAGATTGTTCTTTGAGTGATGGTGTTTCATCCTGGTCTTATTAGCTTCCTCCAGTACTCTCAGTCACTTTTCTGGCGGCACTTGATGGGAGAGGTGCCAGTGGAATGTGGTGGCACACAGGCTCAAACTCAACAATTTGCATTTTTCTTCCAAGTGATGCCTCCCTCATTAAACAGAGTCCTTAAAAATTCCTCTGAAATTACTTTTGAGACTGAAGCAGAGAAAGGGAATGTAGCTGAAGTTCTGTGCTTTGTTACAGTTCTAAAAAAAATCCACAACTATGTTTTGTTTCTCCAAGTACAAAATTATATTTAAGGAAAGAAAAGAGAGCCTGTTGGTTGGAGGGTAAGATAGGGAGCCAACAGCTCAGGAGTTACTCAGCACTGATGCCTACCCAGTTTCTTTGCCTTAATTTCCTCCTCTGCAAGATGGACATGGGGGTGTTCTGCAGGTGGTTGTGAGGACCATGTCATTGCTTGTCAACTCCTTTGACACCGGGTGCAAATGCCAGGTGTTATCATTTCGAAATCTCCTTTCTTACACCATTGCCATCATGAGCAGCAACAAAGGAGCACTCAGATGCCAAAGGATGCTTTACACCGGGATTATTTCCCATGCCACTCTTAAATTAGGAGTGAGTGTCAGATGTCTTCTGTCCCCTCCCTTTTCACAGGTTCTGAACAAAGCTCTGCTGAGGGCTTGAGGCAGAGATTAAAGTTCGGCTTGTGCTTGTTGTTTGTTTGCCATTTTGGTGGCCTTGGAAGCGTGTGGCAGCAATAATCCCTTTTTTATTATTTCTCATTGCTCTGAGGGTGTCCTGGTGTAAAGCTAATGCCACAACTCCTGGCTACCTAGTGTAAACTAATGCTTATGCAATCATTGCATAATGCAGAGTGCTTGCCTCCCCTGCTTGTCCTCTTTTCTTAGTCCCTGAAATTTATCCCTAGAAGAGTCACGGGAGCAGCCAGCTGGATTCACTGTGCTGGAAGCATGTCAAGCCCCCATATGCATCTATTTTCTTAAGTTGGGAGGGTAAATTTATCTTTGTTACCCAAATCAGTATTTATCCACCTTAACAGAATAGAACAGACTTGATTATTTTTTTTTTAATGTTTTGAACTGTTGTGAAAATAAGGTCTGATGGTTAAATCTGATTGCTTGTGGTTTAGATCCCTGTGGTAATTTTTGTAATCTGCCTGGCAAAGCTATATTCTGGGTTACTAGTTAACTGGGATAAGCAGGAAGGGGAGGTTTCAGTTCCCTCCTGCACACAGCTTGTTGAAAACTTCCCAGCACTCGAGCCCGAAACTTCCTGACTCCGGTGCAGGGGTTTTATGTAACTGGGTTGCTTTCCCCCCCCACCAGCTAAAGGACAAATGTAACCCATCCCTGCCTCACCCGCTGCCTTCCCAGGCGCCTGTCCTGGCTTTGTCTCCCTGTGTTGGCTGATGCCTGCAGTGTCAGTGTCTGCATGAAGGGGGAAGGCTGGTGAGGAGGAGGCAGCTTACATTTGAAGTTTGAGGACTTTTATTTGAGACAGTGATTGTGATGGTATATCTGGAAGATGGATGCTGAGTAGCAGTGTACTGTATTTCTCCACTTCTTGCCATCTCAAAACGCTAAGAAAATGTTTGATGTGAAATTTCACAACCCTCCTTAGAGTGTATCAGAGCTGGAAACCACCACAAGATCGCCTGGTGCTCGGGAATAACCACCAACCTCTCCTCCCTGGTGGGAGGGGGCACAACCCAGGGGGCAGCCCACCTGGGCTGTGTTTCAGGGGCTTGTGCGAGGTGCTGGGGGGCTGGGTGCAGCTGCCCTGGGGCAGAGCTGGCTGGAGCAGCTCCCTGCCAGGCTCCGGCAGCACGGGGTGCCGATGGCTGCCGGCCCGTGCCATACTATAGTTATATAAGTGCTCTTTGGTGTTTATGTAACCCGGTCTCAGCGTCCGCAGCGCTGAGGCCCAGCCAGAACAAGAGCTCTCGGGTATTCAGGGCCCAGTTCTGCTTGCATAATCCTGGGGTTAGAAGATATATTGCCTGTCACCAGAGTTGGCTGTTTGATGTTCCAGTTTGCCCCTCAGCACTTCTTGGCTGCTTCCTTTCCTTTCCCTTCGGTTTTTGGGTGGTATCTTCTTTGCTTCTGCCCTTTACTTCTGCCTTTTTCTCCTGAAGGATTCCTCCAGAGCAGGAAAGGGGTTTTATTCTGGAGCATAACCCCTCATCAGGAACTGATACGCTGAGAGACCTCTGAAGGCAAAACAGAAGGACAGTGCTGCCTTATAATTGATCTTTTAAAGTTTTCAGTTGAAAGTTGACTGGGGCTTTCTTCCAGAGTCTGGAGGTGTGTTTGGCTTTGGTGTGTTCCTGGTCTGGCTCCCCCCCGTGCTCTGTCCCGTGGAGCCTGTGCCAGTGGCGTTTTCTTCTCCCCTTCATGCTCCCGGGCTGGGGATGGAGGCAGCCCGCCGTCTCTCACTGCCACTCTGCAGATTTCACGTAGGTGTCTTGAGCCTGCAGTGACTGATCGTTTTACAGATACCTAGAGAAATGGAAAATGTGTTACTGAGACTTCAAGCAGAGCTGTTTGTTATACCAATATGACAGTCGCTGTGTCTGGTTACAGTGACAAGTATGAACGACAGACCTGAGGTGGTTAGCTCCTAGATAAATCAGCGACGGGAATGAAGATGTTGGAGCTGAGGTACTTGTCGTTTGACAGGCAAGGGAAGCTTCCCCTGGGAGCAGGCAAGCTCTGGGGCTGGGCAAGCTCAGCCTGAAAGATGCCTTTGTGTCTTGCAGTTCTGGGGCTGTGACTCAGCAGGACACCAGCCATCAGGGCCAGCAGCAGAGCTGGGGCGAGAGCGATGGTGGACATCCATCATTCCTCTGATCAGTGGGTTGTGTTTCGCTGGTGTCGAGTGGGGACAGCACAGGGCGAGGGGCTGGGGGGCTGCAGACCTGGCTGCCCAGCTGGATGGTGCAGCTCCTCTTGGCCAGGGTGCAGCACACCTGGCTGGGGAGCTGCCCACAGCCGTGGCCCTGGCCAGGAGAGGACATCCACGAGAGGCACCCAGATGAGCACACAAGAAACCACACAGTGTGGACAAAAGGGTGACCCTGTCTCGATGCTGCTCTCGTGTAGTCAGGGAGTGGGTGGCTGGAGAGGGCCCTGGCGCGGGGGGGTAGGTGTGCCTGTTTATGTAATGCTTATATAATTAGGGCTTTGTTAAGCAGCCGAGGCGGGGAGGGGCGTCCTGCCACCGAACACTGAGCCCGATTATTTCCCGAGGAGAACAAAGTCTCGTTGGTAATTAGCTGCCCTGACAGTGGCTGTGGGGGGGAGCCACAGCCGGGAGTCTCCAGAGGGGCTGCGTCCCCCTCTGTTCCCCCTGTGGGGTGGCTCTCCCGGTGCCTCAGGAGGAAGGAACCTGGTGTTGATGTGTGTCAAGCTGCAAGAGGGGGTTTTGTGGAGGGAGGGAATCTGAGCTTCCCCCTTGCTCTCGCCTACGCCATCCTTGAGGGGTTTCACAAGGAATTTCCAGCCTCCAGCCCTGGGGTGCTCAGCATTTTCATAATGCCATCTCTGTGTCTGCTCTGTGCAGACACCTCTCCCCCTTTCTTTCATGGCATCCATGGAACAGCTGTACCAGTTGCATACAGAGAAAGAATAGTCTGAAAATAGTTAATTTATTTCCCACTTCATCTGAATATAACAGGGTAGCCGGGGCCCTCTGGCTGCTGCCAGCCTCTGAGATGATTGCCGTGCTGCCGTCACAGAACTGCTGGTTTTCAGCTGAAGCCTGGCTTCACCTGCACACCTCTCCAGTACACTGGGAAACCATCACATAAACTCATAGAGGGCATCTTCCAGCCTGTCAGTGCCTTTGCAGCCAGGCTGGCTCTGCAGAGTCGCTTCTCTAGCCTTTGGCACAGTTGTAGTTCAGTGTGTCAGTGACTGTGAGTGTTGCAGCTGGAGCTGTGCAATTAGTCTTGCTTCTGCCATCCCTCACTGCTCCTCCCATTCTTGCTGTGACAGCCCGGTGCCGGCTGTAGTAGTGCTAGCTAGTACTAGCTAGTCCCTAACAAGCTATTGCTCACAAACTGCAGGAAAGTTCCCAGAATGCCTGCAATAATATTTAACTGCTCCTTGCTCTTTGTACAAGACAAAAGAGAGCTCCCAAAGCAAGAATTAACTCCTCGCTGCTCTGCGTGCAGCTATCTCCTCACCGTGCATGCACATCTCTGTCCTTAGGGTAGGAAACAATGCCCAAAGACACAGCTGTTCAGCATCCTTGGTTCCCATAGCAAAATGGTTTTAGGAATAAACAAGTGTCTGGTTGTCAGTGGTATGCCTTCCCCGGAGTCACCCTGACAGAGAAGTTGGCCTCCCAGGAGGAGGGTGAGCCTCTAGCTAGCTGTGTTAGCTAGCCAGTAACTGAGGAGTCAAGGAAGTAGAATCATAGAATCATTATGGTTGGAAGGGACCTCCAGGGTCATCAAGTCCAACCTTTATCCCATCATACTCCTAACCATTAGACCATTAGACCATGGCCTCAAGTGCCTCATCAACCCGGTTTTTGAACACCCCCAGGGACGGTGACTCCACCACCTCCCTGGGCAGCCCATTCCAGTGCCCAACCACCCTCTCAGGAAAGAACTTCTTCCTAATCTCCAACCTAAACTTCCCCTGATGGAACTTGAGGCCATTTCCTCTCGTCCTGTCATCAGCAATTCGGGAGAAGACACCAACACCAGCCTCACTACGACCTCCCTTTAGGTAGTTGTAGAGGGCAATAAGGTCTCCTCTCAGTCTCCTATGTAACCATCTTACATAGTGTTTTGTCTTTTGAGGGGTCTCTCATGTTTTTGTGCAACAGCCTCAGGTAAGGGACCCTTGGGTCTTATCCTGAGTGGCATTTCCTATACTCCTGGGAGTGCTGGACTGTTGCTAGAGCCGTGGATGTTCACTTGTGTGTGCACAGATACTGATTTTTTGAGGTTTGCTTTGGACTGTGGAGGTTGGATGCAGCTATAACATTGTTTCTCACACACCTCAGTGTCAGGTAGAGACTGTTAGTTACAGAAATCTCACACCCCAAAAAATCTAACTGCTGCTTCACAGCACTTCACAGCACCCTGAGCCCCCTTGCAGAGCAAGCTCTGTGTCAAGAACAATTCACCGCTGGATCCCAGGTGCTAGAGAATATTCTCCAGGCTGCATGACATGCTGTTTTATGGGAAGTTTGAGAATACTCTGCAAGAAGAAGGTGCTGAGCTTTGTTTTATAAGCTTGGGTGCGATGGGAAGTGCCCCACTGTGGGACAGATCTCCGGCTCTGTTGTGCAGCATGAGTCACACCTCTGTGTGGTGCTCAGGGGCAGCTCTGGCAGTCCTACCACAGGGAGCATCTGAAGTGGAGTTACACAGAGCAGTCACGACTCTTCCTTACAGAGACTTCTAAACTAATATGCAAGTGTTGGTTGATCAGCCAAACATCTCCTCCTGCTTATAGGTACAGCTGGGGATGGTGGTTGCTGCTGCTCAGTGAGCAAAGAAAAATGACTACCCCTGGTCTGCAGCACAAACCAGAACCATGCTGTAATCACATCCATTGATTTGACATAGCAGGCATATTTTAAACCTCTGAAGTGCATGAGAAAGGATAGTCATGGCCCTCTTGGCCTTCAGGGTACCTTGCAGGACAGAATGCCTGGATGTGTGCAGATGTCCATAAGACATGACCAGCAGGAACTGACTGGGGACCTGTCAACTGGAGAGCTGTAACCCACCTGAAGGAACAGCTGCTTGACAAGCTTGCAGTCTGCATTGGTGCTATCACCACTACCCTCAGGAAACCCTCTTTGTGCCTACTGTGGTGAGCACGATGCAAAACATGCAACAGAGCTGATGTGAACCCAGCAGCTGGTGTTCCAGTCAGTTCTCAGTGCTCACAGTGTGTAAGGATGGGGTGGGTTTACATCCTTGTTGGTGACCACGACTGACCCACAGCTGTCTTCTGCTGAGTGGACTTGGGCCTGCTCTTCCCCCAGCTGTGCCAGGACATATGTGACTGATCTCCCTGGACAAGGCTGTGCTGGGATGTTGCCTGTGGGCTGGTGGCAATGCTTTTCTCATTGAGGAGGTGTGGATAACTGCCCAGGTCTTCCTAGAGTGCGCTAACAGCTTAAGCATGATCAGACAATTGTCAACATGCAAACACGGGTGGTGAATTTTTGTGTTGTGTAAAAAGCTACTTGTATAGCCATGTCAGAGTAGTATGTTGAGCTCCTGTTACAAAACCATAATTGCATTTTTGTTGTAGAGGTAGACTTGGCAGAATTGGGGCAGGAATTATTCCATTATTGATTACCTGATGGGACCTGTTCAGTGAGGCTGTTCCCACACTCCCTCCAGTCCAAAGACCAAACCTGTTCTTGTACAAAATAGGTTTTTGTGTGTGTAGTTATTGTTTCTTAACGTGTTTCTGTCCCAGTGTGGGTCCCAGTTCCACAGCTTGGAGCTCACCATGCTGGAGTACAGCCACATGGCTGCAAGCAGGGCATCTCGCTTTCCATGTGCAGGAAGGTTTAGGCTGTGTACACAACCAGAAGTTTAATACAAAACAGCAACAAAGCAATTCCTGCTAGGAACTGCCGGCTCCTGTCACAGGTGTGGTGGGAGCTGTGGCATGGTTAGGTGGAAGTGATTTTATCATTGTGTTAGTTAAGCTTTGTGAAGAGCAGCTTTATTCATTGCAGTGGCGAGGATGGAACCAGCCTCTGAATCCTGCTGTCCTCTGAATCCCACTGCAGCTGAATCGGAGCGGTGTTTGGAAGTGTCGCCAGTGTGGAACTGATCTCAGGATCTAGATGCATATGTGTCAGGAATGTGGGCTGAGGCACAGATTGTGTTCCTCACCTCCGACCTTGGAATGGCAGGACAAACACCAGCCTGAGCAGGCATGGCTGTGGTGGATGAGGGCCTGTACTCAGTGCAGAGCCTGATTTGTCATCAGATTTTAGGCTTCAGGCTCCTGCTCAGATGAGAATTATCTTTTTAAAAAACCTATCTGATCCAACTGTGTGTGTGTTTCATCAAACCTTTGGGCTGCTGAGCCTGTGGGTTCTGTTAGCATCACCCCTGTCCTGGAGGCACCCTTCCTCAGCATGGTGTGGTGGCAGAGTCACGGTGGAAGGTGACCTGGGTAATTGCTGGGGTGTGGGGAGAGAAGTGCTTCCTCTTCGAAACAAGCATGACTTTGTGCTCTCTGTTGCCTTGTCAAGGTCCCCTGGGCCTCGGGTGAGGTGGCAGCAGTGTAACCATGGCAGTGTTTGTCTCCGGGATAGTCACTGGTTTAATGACTCATCCCGGAGAATGTGATCACGTGTGCAGCCTCCCTGCTTCCCTTTGCCCTGTTTCATCTAATTTTTTGATCTAGTTATATAACCAGGAGTCAAGAATGGTTGGGGGAAGGAAACAGTGCTGAAGAATTGCAGGTGATGTGACCAAAATGTGTCTGTAGCTCAAATAGCAGAACTGTTGTCTGGGAAGCCTGGGAAACTGGGTTTATTCCCAGCACAGTTCTCTGTCTGCAAGTGAATATGGTGTGTGATGTCTGAGCTTGTAAGCTTAAGGAGACGTGGTGGGAGGACAGGGCTCCAAGACCTTGGCTGTGGTAGCAGGACTAGTTGTGACTGTAGCAGTGAACTCCTTTGCCTTCATATTCACATGCAACAGAACTCTTTCCTGCATTCATCATGAGCTCTGTTTCATCACATAAGTTGTGGGTACCTGCTTTTCTAGTATGTGTAAGACTTATTGGGGCTGATGTTTCTTTGAGCTGCTCTGTTGGTTTTGGCCCATGGTGGGGTGAGCCCTGAAGTCCTAACTGGATTCTGACACAGGCTTTGAGCAAATTCTGGGGCAGGTCTGGTGGGATATCTGAAGAGGAAGCTTACAAACTTGGTGCTTTTTATCAAGGTGTGAATCTAGTTCTTGTAATTTCAATTTAAGAGGTGATATTGGTGGTCAGGTTAATCTACCAGGCACGTTAGTGTGGCAGCTGCAGAGGTGCCTGTACATGCAATGTGCTGTACTGAGGCGTCCTTCATTTAAGCTCCCAGCTTTTTGAGAAGGGATGTTCTTTGTCTCCAGATCCCACAGAGTCACAATGTGATGCTTGTTGGTTCTGTATTACTTCATCTGCCACATTCTTCTGCACTGATGTCTTCTTCCTTTCTTTCCTTCAGACCTCTCTCTAAGTGTCATTTCAGTTCAGTCATTAGCTCAGTATACACGGTATAAGCAAGAAAGCTGCTGATGAGATATGAGGTTCAGGGTATCTCTTTGCCTGACACAAGGGGACAAGATGCTTCAAAGAAGCTATTACAAGGCTTGTCAGAAACAGTTTACTTCAAGGCAAGCTTTTGAACAGAAATATTTCCTTTCTGTGCTCTGCAAGCATTAGCTTGGTCACTGACAGCCTGTTGAAGAGCAAGATGTCACATAGAACAAGGTGTCATTTCACATAGTGCTTTAAGACTGAAATCAACCATTAGTACAAGTCTGAAATAGAAGAATGTAGAGGAAAAGGAGTGCATGTGGTTTATAATGTGGAAAGAGTATTGCTGCTTGCTTTTTGTTTTTAAAGAAGCTTGCCAGAAATTAGCACTTAAATCATGAGAGTGGAGCCTGGTGATGAAACCACTGAGCAGCCTGCTAAGCCATGAGCCAGTGTTTGAACCAGATAACCTCTTGCATGGTCTGTTCTGTTAACTTGGAAGGTGGTTACACAGGTGTCATAAAAATGGAAATTTCTGCCCCACTTGAATGTTGTGAAACAAAGATAAAGAGATTTGAGCTCATTGTTTTAGTTGGAGCTTGTTGGGCCCCTGTAGGGGCAGCAAGTGCTACTGGTGGACTGAAATAATTTTGCCTTGTTTTCTTGTCAGGACACTTTTAGGCTGTGCTGAGTGGTGTAAGTCTTGGCTTTCACTGGGTACAGACCCTTCACCATAAAACTTTTTAACACTCTTTGAGTGACACTGTCAGAAAGGACCCCAGTTTTGACCCTCAGAGGGAAGTGCTTGCAAACAAGTGAGAAAAGGGATTGTGGCTGATGAATGCTCCTGTAAAAGCCAGCTGCCAGCCTGTTCTCATGTCATTACCTCCTTGTCTTTGCAGACCAACCCCAGGAAGCCGTGTTCAGCGGTGACCATGTTGATCACACGGAGGATGGAGAATGGCAGCGCTCTACTTCAACTACCTCATCTCAGAGTGAGCGGGCAGAGCGACTCTTGCAGAACCAGCACAAGAGCCTGGCCTCTGAGGACACCAAAAAGAAGAGGGCTCAGAAACCGTCTCACATGCGGAGGAACATAAGGTAAGCAGCAGTAGGACAGAAAGATCTAGGGTCCTGTATAGCCTTTTGGGTAAAAATGGAGTCTCTGGACTTTGCTTCTGCGCTACATTTTGCCACTGCTGGCAAACCAAATGGCTTTTCTTTTCCAAAACCTTAGGATTTCACCAGTGGGAGTAGTATGATCTCAAACTGGAGTGCTGCATGTGGGTGCAGACTTCTTTGGTATTCTGAAGAGCGATTAGTTGGTTATGGAATATATTGCAAAAATTGTGTACTTACTGCTGGCTTTTAAGACATGTAATTGAGAAGCAGCACCATCAAGTAAATATCCAGTTTCAGATATCTACTGATGAGGGTCCTATTGCAAACAGCCTAAAATACAGCCCTTCCCTCTACTATCCTGAGTACTTGTTGGCAGGAATGCTGATGCTGTGGCTGGTGACAGAAATATTTTAAATCAGTTTCACCTGAATTTTATAAAGCAGTAGTTGTTTGATTGTGTAAGTCACCACATACGTTCTGGGACAGGTGGTGAGGTGGTAATTCACAACGTAATTTTGTTCAAGGGGATCTAAAATGCTCAGATGAGTCATAATGGAGCAGAAACTCCTGTGGCAGCAAGTGGCTCTTTTGCCCTGTGTGTAACGTGCTGGTGGTCTTTGGTTTATATTTAAGCTTGTGCAGAATGTTTCATTAAAGCCGAAGGAATGGGTATTGAGTAGGCCATCATTGGGATGGGGGAGATGTCTCTGCAGTGCGGGGTTGAGGGGATTTAAAGGCTAGTTTGAGGGAGCTGAATTTTACCCCTGCTTGTACTGCACCTCTCCTCTGGCAAGAGAGCCTTCATTTCCAGATCTGCATATGTAGAACTGAAGTGGGGGAAAAGCAACTTTTGGAAATAAGGAAAACTACCTCTGAAAGTAAGGTACTTTGAGAGCATCCTTTGAGACAATTGTTAAAGCCATTAGAGGTCCCAGTTCTTGAAAATACTATGTCAGGAGAATCAGGGCGATGACCTTTTGTGGGGGAATTGATGCCTTTTCTTCTCATATGTCGTCTTTGCATGACTTGTGCATTTTCTGTGTATGAACTGCATAGCAATAAATAGCATCTATTCAGATAGAAGAACTGGTCTGTGATAACCTAGCTTAAGTATGTACTTATCCACTGACATTTTTCCTCCTTTCTTTATTTTGCTTCTGTCAAACTTTTGTCTTTTCCTTGAGTACTAGTAGTGGTACCTGTACTTGGGAAGCCGAATCTTGAAATAGCTGTAGAATTTGTCTATAGCTTTTGGCAGTGCTGTTCCAAGTCTGTGTAGCTGACAGACTACCTGGAGCTTGTCAGTCATCTTTTGAGCTAGCTGTAAAGCTATTCAGGTTTTTGGAAGGAATTGTTTTAATGTAACTCTACTTGCTCCTGTGTTCAGAAAGCTGTTGCGTGAGGACCAACTGGAAGCCGTGACAAAAGCAGCCCAGCAGGAAGAGTTGGAGAGAAGAAAACGGCTAGAGCAGCAGCGGAAGGATTATCCAGCCACTATCCCAACCGTACCCCTAGAGTTTCTTCCTGGTAAGCAGTGGGAGATGGCACCTGAAGCAAGATTTTTAAGGGTAGAAGCTGAACAAAGGTAGTGCCATGATAGGACAAGGAGTAATTATTTTAAACTAGAAGAGGATAGATTCAGCCTAGATATAAGGCAGAAAGTTTTTACGATGAGGTTGGTGAAACACTGGCACAGATTGCCCAGCCTAGTGGTAGATACCCCATCCTGAGAAATGTTCAAGGTCAGGTTGGACAGGGCTCTGAGCAACCTGATCTGGTTAAAGATGACCCAGCTTATTGCAGGGGAGTTCAACTAGATAACCTTTAAAGATCCCTTCTGACCCAAACCATTCTATGATTTATGCTGCACTTGAACTCTCAAGTGTGAACTCTGGAAACAGCAGTTCCAAACCACTTGTCAGTTCTCAGAATCAGTAAGGTTGGAAGGGACCCCAGTGAGCCATCTGGTCCAACCTCCCTGCCCAAGCAGGGCCATCCTAGAGCACATGGCACAGGATTGCATCCAGACAGTTCTTGAGTATCTCCAGTGAGGGAGACTCCATAACCTCTCTAAGCAACCTGTTCCAGTGTGCAGGAACTCACACAGTAAAGAAGTTCTTCCTCATGTTCAGGTGGAACTTCCTGTGTATCAGTTTCTGCCCGTTGCCTCGTTCCATTGGTTGACACCCCTGAAAAGAGCCTGGCTCCATCCTCTTGACACCTACCCTTTAGGTATTTATACACATTAAGGTCCCCTCTCAGTCGCCTCTTCCTGAGGCTGAACAGGCCCAGCTCCCTCAGTCTTTCTTCATAGGAGAGATTCTCCAGACCCTTGACCAACTTGGTGGCTCTCCGTTGGACCTGCTTCAGGAGCTCAGTGTAGTCAGTTCCACTCTAAGATAGTTCTGAATCAAGATGCTGTAGCTGCATGGGGCAAGGTGCCAGGTAATTTTTGTTGAAGATATTTTGACACGCTAATTGTGTGTAAGCGGGATGCTGGAACAGGTCTGTCTTGTCTTTCCAACTGGTATGGAAGCTTAAACCAACAGACTTGACAAAAATGCCATGTCCTTTTCCAGATCATATTTGTACTGTGAATGGTCTGGCAGTGCATGGGTCTGGTACCAGGGATAGTGCAACAATAGACTGGGTGTACATATGTTCATGATGTAGCCTTGTCCTTTCTTGCGTGTTTCAGCAAGCAGTGAAATAGCAAGCAGTATAAATGATTAAGCATGACCCTTGTCTTCTGGTGAATATGTCATCTTGCATTGTCTTCTAGCCTGGATCATTCCAGTGATCTAGCTTATAGCACAGCCTCTCAGACTGGTGTAAAGGGCAGAGAAATGCAGTTGGAAATTGTGTCGGGGTAAAGAGTTCTCAAAGTTGACTTTACCTCTGGAGAAAAATGTATATTTTCCCTTAAGTTCAAGCGTTCAAAATATTTTTGCATGGGGGGGAAGGAATAAGAGCTATTTAAAACACTTAAACTGTTGCAGAGTAGGTTGCAGCCCCAGAAGAACATCATTGCTTGCTGAGTCACTGCAGCAATGCTTATTTGGCCCTGTTAGCCAGCCTCTCTCCCCACATGGCAATCCTTAAACATCCAAACAAATGGTCTTGATCTGCAAAAGTTGTTTATGGTATGTGGGATGTAATTATTACAGTGTCCCTGCTAACAAAGGACAGTTATCCCTCCAGCAGTTGGTACTTTCTCTGCTGGATGAAAAACAGCTTTTACTTCTGAGACCCAACAAAAAAAGAATTAAAAAAACCCCAAACCTTAGGCTGTTGCATGGTTGGTGTGCCCCAGCCAGGGCATGCAATAGAGGGGGTGCCATCAGCAATGGGCTATTGTTTTGGCATATTGAGAAAGGAGGAAATTGTGACCCAGGAAGCTGAGTCATAGCAGTACTGTAGACAGTGAGAGTCTGTTATGGAAAATTCCAGGGCTAAGTTATTGGAGCAAAAGTGGAAGGAAATACTGTCTGGTTTCTGAACAGTTTTGTCTCCTTCCACATTATTATGAATTACTTATTATTTGTAATTTATGTTTGTAGAGGACATTGTTTTCAGAACAGCAGAGGCTACCCAGCTCCCCCCTCAGGTCCTGGCTGAGGAAGTGATCTGCCTAGACAGTACCAGCAGTGGCAGTGAGGATGATGCTAAAGGAAAAAATAGCATTAAGGATGGTAAGTGCCCAAGTGCCTCCCCCTGGTCTTCTCACAATATGCTGTTTATTTAGTCACAAGTCTCCTGTTTTCATCTAGTCAGATGCTCCAGCAGTGAATCACTTCAGATTTTTGTAGGCCTATTGGTTTCCAAATCTATAGCCCTTTGAGTCCTAAACTGACATTTATAGCCTGGCCCATCAGGCACTCTTGTGAACTTGTGTTTATTTCTGCTTTATAAATGCACTTAATTTTGCTCAGTGCTCTGCTGAAGAATTCTCACACAAGATGTGACATGCTGTGTATGAAAGGAGCATCTAAGTACTCAGATCTGCAATTGAAAGTGGCTTTTGTGTCCCTTGTCCCAAACGGATCTAATGTGACCCCTTTATACCACTTTGGTGGAGTACTTCTGCCTGATTTCCTTGGTGGTCCCTAGGCATTGTATCAACAAATAAAATGCATGTCTGGGTTTGGGACTTAAGAAGACACATGGAGAAGAATATAGACACGTATGGAAACTGATCATGTTCCGTTTGGATCAGCCGAAATTAATGTTCTCTGAGGCACAGGGAAACTCATGCTTTTATATGCTGGCTGGAGGAGCCTGATGTGTACCTGTATTGTGCCTGCTTGTCCAGAATAGATCATTGGACCAGTGTGGAATTGCAAAAGGTGGTAGCCTTGTTTTCCAGATAGGAGTTTTTTCCATGCATAGTCAACCCTGACATCAAGTTAACCTTTGCCTTTATTCCTTCCTGTTCTGATTACTTTGCAGAAGTGATTGAGCTGAGTTCAGGAGAGGATGATGCCCTCCAAATTGTGGACAGCAGTGACTCTGGCAATGAAGGGGAGGAGGATGGCAGTGAAGAGAGCAGTGGCTCTCATGTGAATGATGCCTTAAATCAGTCAGATGCTCTGGGGCAAGTCATTGTCAACATCAATCATCCACCAAACGAGGAGGACATTTTCCTGGCTCCCCAGCTTGCACATGCAGTAAAACCCCATCAGGTAGGCTTTACTAGCCTTGAAAATGTAATTAATTTAGTCAAGCTTGCCTTGTAATCTCAGCAGGAGTTCTTTGGTGAGATCTGTGACCAGCCTGATTGTGGCAGTGGCTGTTGTGAACAGTCAAGTGATAAGGACAAGTTAAAGGAAGGCCAGTTGTGACTTTGGCTGTTGATATCATATGATAACCAGAATATTTAGCTCTTATTTCAAGAACCCTGTAGTCATCTTCAATGACAAGATAAAAGAGATGAGAATGCAATGCTTCCTTCTGGCTGTACTTATAACAAAGTTCCTTCAGTTTTCAGAGGCAAAATATTTTACAACAATTAAGAGTTCATTGTGATGCCCAAGAAGTTTTTTACCTGAATATCCTGATGAAGGACAGTGTGGTGATATGTGTCACAGACAGGAATGTTTTCCTTTGTACCTTTAGATGAACAATTTTAAAATAAAATTTTAAACAAACTAACTTAATGCCAGTTCAGATTCTCTGGCTACAAATGAGTTCTGATTTATTGTTACATTCTCAGAAAGTTTTATGAGTATCTAAAAATAGTGACTTTCTGAGCCTTCCCTGGATTAGAATACTGTAATGAACTTGAAACATCCCCTTTATATTTTCATGGTTTATGCAGTCCTAATGTGCTTGTCGCTCTGCAAATACATACCCACCTTGTGTTCTCCCACTATTCTAATATCTTTTCTACTTTTCTGTCTAGATTGGTGGGATCCGATTCCTGTATGACAACTTGGTCGAGTCCTTGGAGAGATTTAAAACCAGCAGTGGGTTTGGGTGTATTTTAGCACACAGCATGGGTCTGGGCAAGACCATACAGGTCATCTCTTTCTTGGATGTACTTTTTCGACACACGGAGGCAAAGACTGTTCTTGCCATTGTACCTGTAAGTAGCTCATGGGAAGGGCTGGCTGAGGGGCTTTCTTGCACTGCTTCTTTCTTTGCACAGAGGAGACTGATTAGTGTCCTGTCTCATACCAAGCTCTATCGTCCCCCTGCTGCTCTTCTCCCTCTTCCATTCCCTGTGTCCCTGATTTTGCTTGCTGTGCAGTCTGTTCCTTCTGTCTGGGCACAGCTGAGTGTCATTCCCTATCCTCATTTCTGCTCTTAAAATCCTGAGTGACTTGATTTGGTTTTTAATCCTTCTATGGCTAACTTCTTCAGGTGAATACTCTCCAAAACTGGCTAGCAGAGTTCAACATGTGGCTCCCAGCACCTGAAAACCTTCCTGCTGATTATAACTCCAAAGAGATCCAACCCCGCACCTTCAAAGTCCACATCCTGAATGATGAACACAAGTAGGTGCCAGTAAAAGCCATTTCAAGTTCTTGGGCTGCATCTTATGGAACTGTTATCAGATTTGCTGTTGCAGACTGTTTAGTTTGTGCTAATTCTGTGCCCTCAACTCCCAGATCTTTCCAACTCTGCATTTGTTGTGGATGCTGTCTTGAGAGGAGGATTTTGGTACCTGGGAGAGATTTACTATCTGTTTCATTCAATTTATATCTTATACTTCCTTCTCACACTGCTGATACACCTTTCTGTTGTCCATATATGCTAAGATCAGGAACCCCGTTCCAGAGATAGAGCTACTTTGCACAGAGGAGCAGAAGTGCTATGGTTTCTTTCTGGTGGAACACTGCTAGTCCTGTCAGAGCCCTGGGGCTCATAAGGCATGTGCTCCCTAAACCACATCTCTTGTATTTTAAATGTGTTTTTTCCTGAGATTTTTCACACACTTAGAGATTCCTCTACCTGACACTGTGACTTTCTGTGATTTTTATTTGTCCTTGAGAGATTCTGGCAAGTTGTAAAAGCCTCCTTTGTATAACTTGATCACTGGTTGCAGTTACAGCCTAGCGTGGCGTGTATTCTTGGCTCATGGATCTCTGCTTCTTTCTGGGTCATTTGTTTGGCATAGATCAGGACAGTGTAGTGATCCTAAGGAACTCTCAGTTCATCAGCTGTGTTCATGCACTTATCTGTTGAGGTCTTCACCTCCTGGATGGAATGTACTTTGAATCTGCTGATGCTACTCCAGCCACGTGTTTACTATTGGATGGGATCTGGTGTGCTCTTGGGAGGGTTGAGTGAGGACAGTGTCTTGATCAGAACCAGTTCGGAGGAGGCTAGCAGGGAGAGAATAATTAAGGGACAGTAGCATTGGAAGAGACAACAACAAGGGATAAACAACCATGTACATTAGCAGCTCATTCTGAAAATGGATTTTGCAGGGGCAGTCTCTTCAACGGCTCTTCAAAAAGAATGCCCTCAAGTTTGATATGCTTTTGTACATGACAGTCTTACATAGCTCAGTGCCTGTGAGGATTTGTCGTTCTCAGTCCTGCTACATGTGGCACATAAAAGGCTTTTTTCTTTTCCTCTGTGCCTGGTTGTCTCCTAAAGAAACTTCATCATATTCCTCTATCTGGTTTGATGCAAGAAAGTGCTCTAATTAATTGAGTGGGTCTGTTTTTTTCTCAGCAGACTCCAATCCAGTGGTTCAAACTGAAACTGGAGAGAAAGCTTACAGTTTATTTGATTGGTTTGTTTTGCAGGACAACAGCTGCACGTGCAAAGGTGGTGAATGACTGGGTGACAGAGGGTGGTGTGCTGCTGATGGGATATGAGATGTACCGTCTCCTCTCACTGAAGAAGTCCTTTGCCACTGGCAGGAAGAAGAAAACAAAGAAACAAGCTGGCCCTGTCATCATTGACTTGGATGAGGAAGACCGGCAGCAAGAGCTTCTGAAAGGTGGGAGGCCAGTCCTTGAGAGAGAGTGTGATCTGTTCTCCAGCTGGCTGTTAACTGTGGCAGCACAGGGAAACAACCTACAACTTGCTTTTAGCATCACTGACATGATCAAACTTTGCTGGGCAGGAGACAGAATGTTCTTGAGCTTTGGTTGAGTCTTTCCTTTCTTGCAATAGCTGCAGGTAAGGGTGGAAGTCAGTACACTGAACGTGGGGATTTGTCTGTGTGAGATTTACCAGTCTGATCTGTTGCAAGACACTGAACTTGATGCAATGCAGGTCATTGAACAGAAATCAAGGGACAATCATGCCTGGTCATTACCACATTTATGCTACATCGGAGCTAGTGTCTAATCACATTTTATTTCCTGAATCAGTCTTGCTCTCTGCCACCCATGAGTACTGCTTTGTTTTCTCTTTCAGAGCTAGCCCTGTTTTTCTTTTTGTGACGTTGGTGACCATGTAATACCAGAACCTTGTCTTACTCATCTCTAACTAACACTTAATGTTCCTTGTCCTCAGGGATTGAGAAAGCTTTGTCTCGCCCTGGCCCAGATGTGGTTATTTGTGATGAGGGACACCGGATAAAGAACTGCCATGCCAGCACTTCGCAGGCCTTGAAGAACATCCGCTCCCGCCGGCGGGTGGTGCTGACTGGCTACCCACTCCAGAACAACCTCATTGAGTATTGGTGCATGGTAGACTTTGTCCGACCTGACTTTCTAGGCTCACGGCAGGAATTCAGCAACATGTTTGAGCGCCCCATCCTGAATGGGCAGTGTATTGACAGCACCCCTCAAGATGTCCGTCTCATGAGGTATCGCAGTCATGTCCTGCATAGCCTGCTGGAAGGCTTTGTGCAGCGGTGAGTCCACAAGGAGTTCTTAATGGTGCAGTCCATGCAAACAGCTTCTTCATCCCAAATTAGCCTACTTGTTTGCAGAGTTTGTACAGTACAGCTAATGACACTGCTTTATTAAATCATAGAATCACAGAATCACAGAATCCTAGGGGTTGGAAGGGATCTTGAAAGATCATCTAGTCCAACCCCCCTGCCAGAGCAGGGTCACCTATTGTCCATCACACAGGAACGCATCCAGGCGGGGTTTGAATGTCTCCAGCGAAGGAGACTCCACAACCTCTCTGGGCAGCCTGTTCCAGTGCTCTGTTATTCTCACAGTAAAGTTCTTCCTGATATGACATGACATGGACATGGACATTCCTGACATGACATTCCTGACATGGAGCCATAGAATCATTTAGGTTGGAAAAAACCCTTAAGATCATCAAGTCCAACCCTTAACCTAACGTTGCCACGTCCACTGCTAAACCATGTCTCTAAGCGCCATATCCGCACGTCTTTTAAATACCTCCAGGGAAGGTAACTTGACCACTTCCCTGGGCAGCCTGTTCCAATGCTTTATAACCCTTTCACTGAAGAATTTTTTCCAAATATCCAGCCTAAACCTCACCTGGTGCAACTTGAGGCCATTTCCTGTTGTTCTGTCACTTCTGAGTTGGAAAAAGAGACTGACCCCTCCTCGCTCCAACCTCTTTTCAGGCAGTTGTAGAGAGTGAGAAGATCTCCCCTCAGCCTCCTTTTGTGCAGACTAAACCCCCGCAGTCCCTCAGCTGCTCCTCAAAGGACTTGTGCTCCAATCCCTTCAGCAGCTTCATTGACCTTCTTTGGACTCACTCCAGCACCTCAATGCCTTTTTTGAAGTGAGGGGCCCAAAACTGAACACAGTACTTGAGGTGCGGCCTCACCAGTGCTGAGCACAGTGGGACAATCACTGCCCTAATCCTGCTGGCCACACTATTTCTGATACAAGCCAAGGTGCTGTTGACTGCCTTGGCCACCTGGGCACACTGCTGGCTTATATTCAGTTGGCTATTGACAAACACCCCCAGGTCCTTTTCTGCCAAGCAATTTCCAGCCACTCTTCCCCAAGCCTGTAGAGCATTGCATGGGGTTGTTGTGACGCAAGTGCAGGACCTGGCACTTGGCCTTGTTGAACCTCATACAGTTGGCCTTGGCCCATCGATCCAGCTTCTTAGGCTTGAGTTTTAAACAGGTACCTGATCTGTCTTTGCGGGAGGATCTTAAGCATACAAAGAAAACCACAGAGGAGATTCTTAGGTTAGCAGCTCCGTATTTCTCTCAGAATCTGTCTTGTTCAATTTGTCAACTGCAAAGTGGTCCTTATGGCTCTGTTTTGCCTTGGGGGTAAAAGTAAAGTTGGTTTGCTTTGGTACCACAGAGATAATGGAGAACAAGACCTCTAACTGCGCCAGAGTGACCTGAGATTTATTTTGATGTCTTAATAGTTAATATGGGTGTGTACTTTCTGACATACTCTCCCCAAGGATCTGAAAGTGTTTCAGAAATGCTCAGCTATGAAAATACAGTTGGTACCTGGCTGCAGGGAGAGTGTCTTGGAAGTGTTGTGCATTAGAGAAACATGCAACTAAAGCTCTTTCTCCCTGCAGCCAGGTGGGCAAGAAGTCAAAATCTTACTGTACAGGCAGCCATAGAGATCAGATTGGGAAATTCCCTTCCCTCTCTTTATCTCTTTTGCTTTATTTCCTCCACAGGAGAGGCCACAATGTGCTGAAGGTTCAGCTCCCATCAAAGGAAGAACACGTCATTTTGGTACGTCTTTCAAAGATCCAGCGGGCCCTGTACACGGAGTTTATGAACCGGTTCCGAGATGCAGGCAACAGTGGCTGGCTGGGACTGAACCCACTCAAAGCTTTCTGTGTCTGTTGTAAGGTAGGTTTTGTCAGGAGCTGCAAATAAATATTCTAGTATGTAAGGGAAAGGCAGGAATATGACTGAAAACAGGAGATAAAAGTGTGGTTGGCCAGGTGCATCTTCATTCCCCAGCATTACAGTTCCATGTGGGGATGGTGATGAGGTGATCAAAGTATTAGTTCTTTCCTTTGAATAGTTCTGGGGGCTTTCAGTCCACAATCATTGGCAGGCAGCAAGCCAGTGCAGGCCTAACCACTTTCTTTTCTTACTCCTTCAGATCTGGAACCATCCGGATGTGTTGTATGAAGCTCTGCAAAAGGAGAATCTGGCAAACGAGCAGGATCTGGATGTGGATGACCTTGGCACAGCAAGTACTAATTCCCGCTGCCAGCCTCAGGGAATTAAAGTCAAAACAGAGAGTAATGCTTTGGCATCACCAGTTGGAGAAGCTACCAATAGCAAGTTCCTCCAGAGTGTTGGCTTCAACCCCTTTCAGGAGAGAGCAAATCAGGTCGTTACCTATGAGTGGGTGAGTACCACTGCTGGAAAACTCTTCATTTGGAGAGTTATAGTAAACACAGATTAGATACTTTGTAAGACTGTACCTTTTTTGGTTAGGGCAGTTTTCTGAACTAGGGCAAAGAAGAGACTCCTGTTTAAGAGTTGGGGATTTCTTATCCATTTTCTCTGCCACGTGATAAGCATGTCTGCATGGCACTGTGTAGGGATTTGGGACTCATGAGGCTGGAGTGCAGGCGACACTCTTTTATACTGTTGTTTTCATCTGACCAAATAGGCTATGGACTTTGCTATTCTAAAAAAGATGTTAGGGTGAAGTTTAATCTAGATAAGATGGTGGTAAATCTAGTGAGCTGGAGGAGAGGTCTTGAGATAAACAGTCATGAGGGGTGAAGAGGATGCTCATTCATCTATACCCCAAAAAGTTTGTAATTTGCAGCTTCTGGACTGAGAGGTAGCTGCAGTAGTTGGGAGTAACATTGTCATCTGGACCTGGCTGGATGTATATAACCTCTCTGCAATGACTTATTTCTCTCGCCTTGAGACAGGATTGTTGAACTAAGTAGGGAATGAGCAACTCCACCTGTAATACTCTCCCATTTCTCGGTAGGCCAAGGACATCTTGTGTGATTACCAGACAGGGGTCTTGGAGAACTCACCCAAGATGGTGTTATTGTTCCACCTAATTGAGGAAAGTGTGAAGCTTGGAGACAAGATCTTGGTTTTCAGGTAAGCTAAATACCAACAGCTGATCCTATAGTCACTAAATGCTGGAGTAGTTGAACCCCTCCCGTCCTAGGAGGTTGTAACACGGGGTGAGTGGTGTGGCAGTTCCCCTTTTCTCCTTTGTTGTATTAGATCCTGGTTTTCCTCTATGGATTTTATACTTCTGCCGCTATCAAATTTACTAGCGAGAGGTGTGCTGCCACAAACAGGGTTTGAGAACCATTAGTGCTGTCATGGTTGGGGAAGAGTTCTGATACTCCACTTTTGCTGCTGTGGGGGCTTTCTCCTGAACAGAGATCTTGGTTTTGCAGCCAGAGCTTGTCGACATTGTCTGTCATTGAAGAGTTTTTGGCAAAGAGACCAATGCCGAGTCCTCCAGGCTCAGATGGAGGAGTTCACAACTGGGTCCGAAACATCAACTATTACAGTGAGTGCAGCCAATCCTCCTCTCATTTGGTGTGACACTGTTTGATCCTCTGTGATGGGCTAATTCCTGAAAGTCACCCACCATCTTGTTGTAGTTGTCCCTGGGGGTGAAACTGCTCTTCTGAAGCATTCTTCTGATGAAGTCTCTTTCAGATTGTTCTTACTTTGGTTGCTTTGAAGACAGTGCCAGTTTGATAGCAACTAACTGATAATTTCTAAATCCTCTTTTTAACATCTTACTCGGAAGATGTTGGACATTTCTAACATTTCACATGCACACTAGTGCTTTTTTAAGTTGTAAAAGATACTTTTTGCTTCCTGTTTAGCTACTTTCTATATCTTGCTTCCCAAACCAGAATCACTGTGGAATGCTTTCACTAGCTCGAGGCTGTGAATTCCTCCTCCCTGCTTCCTCAGCTTGAAATCATGTTCTGGCATGGGTTGTTGCTTTGTGTGGCTACTTTACAGGCCAATACTGAGGAGTGGTGGATATGCTGTTCCTGATTTCTGCAGAGCTGCCCTGAGCAAGCTGTTGCCCAGGAACGGAGATGTGATACCCCCCTGCACTCCTTTAGATCAGTGTTCTCTGTGCTCAGATCCAGTCTATGGGGTTTTGCCAAAGGCTTTCACAATTTTACTTTCTCTTGGTTCCTTGAGCTTCCAGCATACACGAGGCCTTGCTGCCTGCTGCTCTTGCTTGCTGTCTGTCTTGCCTAGTACATAACCTTAATGAGCTATATGTCTTGTAGCACTCCCAGTCTTGGCCTTGCCAAGCTTGAGTGAAGTTTTGCTTGGTCTTTCAGTTGAAGAAATTCCAACCAGGCTGGCTGTATTGCATCTGCCTGGCTGGGCAAATTAGAGCTACAAAGTGGTCTGGTTGGTGTCCAGGAGTGCATGACTTGAGGAAGACCTAGAATTGATTGGGAGCCAGTGCCAAAGCTCAGTGTTTGGGAAGTGGTTTTGTTCTGATGGGATTCCCCCAAACATACAGAGCTTTAAAATGTGTCTTTAATTTCCTTCACAGGACTGGATGGCAGCACCTCTGCCTCGGAAAGGGAACGACTGATTAACCAGTTCAATGACCCCAGCAACACCTCTGTTTGGCTCTTCCTCTTGTCCACACGGTAGGTTGGCTGGAGCAGAAGGGTGCAGTGGAGGACTCATTGCTGATGCTCTGTACGTGTATGGGTTTTCCGTTTTTAACTTCCTTCATAACATGCTCTCAAGACTCTATGGGATGATAGTGCCATCTGCTTCTGAATTCCCTGGGGGCATAGAATTTCAACCTTAGTCCTCTGCAGCAACTTAACAACAGTCTTGGAAACAAAACGTGGGTTTGAAGTTGCCTATGTGACTGGAGGGAACTTTCCATAGGCACCTCATGGACTCTTGGCTGTGATGGCTGTCCTGCCTGGAAACTTTGAAAATTGGCCAAGGCAGCAATTTGAAATTTGCCTTTAATTTCCAGTGCTGGGTGTTTGGGTGTCAACCTCATTGGAGCAAACAGAGTGGTGGTGTTTGATGCTTCTTGGAACCCGTGCCATGATGCCCAGGCCGTGTGCCGAGTGTACCGCTACGGGCAGAAGAAGCCGTGCCACATTTACAGACTGGTTTCTGATTACACCCTTGAGAAGAAGATCTATGACCGTCAGATCTCCAAGCAGGGCATGTCAGGTAAGTGTGAATGGTCGTGGTGCTCCACTCTCAGCTTTTGTTCTTTTAAGTACTGTTTCTGTGGTTTTCATAGCTAGTTTTTTAAAGGTTGAGAGCCAGACAGCCAAAGGCACTACCCTAGGGCTGTGTTTGATGTTTACGAGCTAACAGTGACATGAGACCCTATAAGAAATTCATGACAGAGGAGTAGGGGTTGTAGAACCAGCATCTTGCAGCAGGGTTGTGCTACCAATCCAATGCAGTGCCATTTACTTTCTCTGCTACTCTCCTGGCTGCTACAAGAGACTAGAGACCTGGGGGTTGGTTATCCTCTTTTCCCCTATACCTGAGCATTACTTGTCTTAAACTGGGCATTACTTATTAAATATCTCTGTACCTCCATTTCTCCAGCAGCAAGAGAGGGAAAATAGCAAAATTAAAATATATATTGATACCTTTGACTGATAGTGCTTGATTAGGAGCCAAGAATAACGAATTCATTCAATTCTGACCTGCCCTTGTACCAAGAGTATCTTTTGTGTTGGTTTGTGCCAGCTGTTGTAGAGCATGCAGCTGAGGGTTATGGTGACCCAAGAAGAGTTCTGCCTGTGTCCTTTGTCTCGAAACTCAACTCCAGAGGCAGCAGCTCAGCATGATCAGCTCAGTATGCTGTATTGCACTCAAGGTGGAGTCCCCTGGCAGCTGGCCTGGCTCCCAGGAGAGTCCTGGATATAGATGTTTTCTCCATGTGCTCCTATTTGCCCTGTGTGCAGGAAGGAATGTCCAAGGAAACACTTTCAGACTCTTGCAAGGGAGGGACTGTGTCTGCTTTTCTCAGCTTTCGACTCAAAAGGGTTCTGTAAATTTCAGCACCTGGTTATTAACTTGAGCTTTTTTGGTGGGATTTGTGAGAGGGCATATACTGATGTGGCTGCAGTTCTGTCCCAGGGCTTGTGTGTTTTCAGCCTTGCAATGTTAGCTGGGACCCCATCCATTATTAGCCTCATGTTACTGCATGCCAGGAGCTCCGTGACCTGCAGTGCTGTGCAGTCTGGAGCACAAGCCATTTGTCAGCCTGACCTGGTCAAACAGGCTCATCTCTAAACGTGGATGATGATTTTTCCCCCTGCCCTGACAAGAAAGCTTCTGAGGATCGTGCAGATTGCAAGGAGAGAGCTCTATTAGGACAGGAGTGTAGGAAGGGCAGCAGGCAGCAGTACCTATCTCTTCCCTTCTGTGCTCACCCCGTTCCCTCTCTTTTCCAGATCGGGTTGTGGATGATCTGAACCCAGTGCTGAACTTCACCCGACGGGAGGTGGAGAACCTGCTGCATTTTGTGGAAGAGGAATCAGACCCTGCTCAGCTCTCCCTCAATCCAAGCAAGATGAAGGAGTCTGTTCTACAATTAGCCTGTCTCAAGTATCCTCACCTCATCACCAAGGTAAGACCACCCTGCTCCCTTGCTGGCACAGCACTGCGCAGGCAGGAGTAGGGCTGGATGTGCTGTATGATGGGGACACGGTGGCAAGAAGGATGCAGATTTATGCTGGTGAAAAAAGGTAAAAAATCCTCTAGAGAGGGCCCTAAGAGCCCTGTCCTCCCCTGCAGCCTCTTCTGCATGCTTAGAACCACCTCTGTCCTGGACAGGTCTGGGGGCAGGTTGTAGAGCACCCCTTCAACTTGGTGCTGTGCCAGGAAGGTGGCAGTGGCATATCCCTGCTTGCTGCCAGCTCCCTTCCTGGGATGGCTGTAAAACAAAGCTGGGATAGCCAGCACTTGCCTGTGTTGTGAGGGTGGTGCTGCGGAGTGAGTCTGTGGCTGGGTGCCACAGGGCACCAATGGCTGTGTGACATCTTGGTGGGTCCTGTAGACACCTGTAGCCTTTGGCTCATGGGTTTTGCTGTGTGCTCATGGTAAGTGATGGCCTTGGCTGAGCAGGCTTAGCTATGGTGGGCTATGGCTTAGTGGACTCTGTTGCTCTTTAAGATGAGCGTTGGTCACATCCACAGCATTGCCCTACACGTGCTTCACCATGACCAGCTCTGCCTCCCAGCTCCCGTCTTTCCTGCTGCTGCCCGGGGTGGAGATAGTGCTGATGCGGAACCAGACGGTTGCCATTTGGGACGTGTTGGTTCCCTCTTGTGGTGTGTTGGTGTCAAAACCTCGGTGCTGTGGGGTTGCAGGAGCCTTTTCAGCATGAGTCACTGCTGATCGACCGGAAGGAGCACAAGCTGACCAAGGCAGAGAAGAAAGCAGCCAAGAAGAGCTATGAGGAGGAAAAGCGAGCATCCGTCCCCTACACCCGGCCGTCCTACGCACAGTATTACCCAGCCAGTGACCAGAGTCTGACGAGCATCCCTGCCTTTAGCCAGAGGAACTGGTGAGTACCTGCCTCTTCCCCTTCTTCCCGTGTTGTAGACATGAAATGAGGGAGCAGAGGATGCTTAGCCCTGTCAGTGACTTCTCACTACACTTTCCTCTCTCACTAGGCGACCAGCCCTCAAGGGTGAGGACAAGCCAGTGGCAAGTGTCCGCCCAGTTCAATCCACCCCCATTCCTATGATGCCCCGGCACGTCCCCATGGGCAGTGCAGGATCAACCTCAAGTTCCAACCCTGCTGTCAACTTCCCCATCAACTATCTACAGCGAGCTGGTGTCTTTGTGCAGAAGATTGTCACCACCACAGGTGAGTTGCTGATGCTCTCAGTGTTGGGTTGTAATGCCCATGGTGAATTGAAGAGCAAGGTGAGTTGTTGATGCCCACACGGGCTGTGGACAGACAGACATCAGAGCCACTGATATTGCCACTCTGCATTTGAGTGGTTCCCTTTTTCCTGGAGGACTTTCCCTGCAGGTGTGCAAGGGCCATGGGCCTGCTGGATTGTTGGAAGTTAATTCCCTGTGAGAGGGCCTGCAGCACTGTCGCCAGTTGTCCTTTTTGGGATAGGGGAGTTGCTGTGCCAGAGCTGCATGGCTTTTGCTTCCTCGGAGCCTCTGCTGCCTTCCTGTGCTGCTCAGAAATAAACCCAGAGCTTACTTCTAGTGCAGCACGTAGGAGAGACAACTACACTGCAAAGCAAAGGGGTTTGGCGGTGCACCTCCCCGCCCCTGAAAGTGCCTGGTGTGTGATTTCACTGACACTGTTCTGTTTCTTCCTCCACTGCCAGATATTGTGATTCCGGGTACAAACACATCCACCGATGTACAGGCAAGAATCAGTGCTGGCGAGAGCATCCACATCATCCGAGGGACAAAAGGTAAGGCTGGCTGTCTTGGTAAGACCTGTGGATATGTTCCTAGCCAATGCTAATGAGCAAAGAAAAGCGTGGAAATGCATGAATCAGTCCCCTCAGAGGAAAAGCAACAAGAAGGGGAGGAGATGTGGACCCTGCAGTGGCTCTGTTGCAGCCCATGCTTTGGGTGTGCTGTTGTAGCTGACACTCCAGGGCTATTGCAGCTGTGGCTGCTGCTGCCTCTGAGAGGAGCTGTTGAAGTTTCTGGCTGGGCATCTCATTCTCACAACACCGACTGCATGTACTGGGGCAGCCAAACACTTCCCAGTGCTCCCAGAGCAAACTCGGTCCCGAGCATGAAGTTCCACATTTCCCACCAACAGCATGTTGGGAGGGGGCAGGCTCTAAGCCGGGAAAGCTGACAGGGTGGAAATGAGGAGTGAGGAAGGGGACAGAAGCCCCGGCATGTTCTGAGGGCTGGCCTTAACCAGCACTGCTGTCCTGTTCCTGTCTGGGCCACCTCATGGACTCATGGAAACCGTCAGTGAGGTTGTTCTGCCTCTGTTCCAGGGACGTATATCCGGACTAGCGATGGGCGGATTTTTGCCATCCGGACCACTGGGAAGCCAAAGGGCAATGAAGACCGTCGGTCGGCTGCCTCAGGTAGGGGCTTGTGAGCGTGGTGTGAGGCTTGCTCGTGTGCTTTCCTACCTGAGTGTCTGGGGCATGTTCCCTGGCTGCCTTCCATCACGCCTGTGTTCAGAGCTGACCCCACAATCTTCCCAGGATATTCCCACCTTCCTTTCCACTGTTGCTTCTCGGCCCCCAGGTTTTCCTTCAAAGTTGTCTTTCTCACCTGCTCCATCTCCTCGTTTCCAGGCTCCCAGAGCTCTTCGCTGGAGTCCACAAGCAATGGCAGACACAGTGCCTCATCACCACAGCTCCCCAGTGCGGAGGAGCTCACTCGGCCCATATCCCCCGACAGCCCCGAGATCATCAGCGAGCTGCAGCAGTACGCGGAGGCCGCAGCTGCCCGGGAGTCCCGGCACAGCTCTCCCAGCACCAACACCGTGCAAGGCCCCCCTGCTCGCACGGACAACGCGCCTGGCTTAGCCCGAGGAGCCGAGCAGCGCGTGGGGATTCACTGCATGGCTCCCTCCGTGTCTTCAGCCCTGCCAGCCACCAGCCAGCACGTCGATGCCCACTCGGTGTTGGACTTACGGGGCAACAAGCGCAAGTCGACCTCGCCGTCGGCTCCAGAGGAGCAAGCCCGCAGGCAGCAGAAGAAGCGCCAGTTGCCATCGTCCGTGCAGCCGTACGAACACGGGTACCCCGTCTCTGGTGGGTTCGCCATGCCTCCTGTCTCTTTAAACCACAACCTAACCCATCCATTTGCCTCCCAGCCAGGAAACTCCTTGTACATGGGCACTGGCTCCTCTTATTACCAGCTGCCCAATTTACTCCCAGACCCTCATCTGGTGTTCCCTGTGACTACTGACCCTCTGCTGACAGCCGGCACCACCAGCTCTTCTGCTGCTACCTCAGCCACCGCCAGCGTCCCCTCATTCATGCTAAACCCTTCTCTGACAGGGGTGCTGCCCAATTACTCGCTTCCCTTCACACAGTCACTCCTGCCCGAGCCCAGGATGTTTGCTCCTTTCCCAGCCCCCGTCTTGCCTAGCAGCCTTCCCAGGAGCATGGCATCTGCCTACCCTGGCTACATGTCCCCTCACTCGGGCTACCCGGCCGGGGGCCTCCTTCGGTCCCAGGTGCCTCAGTTTGAACCCCAGGAGGTCCCAGAGGTGGGATGCAGCTCTAATGACGAGGACAAAGACGACGATGTTATAGAGATCACAGGGAAATAATGGGCCCAACTCCTGCTCGGTCTCAGCTCCGCCAGGAGGCAAAAGTTGCAGGACCTTTTTGGGAGTCAGGATTTCCCCTCTGGGCTGTGGAGTGGGCGGAGAAGGATGCGAAGGGTGTGGCATGGGGGTTGTTTTGTTCTTTCCGTTTTGCTTTGTTGTTTTTTAGCTGTCAAGGATCTGAATTGTATTAGGGGCTGGGAGATGGGAGGGGGGATAGAGTGGACCTGCAAGGGCTGGGGGAGCAAGAGCCAGGGAAGGAGGGAAGCAGCAATGCAAACCATAGGAGTGCCTCCCTCCCACACTCTGTCTGTCTGTCTGTCTCTGTCCTCTGTCTTGTCTGGAAGGGGGAGGCTTGATGTTGTGAGTCACTGCCCTTCTCAGGCCCGGAGGCATGGGCTTGACCGCTGGCAGGGCCCAGTTCCCTCTCACACGAACTGCCTTATCTGTGAACTTCTCTCACTCTGGGAGGTGTGGGCCGGGGGTGACTCCAGCAGAGGTTGGGGACAAAGCTTTTTTTCCAGGGAGGGTATGGNNNNTGGGGGGGGGGGGGGGGGGGAATTGAATAAAAAAAAAAAAAAGAAAAAAAAAAAAAAAAAAAAGAGACAAAACACCCCACAAACAATTTGTCATCCTCTTCAAATTCACATGAAACTAGAGTGAGGGCTCCAAGCAGGCTCCTGCCGCAGCGGGCAGGGCTCGGCTCTGGCCGGGGTCCTGTCCCAGGTAGCTTGGTCCTGTGGTTCCGATGCCAGCTCTGTGTGCCAGATGAGTGGAGCAATCCCAGACATCTCAGTGGCCGTCGGAGGGGAATCCTGGTGACTTCCCCATCTCCGTGGCCCTGCCAGGCTGTGTGAAGGCCACATCTCACCCTGCTGTGGCCCACCAGATCCAGGGGTAGGTGGGCTCACTGGGAGGGGACACTGGACCCAGTGCCGGTTGCTGTTGAATCTGTGATTGGGGCGACTTCCCCCTGCATAGAATCTCTACATTAATTTATTTCATGAAGGCATAATATTTATTGTTTGGGGGACTCTTTCTTTCTACTTTTAAATTAATTTCCATATTATTAAAAATAAAATGCTGGCCTCCATCGTGCAGTGGTTGCTTGGGTTGTCTGTGTGGGGAGAAGCAGCCGGTTGACCAAAGCTTAGCATAGAAGCAGGGCCAGCTGTGAAGACTGGGGGGATGTGCCCCAGTAGGGCATCATGCCAGAGCAGGAAGGAGCTGCTCTGGGTGTTCTGCAGCAGCCGGAGGGAGGATGGAGTCCTCTTGTCATGTTGGGGCAGGTGGAGGAACACATGTGGAAGCCTCCTGTGCCCATTCCCAGTGAGGAGGAGGAGGGCTGTGAGGTGTGTGGAGCTGGGATGGCAGAGCTTCTGCTGAGGAAGCAGGGAGCAGTGCCCAGCCCAGCCCTGCCCTGCCGTGGGGTGCAGAGGCTGGCCCTAGCCCTGACAGCGAACGTGCTGCTTGCTCGCCTCGGTGCCAGGGCTCCCGAGGAGAGGCTGGGCTGCCCAAGCACAGCTGGGCTTGGTGTGTGTGACCATGTGTGGGTGAGCGCGTTAGGATAGAGACTGGAAATCTGGGAACCTCCGTGTCACATCGGGGTGTCACCAGGTGTGCTTGCCAGTGTGGGGTGTCCCTGGAGCGTGGCTGGGCCCTTGGAGCCATGGTAGCTCGTAGGGGACCTCTTGGGCTGTGGAAGCTGCAGTCACTGATATTTGCTGGAACCAACTGTCTGTAGGAAAGGGCAGGATGTCCTGACATCCTCCATCAAAGGGGTGCTGGAAGATGAGGACCTCCCTTTCTGAGCGAGAGAGAGGGGTGTGTGTGCACGTGTGTGTTACAAAAACACAATAAAAAATGTTACGGGGCTTTCCTAGTGTCTTTCTCTGTTCAATGGACATTGTCTGTCAAACATAACCACACCATTCATAGAAGCCTTAGATCAACAGTTTAGCTATGCAAATTATTTTAATTATTTTTTTTAAGAAAAACAAACATTAAAATAGTGCTTTCTTCTTTAACATATCCTAGGAGTTGAAAACCGAGGGGTTCTGAGCAAACTGCTGGACAACTTGTCTTTGGATGCACCATGGAAATAAAAATCAAACCCCCCCACAAAAGTAACAAAGCAAATTAACTGATGGTGTTCATGCAAGTTTCTCCAAAGACTTGACAGTGCTGCGTCTGTGAGTCATGCCCTCCTGTGCTCTGTGTGTCCACCTCATGCACAACCCTGTGCCACTGATTGTATGCCGAGCTTGCCCAGATGTCCGTTGCATCCCTGTGAGGCTGTCAGTTTTCCGGTGGATTTGGGGGATGGACCTAGGCAAGGGCTTTCCTTGTCGAGTGTAGTGAGTGTTGAGACCTGCGGGCGCGTGGGGGAGGCCGGAGTGTGAGCAGATCCTCACCAGAGCCCTGCTGCAGCCCCAGTCCTCGCTGGTGGTGGTCAGGGTAGTGGGGTTCATCCGAGGGACCCTCCTGAGTCCTCTCTGAATGGGACTTCGATGTATGCTGAGATGAGGCGTGAAGATTCGACTGGGGGCAGTCAGAACTGTGGCTATGGATGCAGTGCCTGTGACTGCACACTGCTTTCTCTGCCCCTTGCCTCACCAGGAGAGCACCCAGGGCTTCCTGAGCAGGCCCTGGCACATCCTCATGCTGCTGTCTGAAGTCCTCCTGGGGGTCCCCGGCATAGCCCACGCATGGTGGCCATAGGGGCTGGTGCTCAGCTGCTGTGGGGTGCATGCTTCATGCCACGGGCCAGCCATTAACCTTCATATGCCAGGACAAGGTGTGAGAGCTCTCCTGGCTCCTGCGTGGCCGCAGTGGCTTGGAGACCTCTCACTGCCCTCCTGTGGTGTGGCTGCCCCTGGATGCAACCCACGGTGAGGGGCTTCCTCTTGCTGGCAAACATCCATGGATTGGGGCAACCTCAGCACAGGGCCCTGAGTGCAGCCCCAGGTGCCCTCCCTGAGCATGGCGGGGTGGTGACAGCACCTCTGCCCCACCTGCCAGCCCTGAGCACCCCCTTAGCGAGGGGCTGGGTCCCCTTGGCTGAGGGGTGGTTGCAGAGATGGCTGTGATGCCCTGACCATGGGGCTTCCACAGGGGCTGGCAGCAACTGGGGCTGCTCCATGGTGACCAGAGGCACCTGCTCTCCCACGGCACTGTGGGAAGGATTTCCTCCACTCCACAGAAGTCACACGGGTTATCCAGGGGTTTTCCAAGCAAGGGGACCTCTTGGAGCCCTGTCCCCCTCATCTGCCGTCCCCGACCTTTTCTTCAGCACATGGTTTGGCTGCAGAGGTCCCATCTCACTTTTCCTGAGCCTGGAACAGGGGCTTTCCCTGCACAGGTTTTTTCTTTTGCTGCTGAATTTCTGTCTCCAAATGACCGGACAGAAGCAGCTGCCAGTTGATGGCAGGTGACACGGGACAGCAGTGCAGGACTCTCCACTGAGGTTTTGGGGCACTAAAATGGATTTCTGAGCAGAGCCGCAGGGGCCTCGGGTGAGCGAGCTGCCCTCCGCCTCAGCACCCAGCCCTCCCCTTGGGTGGGGGGTTTCAGCTCCTGGGGACAGTTGGGTGAAGGTTGGGTGGGACATGATGGCACGGGCACGGTGGGGACTGTGGCTGCTGTGTGCCCTGGTCTCAGTGGTCTTGTTTCCTGCCCACTGGTGCGGCTGTTGGGGCAGGGTGGGGGCAACACAGCCCAGCCTGGCCCATGGAGCATCTGCTGCACGTTGGCCCTGCAGAGTGCCCGGGAGGGCGGTGGGGTGGATGTGGGTGCTCGCAGAAAGCAAAGATTTCAGCAAGCAAATAATGGGATCCTCACGGGGCTTTGCTAGAAATGGTGTGTTTTTTGTCTTAATGATGTCAGCAAATGGTGGAATACAGGAGAATTGCTGTGGGTTTGTGGATGGCTTCCAGGCCAAAAGGGACAAGTACAGCAAATACCTTCACAACTGGTGTTTCTCACCACTCCGGGATGAATTTTGTTAACCCAGTCTTGGGAGGTCCAGGGGGGAGGGTTGGGGTGGGAGGCAGAGGTTAAAAGGGGAACATAGTCCAGGTAGATGACAGTGTGGGATGATGGCTCCTTGCAACTCGCGTAGAGCAAGCGCTCCCTTCGAAGGGACCACGGTGCAAGTGAGGGCGAGCAACCTCTGCCGCCTCCCAGACCACCACCACTGCCCACGGCCGCACGGCTGCCCTGTGGCTCCCACCTCCATGGGACCCGGCTCGGAGCTGGACTCTCTGGCAGATCCACGGGAGCCTGAAGGAATCCATCGCTGTCTCACTTGGGATTTTCTGTTGCTTTGGGGTTCTGTTCTTTTTTTTCCTTTCTTCTTTCTTTTCTTTCACTACCGCCTTAGTTCGTGGCCTGTCTTTTTGTGGTTGGAAAGAGGAGTGTTGCTAGCAGGGTGGGTCGGTTGGTTGCCCCCACGCATGATCATGTGCTTCCCTCTTCTCTCTGTCGAACGGGATGTGCTCGCCTGATCTCCCAGAACAGAGACTTTGAACAATTTGTTGTTTATATGATGTATTTATTTTTACTTGTGTTTCATGTCATTTTTTTAAAAAATAATAAATTGTAAGTTGGTATAACTGCCTGGTGTTTCTCTCTCTTTTTCTTTTTTTTGGTAAAATAAAATGTCAAAATTTAACAGAGCAGCGTGGTTTGAAGTGGATCGGAGCTGAGCTGGGCGTGGGCATCTCTGCAAATCCAAGGTTCTCCATTGCCAGATGCCTCCAGCAGCATTTGGGCTCTGCTGGCAGCTCTGTAGCCCCCCAGTGAGCATCCCCCAGGGCACAGTGCTGCTGCCACCTCCGGAGGGGGGCACCCAGGTGCAGGGGTGTCCGTGGCAGGGCTGGGTGCTGCCGGGTCTTAGGGAACTGCCTGTGAGAGCTGGCTGCTGCCCTTCTCTGCCCCCTCCGCTTATAGTTGCTGTTGATAATGACCATCGTTAAGGGGAAAACAAGGAGAATAAATATTCTGCGGGATGTAAATAGCTTTGAGTCTCTGTGAGCTGATGCGGGCTGCGTGCCCTGGCCTCGCCTGCCCTGTGGGGCACATGGAGAGGCAGCGGGGACTGGCAGAGTTTGAGGTAGTAACAGCAAGGTGTTTCTGCACAGAAAGCTGAGAGATGTCTCGGAGCTGATGCCCTCGTGCCAGAAGGGCCCTGAAGAGACCGGGAAGGGAGCTGTGGGCAGCCCAGGCTCCCTCTGCCCTCTCACAGGGGCTGGGGGTGCCTCCGCACCCTCCCGTTCTTGCTGTCTGGGGATGGGTGCTGCCACTTCTGGTGCCAGGCTCTCTGCCGCTGCCGTTCCTGGTGCCGCAGGGCGTTGCAGTAGGCGTCCAGGCTGGTGCCTGGTGCCCCCAGGGCCCGTGGGAAGCCCTTGTAGCCTGGGTGCAGGTCGATCTGAGGTCGGGGGCCCTGGTGAGCCCCTGCCAGCTCGGCCCCCTTGCTCCGTTTGTGAGGTGGCACCTCCATGGCCTCCTGCCGGATGACCCGGAGGCTGTACCGGGTGAGGGCCCGGGAGAAGGAGCGCTCCACCGCCCGGCACTCGTAGGTGCCTTCATCCTCTCTCGCCAGCTGCCGGATCAGCAGCCCTTGTTCCAGCACTGAGAAGTGGCCGTTGTTCCTGACCTGGGGCAGAGGCAGAGCACCATGGGTCAGTCCCTGGGGACCGAGCCACCGCTGTGCCCTGTCCCTGCTGCCCTGTGCCCCGTACCTCGCTCGGACCCGTCTCCTCGCCGTGCTGCACCAGCCACCGGACGGTTGTCTGCGGGGAGCGTGCCAGGCACTCGAGGAAGGTGGAGTTCTTCTCCACCCCAAAAACGGGCTTCTCCACAGCAGTGGCCCCTGTGCGGAGGACGGGACAGGGGAAGGGGTGAGTGCCCTGTGTGGGAGCTGTGTGAGAGGCAAGGAGGGAGGGCAGGACGGAGCATCCCACACATGGAGGGCAGCACAGGGGCTGTGGCGGGCAGTGCTGGTGGGCACTGGTCACCCAGCACCATGCTGCCCACTGTGCCCGGAGCTGCTGGCCCATGAGCAGAGCTCACCCTCTGTGGTGTCCTGGCACTGGCTGAGCAGGTCAGACTTCAGCATGTCCTGGCAGCGACCGTGTCTATGGGAGAGCAGACAGGGCTGTGGGGTGGCACCTGCCCCGGGCTGTGGGACCTCTCCACAGCAGAGCACCCAGGGAGAAGGGGAGGGCAGGGGGACAAGGAGGAGCTGGGGGACAGGCAGGCAGGGGGACAGCAGGGGCCTGGGCTGACAGATAAAGCTGGCAGCTTGCCCTTCCCTGCTCCCAGCACCAACCCTTTGCAGGGGACAGCGGGGCTGGCCCGGGCGGGCGCTCACCTCTTCTTGGTGAGCAGGTGAGGGGCGCAGGTCCTGCTGTCCCAGGTGCAGTACGGGTCCCTGGCCAGGCAGCAGTCCGTGCAGGTTTTGCCGTAGAGCTCGCAGCGGTACAGGGAGAGCCGGAGCAGCCCATGGGTGCTGCTCACAAACAGCTCCTGCTGCTCGGGCAAGCAGAGCAGCGCCAGTCAGTGCCCCCAGGCTGAAGACTGGGATTGACTGGGAAGGGAACTCCCTGGCCTGCTGCAGTGGGGACACTGTCCCCAACAGGAGTGGGGGGCAGAGCCTGCCACCCCCCAGAATGCCCTGGCTGGAGCCCATTCCCTAAATGTGCAAGCCCTGAGGCCAAGGGACCCAGGCAGAGGGGTTGGGGCCAGCTGCCCTCTCTGCCCTGTCCTGCTTTAGGAAGAAGCAGGAGGGAGGACTCACCCGCTTCAGTGATAACTTCATGTCCAGGATGGGAGAAGGCACCTGGAGGAGAAGGACAGGGTGCTGCAGCCATGTCAGTCCCTCCTGGGTGCCCCAGCCTGCCAGCGGGGCTGGGACCCCAGGGTGGCAGGGTGCCAGGGCCCCCCTGCTCCCTGATCCCAGCTCCTTCTGCTCCATGCAAGCAGTCTGAGCATCCCCACCCCAGGGACTGAATGGGGAGCTGGGAACTGCTTGAGAGAGTCCAGCGCAGAGCCACTAAGATGATGAAGGGAGTGGAACATCTCCCTTATGAGGAAAGGCTGAGGAAGCTGGGTCTCTTTAGCTTGGAGAAAAGGAGACTGAGGGGTGACCTCATCCATGGTTACAAATATGTAAAGGGTGAGGGTCAGGACGATGGAGCCAAGCTTTTTACAGTGACGTCCAATGATAGGACAAGGGGCAATGGATGCAAACTGGAGCACAGGAGGTTCCATGTGAATATCAGGAAAAACTTTTTCACTGTGCGAGTGCCAGAGCACTGGAACAGGCTGCCCAGAGAGGTTGTGGAGTCTCCTTCACTGGAGACATTCAAACCCCGTCTGGAAGCGTTCCTGTGTGATGGACTCTAGGTGACCCTGCTCTGGCAGGGGCGTTGGACTAGATGATCCTTCGAGGTCCCTTCCAACCCTAGAATTCTGTGATTCTGTATGATTTGCTGCCACCCTTTGGCTCCTCTCCGTGTTAATGGCACTGCCTGCTGGTTAGGGCAGGTGGGAGCCACCAGCAGCAAGGTGAGGGGCCTCCCCAGTACAGGACAGTGACCAGCTGCAGGAGCCTGCATGGAGGATGCCATGGGGCAATGGGACACTGTGTGATCCAGCCCTGGCCTGGCCCCCCCGTACCTTAGTGACACTAATCTCCTCCAGGCTGATCAACTCGGTGCCACCGCTCAGCCCACCAGCCAGCCCCACCTTCAGGACTTGACCTTCATCTGTGAAGGCAGAGGGAGGTGGAGCTGTCAGGACTGGCCTGGTGTGCCGGGCCAGCTGCCCCATGGTGCCAGCATTCCCAGAGCCGGGCACATTCCCACCTGTGCCGAGGAAGAGCACGTCGTAGTGCCGGCTCTCCACCTCCAGCCTGTGCACCAGCAGCCGCTGCAGCCGGTATGGGACGTTGGCTCTCACCAGCACGGGCCGGCGGCCCTGCGGGTACACGGGCTCCCACATCAGCTGGTGGCCGCGCATGAAGCTGATCACCTCGTCGGGGAAGTCCTTGGTGGACTGCAGCAGGGGGTCGTACGTCTCGCTGGGGCACTGTGTGACAGCACGGGGCAGGGCTGCGTTAGGGCCAGGCCAGCCCGTCCCGCTCCCCCCCCGGCTCCCCAGCCCCTTACCGTGCCGGGCCGAGGGTAGGGGACGCGGCCCTTGTACTCTACCCAGCGGTAATCAAATCCCTCCTTGTGCGCAAAGGGGCCGCTGAAGGCGGCTCTCACCGCAGCCATGGAGTAGATGCAGACGGCGGAGCCGCTGAAGACACCACTGCGGGGCAATGCAGGGCAGTCAGTGTCCCACTGCTCCATGGGGCCGTCAGTGTCCCACTGCTCCACGCGGCCATCAGTGTCCCACTGCTCCACGGGGCCGCCAGTGTCCCACTGCTCCACTGGGTCAGGCACACGCACAGCCAAGCCTCTGAGCCCACGCTGTCCCCTGACTGTCCCGGAGCCATGCGTGGCACCCCGAGGGTGACAGGACTGCCTTTGGCATGGCCAGTCCAGCCAGGGGCACTGCTGGCTGTGGTTTGGCAGGTGGGCAGGTGAACCAGCAGCAGGGACAGCAGTGAAATGGCTGGTTGACCTTACTCGGCCAGCTGGGTGCTGGTCCTGCCCTTCTACCCCCCAGGACTCCCTGGGGGAGCCATAGTGAGGAGCAGGGGGCTGGACTGCCCCACACAGAGGCTGGCCAGAGCCCCACTCACCTGGAGACTGTGAAGAGCCCGAAGACAAGGGGGTTCTGGGGATCCCGGGTCTGCAGGAGGAAAACATCCTCTGCAAAGAGAGGGGTGGAAGTTGAGGGACCCAGAAGCTGGAGCACCAGTCCTGGGGATGCAGGCAGGATGGGGAAGGAGCAGCACTGCTCCTGGCTGCCGAGCTGGCTATGCACTCACCAAGCTGGTCAAAGTGGGTCTCGGTGCCCTGGGGCCCAGGGATGGAGCACACCAGGCGAGCCTTGAGGAACGTGCTCCAACGGTTGATGAGGCTGCGCTTCCCTCCGACATCATTCTGCCAGGCATCAGGAGCTGGGCTCAGCCCAGCCTCACCAAGCCTCCCCCACTGCCACCACTCCTCCATTCCCATAGTGGGACATCCCAGCCCTGAGCCCTCTGCTCTGCAGTGGGGGTGTGGTGACACCCCCATGCTTTGTGTCAGCCCCTGCTTGGGGTGCCCGGTGGCCCAGAGGAGGTAAAAGCCCACCTGTGGGGTGCCCACCCACAGCATGCTGGCCTGTGGTGACTGACCTTGCAGACCCGGGCCACCCTGGCATGGATGTGCCGCCTCTCCCACTGCCCAGCTTCCATGGCCGTCTCACGGAAAAAGATGTAGACCTTGTCATCATGTGGGTTGTAGGTATCAGGGATGGTGTAGACACCGACAAATGCGGGCTCTGTGGGGGAAAGGAGCAGCATGACATGGCCCTGTGCCCTGATCTGACCCTGTTGTACTGCCCTTGGGAACCCTTGGGAGCAGTGTGGGATGCTGAGGTTGCACAAGGGTGCCCTATGCAGACCCTGCAACCCAGAGCCCCATTCATGATGCTCAGGCTGCAGAGTGGTTGCTGGAGCATGGGTCCCTTCAGAGGCTTCATCAGTGCTTCCCCAGAGAGGAGAAGGGGCCCAGACCACTGAGCTCTGGCCTGAGCTCCCTCCAGCAGGCAGGACAGTCCCCGTGTCCCACAGGACCCCCAGTCCTACCGTGTAGCCAGTGGTCCTGGTTCTGCTCTGTACGAATGTAGCTCTGCTCGGCGCCGTGGACCCAGGTCCGGAAGAAGGCAGCGCTGCTGCCCATGAAGTCACTGGAGGTGCCCGAATAGAGCTCCCCATCTGCAGGGTCAGAGCAGGGCATGGGTGGGTTGAGGTGCCCTGACAGGACACCCCTGTGTGCTGGGAGGGTGGAGGTGGCACAGCCTGACCAGGAACCTCCTCCAGACCTGTGACCCAGCACAGCTTCTGGTCCCTGACCCACTGGGTCCTTCCCCAGCCCTGGCACAAGGCAGAGGGGCTGGTGCCACCGCACACCCCCATGTGCAAACTGGGTCTGCACCCTGCATCCACGAGTCTGTGCAGGGACCGCCAGGTCGGGGCAGGACAGGACAGGAGGTGGCTCTGCGGGATGGCTCCTGGCACACCAGCCCAGGACTGCAGCCACGCACAGCAGAGCAAGGCACAGGCACCGCGACTGGTGCCTCCCAGTACAGACCATTCCCAGCACTCCCACCTTCCAGCACCACCTCTGCTCCCCCTTCCTCTTACCTACGAGGAGTCCTGTGAAGGGTTCCCGGGGGCTGTACGGGCACCGTCCTCTCCCCGACTCCAAGGAGTGGGTCACCAACCGCATGGGGGGAGCCCCGGGACCCTGCCAGAGCCAGAGGGGAGGTGTCAGCCCAGGGGGAGGCTGGGAACAAGCTGGGCATGTGGAGAAGGGAGGGAAGGAGGCCAGTGTGCTCCGCTCTGCAACCAGTGGGTCCTCAAGGGGGCTGCCAGGACCTGTCCCCATGAGTCACTGACAAGCCAGGGATGCTTCTTGCCATGTGCAGCAAGGCCATGGCAGTGCCAGGGGCTGCACTGGGCTGACTGGCCACCTTCCCAGGCTCCGGGCTCCCTCTGTCCCCCACTCACTAGGGGGGGTCTCTTGCCACCTTCTGCAACGGTGTCCCTCACCTTGCCCATGGCTCCCAGCTGGATGAAGGCACAGACCGGCTGGTAGGAGCCGGTCCCGCAGGCGAACACGTGGGTCCTGTTGAAGGGCTGGAGGAGGCGGATGAAGTTGGCACACTCGGTCTGCTCGAGGGGAGAGATTTGTTAATGGGCTGAGCCCAGCCCTGGGCACTCATGCCCAGCCCCACAGCGTGTCTGCTCGGGACACAGGAGCCTGGCCAGATCCTGCCTCGGCAGCTGGCAAGCTGAGCTTAGCCCTGGCTGGCTCAACACCCTTGGCTCGGGCAGCCCCAAGGCTCCCTTTGGGGTGAGGTGGGTGTTTAATACCAGTAATAAGCTCCAAAAGGCCGTGAGCCAGGGGCTGCCAGCCCCACTTACCTCCACATTCTTCCCCGCCAGCTGGCAATGCTCCACCTGCTCCCTGGGGGCTGGCCAGAAAATCTGCAACACAGAGACCCCACCGATGCCACCCCGGCTCTCCCACGGGCACCAGGGGGAACGGGCTCAGCCAAAGGGCACTGCCGGGCTCAGGAGCACATGGGGCTGCTCTGCAATGGGTCTGACATCGCCGTGGGTCCCCAGGGCCTGGCGGGATGCCTGCCAGGTAGGGTCAGAGTGAATCTGGCGTGGGGACAGAGCCTGGGTGGGCCACGGCACGCCCGGGCGGCGGGCAGGCTCCCCTGGATCCCGGCCATGGGAACGCCGGGCTGCAGTGCCTGCATGGGCTGGTCCTGGGCTGGAGCCGTGCACCCCCAGCAGGATGTCTCGGGATGACATTAGCAGACTGGCTGCTGGAGTTGTTTCAGCTCCTGGAGCAGCAGCAGGGACTCGTTGTGACAGCAGGGCTCCAGGCACTGCCCTTCCACATCGCCCGGGGTCCACCCAGGTCTCTGCTGGCCAAGCCGCCCCGTCCCTCCCCGGCGTGGGCCTGTCCCCATGGGGCTCAACACCGCCAGGGATGGGTTGACCCCACTGATTGAGACATCCTGGTGTAAATGTGTCCCCAGTGACATTAGAGCAGCCCAGCTCAGAGCACATCCACCTCCACACCCTGGCACTGGAACGAGGAGCAGCTCCCGGGCAGGAAGAGGCCAGCCTGGCCAGGGTCACGCTCACACCCTCCTCCCAGCACTGACCTTCTCAGGCTCTCTGCTGGGATGGTCCAGGTGGAGCAGGAAGATGTGGTTTTTTGCTCCCACCATCAGCCAGGCTCTGTCTTCATCCACCAAGAGAGCTTGGAAATCCATCTCATCCCCTGAGGCCAGCAACAGGCGAGAGCTGTTGGATTTCAGAAGATCTGAAGAGCGCAAGGTGGGGGGAGAAAGGAAAACCCATCTATGAGTAACGCGGCAAACAGGCAGAGACCCCTTGCTGCCCCTCTCAGGGACAGCTCTGCCACCCACCCCTGCCCCAAAGGAACACAACCTTCCTGCCACTGCCTTAGCAGAAGAACACAGCCCTTGGTGCCCCACAGCTCATCGTGAAGCCTCCTACCAGGAGCCTACCTGGAGAAAACTGAGTCACCCTTACAAAGAGGAAAACTACCTTGAGCCTGCCCTGGGCTGGGCTGGTGCACAGGGCGTGGGGCAGGAGAGCAGCGGGGGTTGTCCAGCTTCCACCTGCCTTTCAAAGGAGCTCTTGGAGCCCCAAAGCTTCTGCACCCTGAAACTGTGGGGAGAAGCCTGAGGACATGGGAGACTTGCTTCCAGTAACTCCCAGCATGTTTTCCCAGGGCTTCAGACTGAGAGAGTTTATATAAAAACAGTTCTGGCTATTTGCTGGGGTGAAGCACCCCTCCAAGGAACATCTGTATGCACCCAGAGCCACCACAGCCCAGCCTGCACACTCATCTCCTCAGCCTGCCCCCAGGCCTGTTGGGCTGTGAGGTGTCTGCCTGCTGCTGGGCTTCACCCCAGGCACTGGGACAGGGAGGTGGATGGGTGCACTGGGACAGACAGACAGATGGATGGCCAGTCCCTGGCCCAAGGAGCTTGTAAGGGAGGTCCCCACCTGTGTCCTGCGTGCTGCTCTGACCCTACATCCATCACCCCACATTTCCCCCCTGTCCTGAGACACAGCCTAAGCGCAGCACTGGACTGGCTCTGGAGAAGGGCTTTGGCACTGCTGGAGGGAAGAGCTGCCTGGCCTGGGGGGCAGGAGGCCACGGGCATGGCAGTGCAGTGGGAAAGGCCCCACTCTCCAGGCTGTAGCTCCTCCTGTGCAGAAGCCCTAGGGGCAGCCAGCGTGGCCCCTTCGGCACAGTTGTTGACGTGTGGGTGTGCAAGAGGGACAATAAGCTCTTGTATCTTGGCTAACCACTCCTGAAACAACATCCCTGGGGCCTGCACTGGCCCGTGATGTGTGGTGCCAGGTTCTGGGGCTGGCTGCTGGTCTGAGCATCCCCCAGCAGGGCAGGGACGGCTGCTGCCCCGGACACGGGATCACGGCAGCTGCTGCAGTGGTGAACATCTGCTCCCGGGAATCAGGGCAGGGGACACCAGCACTGAGGTGGGCATAGAGCTCCTGAAGACATAACACACCGCTTTCCTCTTCAAAGGTAGTGGGATCCAGCTAGGGAGAAGGTGGAGGCTGGTTATGTGTGCAAGGGTGCTCCTGGCTTTGGTGCTGTGGGGGGAGAGATGTGGAAGAGGAGATGGAGATGGGGCTGCTGCTGGATGGAGACCAGAGGGAGGTGGAGTGCGGCTGGAAATGCGGGGTGATCTGTAATACCCAGGCTGAGAAATGACCCAGCATCATGTGGATTGAAGCAGTGTGCCAGGAACTGGGGGAGGGAAACTCTCCAGGGGAGCCAGTGCTGGTCAGCGTGGATGGGAGCTGGGGGGGACATGTGGCCCCGGGAGCAGGTGGGGTGTACGTGGGCACCAGCAGGGCTCTGCTCAGAGGGGACCGGCTGGCCCGGGAGGCTGTGCCTCTCTTCCTTCCACCCCATTTCCAGGGCAGAGGGGAAGTGGGGCCGGTGCCTGTGAGCTGGAAATGCCACTGACGTCCGACAGTCCCTGCGGGGCCGCAGGCAGCAGGCAGCTCCCTGCCTGGATCCACGCTGACGCAGCCAGGCTGGCTCCCAGCTTGTGCTTCCTTCTCCCCTTCCGCCGGGGTTGGAGCTGCAGCTCTGTGGGACACAGATCCCCCCCGCCAGGAGCCGCTTCTGGGTGTGTCAGGGAGATCCTGGCCCTTCTCCTGCTCCCACAGAAATTGTGCACAACCCCACTTCACTCCCCGCTATTCCCAAGGGGTGTCCCCTGGGTGCCACAGATACAGTGGCAGATTTCCAAGCCATTTCCCACTGACTGAATGGGATTAACATCTGTATTCCCGTCCCTGCCTCTGGGCCATTGTCACCACTGGGTCCCTAATGGGCTGCTGTGCATTTCCTGCCCTCCCATGTCTGCCAGTGCTCCCAGGACCTGCCAGATCCAGAGGGAAATGTCAGGCAGGGTTGTGGGCAGTCAGGTTAGGATGGGAGGGAAGGGCAAAGGTTCACCCAATACACGGGTGTGATTAAGCGGAGTTGGGACCAGGCTGGTCCCAGGGAATGTCACCTACTGTTCACTCTTTGACCTACCCTGGCCCTGTCCAGGGACAAGGTCAGGCAGGATGATGGAGGAGCCCTCCCTGCTGCTGGAGTACTTGCACCATGTGCCACACTTGCACCATGAAACCTCTGGCAGTGTCTATGGCCATGAGGGTCTCAGCTTGAGTCTGTGGCATGGTTCTGCTCCCTCATCAAGGGGTCATTGAGTGCTGTGGCTCCAGACCCCACACACAGGATGATGCTGTGCACAAACCAGCCTCTTCTTACCCCCAGCCCAGCTATATGTACAGGGGATTCCATCCAAGCCCTGACCCCTGAGGCAGGGAACCAGGCGGTCTCTGCAGCAGCTGCGGGGTGGCTAAACCGATGGGTGAGCCCAGAGGAACATCCTCTCCTTTGTGTTCATTATCTCCCAAGGCCATGGTGTTTTTCTCTATTGTTGGGATGGCTGTAACCGCCTTGTCCCATCCATCATCTCCGCCTGCCCCTGCGCCACAGCATCCTCCGTGCCGGGCGACCCTGGGCTTCCTGGGGTCACAGCCCGGTTGTGCTGGGGGGCTGTGCACTCCCCTTTCCCCAGCCTCAGGCAGAGCAGACCTCAGAGGAGATCCATGAAGCCCAGGGGAAGCTTGGCACTAAATGGGGCTCCAGGCCCTGGCTGCTGTCAGCTGATCAGGGATGTGCCAGCACAGCTTTTGGTGCCAATACCCAGAGACCCAGTGGCCTCCCACCCTCCTGAGCACTTACTGCCTGGTGATGGGTTCTGGGTGCTGCCCGGCTGGGCTGGCTGTGGATGAAGGGCTGGCTGTGGATGAAAGGCTGGCAGGAGGCTCCTAGCTGTGCCTGCCCTGAGTTATTATGGCCAGAGGAGCTGGGAGGCACAGGGAAGTTGTGGTTTCACTGCATCACTGAACTCCATGGCCTCAGCTCCGGGCAGCAGCAGGGCTGACCCAGCCTGACCCAGCTTGCCCCAAGACTGCCTCCTGTGCTGTTGTAATCCTCCTCTTCACCTTCTTGGAAAGGTAGGAGCCAACAGTGTTGTTCCTGGCCCGCTGCCCTGTGCCCCATCCTTCCTTTGCTCTCCCAGCCTTCGGTGCTGTCATTTCCTTCTCACAAGCCTGCTTGCGTCTTCTCCCCCCACCCCCCAGAGCCCAGCCTGCCTCCCCCATGCTGGGATCTGAGGGCAAGGCTGACCCATAGACGGATGCTCAAAGGCCTCCTTTTATTATTTTTTTAAGGGTTTTTAAACCTAAACATCTCAAGGCATTGTGTCCTTGAACCTGCCCCGTGCTGTCCGTGAGTCACATCCCCTGCCATTGTTCACATTGTCCTTGAGCCCTCCTGAGGCTGGGAGCTTCCTCTCCTGCCTCTGCCCAAGACTAGAGGGCTTTTGGCATGTCTGGCCCCAGCACACTGTGGGCCTTTGAAGTCAGGAGTCCCTCTGTACTCCTGCTGCCCCCTCCACTCCAAGGAACAGCAGCCCCTGCACCCTGTTTCCAAGCTGGGATATCAGCAGGGACCATCTCCCTGCAGGGATATCCTGTGTCCCTGGGAGGTCCAGCCCTCTCCAGCCACAAGCTGAGGGCATCTTCCACAGCACCGGTGGCCACTGCCTGGGAAGCAACTTCTCAGGGTGATGGAGCAGGCCAGGGGGATGCCCCCAGAGCTTTGAGTGTGATGCCCATCCCACTGCCCCCTCACAGGTGTGCAGAAGGGCTGGCTGAGCCCTGCCCACTGCCCCGTGCAGGGCAGCACCAGGGGGGTGCTGAGCCCTGTCCTTCAAAGCCCCTTGCTCTTTCCCACCCAGAAGAAGCTGAAAGCAGGTACATTGGCCAAGTCCATGCTGCAGGTCCGTGGCAGGGTGACCAGCTGCCAGGCTAGCAGGGCTCTGGTCTGACTGCTCAGGTCATTTCCCTGCACAGACCCTTTCCCTAGAGCCTGTCCGTTTTTGCACATCCCCGTGGGGCTGTGCTCTGCCACCTGTCAGTCTGCTCCTGTCGCATTTTGAGATGCAGAGAAGAGGCCGCCTTTGTATCAGGCATGAGAAGAGCAAACTGTGCTTGCCCTGAAGAGCTCATAATCTAAACAGATAAGACAGATGCAAGGGGGAAGGGGGAAATGCAGGGAAATGGTCTGTGCAAGGGATCAGTCTCTCCTGGGCAGGTGGGGAGGGGTGAGGGCTGGGGCTCAGAGTCCCCACTGCATTGGGAGCATGAAGGCAGAGACATTCCCCTGGGGCTGCTCAGGTCAGCTCCAGCCCAGGACACACCATAGATGCCCAGAGTGACTCTGAACGTAAGGAGACATTGCTGCTGGTCCCAGCCTGGCACTGAAGCAGGGCAGGAGGTTTGTTCCCTGCTCAGCCCCCTTCTCCCATGTCAGCAGCACTGGTGCAGCATCCTCAGGGGCTGTGTTGGAGCTGCAGCCATGAAACATCCCCAGGGCCCAGCATGTGGAGATGCTGTGGCCACCATGGTGGGACTACTGCCTGCCTGCCCTGAGCCCTGTCTGCCCACTTCACTCCCTGCCTGCAGGATGCTCCTCTGGCCCTCCAAGCAAGGTGCAGACCCCAGGGAACCCCCCTTACCTCTGTAGGTGAGGCGAAGGCGTGGGGCGTGCTGCTTCCATGCCTTGCTGCTGCCCGGCTGCTGCAGGAGGAGGCACAGGAGGAGGGTGGCAAGGGACAGCCCACAGCCAGGGACAGCTTGCATCCTGGCACTAGGCATCAGGGAAGGGGCAGCTTGTCCTCACAGCACCATGGTCCGACACTGAGACGCCACCTCCACCGCCAGCTGCAAGCAGAGAAGGGAAAAGGCTGCACCACAGCAGGTGGGGTGCAGGTCCAGATCTCCATCCCACCAGCCCTGGGCTGGGGAGGGTGTCTGAGGGACGGTGTGCTCAGCAGGTTGGTTTGTCCCTGACAAGACCCCAAACCAGCTACCTGGCAGAGAGGAGCCACCAAGAGCAAGTGTCCAGCCCCCCACACTGACACGGTGCTGCAAAATGAGCCGGGGCTGCTGAGCATCCTCCTGTGGGGGGAGGTCACAGCCACGCCAGCAGCACACGGGCTGGGGCAGCGAGCCATGGGCTGGGGACCCTTGCTGGCCTTTATCTGAACAGAACACATGGGCTGCTGGGGACAGGGGCCACCCCTCCCTGGGGAGCATGGGCTTGGAGGGGACAAGGCTTGTCTTGAGGAGTTTGTGCAGCCCAGATCTGCTGGGATGGGAGGGAAAGCGGGGGCCTGAGCAGGGGCAGATTGCTGGGTGGGCTGTCCTCACAGCCTCAGCAGTCCTTCACGGTTCTGGCTGCTTCTGGGAGCTCCAGGGGCTTCAGAGGACCAACTATTCCATCCTGCCCTGGGAGGTGTGTGGTGCTGGTGTGCCCATGGTGTGTGGTGCTCGGGAGTACTCGGATTTGAGCATCCTAAAGGTGACTGACATGACGGAAGAGGTGAGGAGTGCTTGGGCAGTAGTACACCCTCCAACAGGCCTCCAGAGCTTGGACATCCTCTGCTAAATATCTGCTCAGACCCCAGTGCTTGGCCATAGCCTGGTGAAGGCCACCTGATATTCATCTTGTCTCAGCTCGGGGTTAAGTTCTGACCCTTTTACTGCAGGGAGAATGAATGTTTTGGAGTGCTGGCCATAAATGCCACTTTTGTGATCCCTTCAGCATCCCCTGCAGCTGCCTGGGTAGGTGACTCATCACCTGGTCACTGCAGACCTTGCCGAGGCCACCAGCCCCCGTTGGCTTGGGGATGCTGCAGGCTGGAAGGGCTCTCTGGCATTCACCCCCCCTCAGCAGCACAGAGGGTTCCACAGCTCCCACACCTCCCGTGGGGAGCGGGCCTGGCCTGACAGCTCCCAGCAATCCATTCAGGCAATTTAGATGCTTTTCCTGCTTATGAATGTCCTGGTCCCTAAAGGGCAGCTCTGCCTAACCCCCCCTCTGCCTGTGCATTAAGCTCTTTCAGTCACAGGGCTGGAAGATTTCAGAGGAGCCCTTTGGCTCACTCTTGGCCAGAGGCTCTTGGCACAGGGCGCGGGGGATTTCTGCCATCCCTGGGAAGAGCTGGGAAGGAGGGATGGTGCAGCCAAGCCTTGCCAACTGCCTTGGTCTCTGCCTTCCACAAGAAGGAGCACTCGGCTCTGCTTCAGGAGCAGGTTCTGGTGTGGTGGAGCTGGGATTTGCCAGCAGGCAGGAGCTGGGCACAGCTCCTCTCCTGCCAATTACCTGCCCTTGCCACTGCCTTGATCTCACTCTGGCCAGCACACCCTGCTCTGCTCCAGAGCCTTCCTATCTCCCGGGAGAGCTGGCACCACCCTGGGACGTGGATGTGTCCTCAGAGTGGGTGCTGTGCCATTTTCTGTCTCTCTTTGGCTCGGGGCTGCTTTCTCAACTCAGCTGCCCCTTTTCTGGGGGGACTTTTTGAGAGGCCAACCACTACCTAAGGAAAACCCAAAAAAGTGATGGGTTCAGCCAGGTTTAAATTGTTTGTTGCTTGACATATTGATGCTGGAGACGACGTTTCCCAGCCCTCCTGGGGACCTGCTAACAGGCAGTGCTGCCCTCGCTTCCCCACAGACACCTTCCCAGCAGGCAGAGATCATGAGTGGCTTTCCTGTGCTGAGGATGCTCCAGCAATTTTAGCTCTTCCCCATGCTCAGCTGTCTGCAGTGGCATCTCCCAGACCTGTCCTGTTGCTGTCCTGCAGCCGTGCCCAGAGGGAGCACTGCTGTCCCAGGGGTCATGGCAAGGACGTGCCTGGGATTGGACATGGAGTATTTTTTTTTGCCAACGTGCATTCTGCTGCCAGAGGACTCAGGAAAATGCAAGCCTCTAATTGCATCTTTCTATAAATGGAGCAGGGTCTGTGCTTGGCTCAGGTTTGGGCTGAGCTGGCCCCAGGAGGAGGTGTCTGTGACCCAGAGCTCCAGGGGATGCCAGGGCGGGTCGGGATGCTGTAGATGGCAGGCAGGGCACTGCTCCTGCCTCCTGGACACGCTCTCTCCTGGCCGTGGGGAGAGCCTCAGGGATGCTTCGCATGTCCACAGCAGGGGCTGGGGCAGTGGGTCAGGCACACACCCAACACATCTCGGCTGTACCCGCACATCGTGCCCATGTTAGATGGTGGCAGGAGCAGCAGCCACACACAGGGGGAACACAGAACCCTGCCAGAGCAGGGTGCAGGGGCAGAAAAGGTGGGAATCTTGCTGGAGGGGCTTAAAGTGGGCAAGGAAAGAAAAAAGTGTCAGAGAATATCTTCCAATAAGGCTTCCCCTATATATCCTGCTTTCACCAAGCCCAGGCAGCAGTGAGGGACTCAGCATATCCATCCCCTGATGCACAAGTGAAACCCCAGCAGCAGCCCCTACCTGGCTGTGCCCACAGCCCCTGGCACAGGGACATCCCTCGCTGTGCCGGTCAGAGCAGGGATGCTGGGGGAAACGTGGCAGGGTCACGTCCCCTGCCTGTAAACCTCTGCCCCAATCTGCCTGGAGGTGAAGAGCTCGACAGAGGCAGAGTTTACACTGAGAGGGGGAGCATGGGTGTCTCCTGGATGGAAACAAGCTGCGGATGATGAATCCAGGGTTAAATTAAACACTCCCGACAGCTTTAAATAATCAACTGTCCTGAGCCGCCAGTATTTCTAGCTGGGTTTGGAGAGCCAAGTGCTGATGAGGGCAGGCTGCTGGGCGAGGGGATCTCAGGGGGTTAACATTTCATACTCGGAGCACCACGGGGCCTGAGGGGGAGGAGATGGGTGATTGCAGCCCTGTCCTGGGGGTCAGGCAGTCACCAGGAGTGCCTTGCTGTAGGTGGCACAGGTGGTGACACCACGGCGCTGGGCTGCCCAGCAGCCCAGCAGATGCCCTGGTCCCGGCAGGCACCTTCCCCTCCCTCCCCTTCCAGTGGTGCCCCGCAGAACTCCAGCAGGTTTAACAATCTGGGCTTTCATCTAGAGTCACCATTCCATGGCTTGGTTGGTGCTGGAGTTGTCCTTTGGAGATTAATTCCCCTGGAAGGTCTTGCTGGAGATGGAGCAGCACAGGGAAAAGACAAATCCCTCCTGTTCGAGACATGCGGGTATGTGAGGGAGATTTTTTTATCCGTGAAAGCACCAATTTCCTCCTGACAAAGCCTATTTGCCACGAATAGTGTAAAACAACCCAAATTTCAGTGGGGGAAGGGCCCTGGCAGTGGGTTTATCAGGCGATGCCTTATCTCCTGGGAGGGAAGAGCACGCTGAACTGGAGCTCCTCAGCAATCCCGCGGCACGAGCAGCAGCCCACGCACCTCCTCCCTGCCCGGCACAGCCCACCATGTGCTCCACTGCTTTCACAGGCCCCGATTGTGTCCCAGCTAATCCCCACACGCCATTTGCAGCCCAGTGCCTTCTTCAGTTACATGGCAGGGCTGGCCAGGCCATGGGCAGGCAGTGAAATGCTGGCCCCAGCAGCTGGGGGACCTCAAGGGAGATCAGTGGGGGGGGAAGGAGAGGAGCTGCACCCTGGGCCATCCACTCGTTCGTGGGCTGGTGCTGCCCAAGGCTCCCAGGAAGCCAAGCTCTGGGTCCCAGACCTGAGACTCATGCTCAGCACCCTGTCCTGCCTCTCCCTGCAGGAGCACTGGGGGTGAGTGGTCTCTGCCACTTTTGGGAGCCAGGAGAAAGGAGTCTCACCCCAGCAAGGAAACTGAGGAGCAAAGCCAGGCAACCAGCAAGGACTTCAGGCAGACAGGACAGCCGTGCCCTGCCACCAGGGAGTGTCCCCCTCTCCTGTGCCTTCCCACAGCTCAGCCCATGTGCCCGTCCCTGGGCACACATCTGCATGTTGGTTGTGTGCACATTGTGTGCACAGCTGGAGCTGTTGGTCGGGTGCCTCAGCACACACCTCTGCCCAGGGCTGCCTGTCTTCCTGAAGCACCCCCAACCCCCCTTCCTGCCCAAGGAGGCACAGACACGCTCCTGCTCAGCCCGGGGCTCTGGTTGCTCCCCTCCATCCCGCGCAGGATGATGGATGCCCCAGCAGCTGCACAGAGAGGCAGCTGTCATCCTTCTCCAACCGGGGGGACAAAGCCTCTGATCCCTCCCTGCCTTCCCCCTGAGCTGCCTGGCCAGGGCAGGACGGCTGCCAGCACAGCCTGCAGTGCTGAGCTGCTGCTGGGATGGAGGTGGAGGCACGGGATGCTCCTGCAGCATGACACAAGCTGGGACCACAAAAGCCAGCGCCGGATCTCAAGTGGCACCTGCCAAATGCACGAACCCCTCGGTGACACAGGTCACACGTGCCCACACAGAGCCCCAGAGACTGGGGATGAGCAGATTTCAGAGTGTTTGAAAGGAGGAATTGTTCAATAACAGAGCCAGGCTGAGATTCCTCGAGCTTTGCCTGTGTTTCCCTGCCACCGCACAGCAAGGCTGGCCAGCAGGCTCCCTTCCAGCTGGGACATCTCCCCACAGCCTCCCACACTCCCGTCTCCTGAGATTAAAGCTCACGATTGCAATTAGCCCCAGATCACCCTTCCTTGCCAACTAAGCTTGCCAAGCGGCGCGAGCAGGGAGGGACGAGGTCCAGCTGCTGCTGGGGCACCTCACCCTGCCAGGCTGGGAATGGTGCTGGGGCAGGCACTGCCCTGGGCCTCTGTGGGTCAGGGACTTCACTGCCTGTGGTGACACTCAGAGCATGAACACTTTGTTCCCTTCCTCACTCCTTGCACACTGAGCCCAGCTGCCCCCGCCTCTCTGTGCTCACAGGAGTTTGCTCTCTGCCTGGGGCTTTGGTAGGTGGAGCCAAGCTCAGGTCCTCATCTTTAGAAGGGGGTAACCCTTTACATTTGGAAGGGCAAATACAGCAGCTCTTGTAATGGTGTTTGTCTCTCTGAAGATCTTGTAGCTTAAGGCACGCTCCGGTTGGGACCACATCCTTTGAAAGCAAGTGAGGAATTGCCAAGCCCGAGGCTGTCCAGGATATTAATAACTGTTTATGCAGGGATAAGGAGCTGGCTTCACTTAACATCCTGCTAACGCCTTTCTCAGGAGGCCGTTGGCTCAGCCCCTGCCTTTCCCTTGCTACTGAGAAAGAGAGGTGAAACCTGCTCTGCCTGTCGGGTGTTGGGCTGGGAAGGTGGCCCAGCAGCCAGGCTTGTCTCACTGCACAGTGACAGGCATGGTGATGGGCACGGTGATGGGCATGGATGGTGATGGGCATGGTGGTGGGCATGGATGGTGTTGGGCATGGTGATGGACATGGATGGTGATGGACATGGATGGTGATGGGTATGGTGATGGGCATGGATGGTGATGAGCATGGTGGTGGGCTGGATTGGCCCATGTTTTCAGGCAGCAGGTCTCACAGGGCTTTTTGGTGTTCCTGAATGTGCTGCTTGAGCTTGGTAGAGCCAGTTGAGTAACCTCCACCATCCTGACCTCTGATTCACCCCAAGAGCATCCAGCACCAGGGAAGAAGCAAGTCCAATGGTCAAAGAAAGCACATTTGGATGGAGACAGTGCAATTGCACTTGTGAATCTCCTCTCATCTAAAATGCTGCCTGAGTACAGGGAGCTTCCAGTGTCACCGGACTGCTGAGCCCAGGCAAACACACCTTGGGGAAAACCCAGGCAGGCAGGGACTTCTGGGGGCTCTGTGCATCCTCCAGCTCTCTCCTTGCCATGCTCCAGTGCCGCATTTCCCCACCTCTGTTCATAGATGTTGTGCCTGCACCCCCAGCACAGAGCATTGCTGAGGTTCTGCTGCCAAGCCCTGGCTGTGGGATGCTGCCCAGGCCAGGGCTCCCCCAGGGGACAAGCCATGCCAGGACACCAGCTGGCAGTGACAGGGGCCAGATTTGGAGGGAGGCAGCTGGGCTCCTCCCCAGACAAAGTGGAGGGTCAGGGAGATGGGACAAGCTGGACAGCAGCCATACAGGTCACCTCAGCCCGGCCAGGACTGACCTGGTGTGACAAACTCCAGATCAGCTCGGTGTATGAAACTTGGATTGACTTGGCATGTTGAGCTTCCAACCTCCTGCCTCCTAAAGCAATTGAGACACCTAAAATTCTTCCACCTGTGGGAAGGGGCTTGCCACCCTTTGATGTTGTGTTAAAGTACCCAAATAAGGTAGGGAGGGGGCTCTGCTGCCCACCCCACTGCCGGGCTCACTCCCCAGAGACTCAGCCATCCCCAGGGCAGTGTCGCATTCCTCAGAGCCATTTATACCCTGTGCTGACACCCACCCTTGTCACCTGTCCACCACATGGCCTGACATTCAATCCAGCCCTCGGGAGGCTCAGGGAGCTCTGCCTGCTTCCTGGGCTTCAGGCTTCCCAGGCTGGGTCTGTGGGAATTGCTTGGGGGCTCCAAGGCCAGGAGTCAGCGTGAGCTCCAGCCAGGGACAGGTCTGCTGATGCTTCTCACCCCAGACTGGCTGGAAAGCCTCTGCTGGGCGGAGGGGCTGGGTGACCCCCAGGGTTTCCATACAGAGCTCTGGATCACCAGCTCCAACCCAGGCAGGCTTGGCCAGCACTGAGCAGCATGGACTGCCGGTCCTTCGGTGGCCCATGGAAAGGCAGTGGTGGGCTTGGTCAGGGTCCTGGTGGGCACATCCCAACATCCTAGGAGGTCTCTCTGATGTAGCCCAGCAGAGAGCCGAGGAGCCAGCTCCATCCCCAGGGGTGTCTCCTGAGAGAACCAGCCCCGGGGAGCAGGGACAGGAGCATCAGAATCATAGAATCATAGAATCATTATGGTTGGAAGGGACCTCCAGGGTCATCAAGTCCAACCTCTATCCCATCATATTCCTAACCATTAGACCATTTCCCAGTCCCTGGACAGGCAGGCTGCAGTTTTTCCCAGCGCCTCCAAGCCAGAGCCTGTGGCCACCCACTCACAGTGGCATTATTGCTCCCCACCTCCAGACGTCTTGGGCAGGGATGCTCAGCCCCTCTCAGTGAGCCCTTGGCTTTGCTGCATTTCCCCAGCTACAATCCCAGGGCCATTCCCAGTGGGAGCTGGCTGTGCAGCACCTGCTCCTCTGCTCAGCTCACCCACTCCCCCATGGCCAGCCAGCGGCACGGCCACCGCCGCAGTTCCAGGGCCTCCCGCTGTCCCAGCCGGGGCCACCCGCCTCCCCCAACACTTGGAAGCTCTGCAGTGTTTTCTTTCCATGGAGGGGGCCCTGCTCCCTGCTCTCCCCAGCCCGCTGCACTAATTGAGCCAGGCTGGGCAGGCGTGGGGGGCTTTGCTGGAGAAAGTATTTTAATGAGGCCGGAGGGTGGCTGTGCTGTTATCTGCTCCTCCTCGGAGCCTCTTGGCTGGGCTCCTGGGGAACTGCAGCCAGGATGGCAGGGTGAGCCCTCTGGCTCACACACCCCGGACCCCTGTGGAGCAGCACGCTCCAGCAACCACCCCCTGGCACAGGGAGCTCCTGAGGGGCTCAGCCACCTTGCTGTCCCCACACCCCCAGCTCTGCTCTGGCAAACGGAGCTGCCTGGAGCTGCAGCCCCCACACAGGGCATTTCCTAGGGTCACCGACACTGCAGATGGACGCCAGGCCGCTCACCCCAGCTGGATGCTCCATCATCCTCCCCCAGGCCAGCTCCAGGCTGGGCTGAATCTGAAGGCACATCTGGCAGGGGTTGGGGCTTGTCAGTCACTGGTCAGCTGCCATAGCTTTCATGCAAGGGGAAGAAGAGCACCTCTGTCAGCAGCAACACGCTCCAAGGCAGACAGCTTCCCTGGATGCAGTCATTTGACCAGCCGGTCAAACCAGAGACAAGCCCAGGGCATGGTCACAAGTGAATGTATCTCCTCACAGCATGGCACCCTGTGCCAGTGTCCCCAGCTGACCAGCATGGCCCAGAAGCAGCCACCACCACCTACTACAGCCAAGGCACTGCTCCCAAGGCACATCCTTCCTGTCCAAGCCCTTCTTCACACAAAGGCCTCTCAGCCCTCGTGTACTCATCTGCACAGCATCCCGCTGTGGGAGGCCACCATGGCTGTCACCATCCCAGTGTGGAGCCGAGGTGCAGATGGACTAAATGACTTGCCTGTGGCCAAACGGGAACTGTAGCAGGGCAGGGATTGACCCCAAGTGTCCCACCTTCCTCCAAGCAGCAGAGCATCCTCCTGAAGCACAGACCAGAGCTTTGAGAAAGCTCAGTGCTGAGCCTGGCTCTACCTCCACCCGTGCGTAGCAGGAGGCGGTGGCAGAGCTGTCACACGCACCGTGGGAAGCTCTTCTGTCAGCAGACAATGCACAGACTGAAACCAAAAGCCCTTTTTGTTCTTTTTCACACTATGACACACTCAGGCCAAGTTAGCTGACATCAGTGATCTCCTCCTGGAAAAGGAGGAAGTCAACCCGAGCTCGGCGGTGGGAGAAGCAGAGGTGTTCCTGCACACAATCGATGGCAGCGCGCCAGCGCGTGGGACAAGAACAATAACCCCACATGGCTTGTGGGCGGCATTGTTCTGGGGAAACCATACCCTGGGCAGGCTCCCAACTCAACTGGGGGTGATGTTGGCAACAACTGTGCTCCGTGCTGTGCCATGCCGTGCCTTGCCACCCCGCTGGCATGGCTGTAGGTACAGCAGGGCTGGGGATAGATTGGGGAGTACATGGGACTGCTGAGCATGGACATGGCAGAGCCCAAATGTCCTGCAGTGCCCACATCAGAAAATAATAAGGGCTATCCCTACTGGGCATATGGAGTGATCCCTCCTGGATACCAGGAAATCCCTGTCATTCCTTGGCATCCAGCTGCAGGTGGATTCTGGATTGTTATGGCTGTGATTTGGGATAATATAGGGAGACAGAGTGATCCAGTCCCCTGCTATGAGCCCAGCTCTGCAACCTCACTCAGGTCATCCTGCCACTCAGTGCCTCAGTTTCCCCAGGCAAAAGGAGAAGGAGAAGGTGCAGGCAGCTGCTGCAGGCAGGGCAGAACCAAGAGGCAGGTGGGGAGGCAGTGGGTGTCTCACAGGGACCAGAGAGGCCCAAAGCTGAGACCTGGCTCAGCACAGGTAATGCTGTGCTCGCCCTCTGCCCTGGTGCAGCTCTGCAGGATCTCCTTGGCTCCCCAAGCAGGGTGCAGTGGGTGCCCGCCAGCAGATCCCCTCCCAGAGGAGGGTTGCTCAGAGAGGGCAGGTGAGGCTGGGTATGTTCCCCATTCCCCAGTCAAAAGCCATTCCAGCTGCCCCCCAGGCAAGGGGGTTACCCAGCTGACTGATCTCTACATCCTCACTTTCAACACCAGGTTTGTAACTGAAGATCCAATTACCCCCTGCTCCTCAAGCCGCCTCTCGCTGTAATCCCAGCTGGAGTGGGATAGAACAAGCTTGGAGGAAGAGGCAGCTCCGAGAGTCCGGGAGCCAAGGTTTACAATAAATCTTCATCCTTGCTGTAAACAGCCCCTGAGAGGGTGTCAGGAGCAGAGCAGAGAGTGAGGCAGCCAGAAACCCTGGCTGGTGAGAACATCTGCCAGCCCGGCTGGCTCGAGGGCTTGGTCTGGCAAAGAGCATCATTAGCAGTGAGTCCTGCCGAGGACCCCGTGCTTGGCTCCCGCTGCCTCTGCTTGAGCTCAGCACTGCTTGGCAGCCCCGCAGTCTGGCATCACCTCTCCTCTTGCAATTCGAGATGGCTCAGGCTGTGGTACCCCCTCTGCAGCCTCCATGCACAGGCACATTTGTATTTGGGAGAACAACTTACATCCTTGGGGGTTTCCTGCTCAATTCTCAACCTAAGGAACTGGAGGCAATGATGATCCCTGTCTTGAGTGCATGTGGAATTCAGTGAGATTAGATTAGGGATGAATTCTTCCCATATTTCTTATAGAGCTGATATCTCTGCCCTGGCTTTCCAGTTGACTTCCCCATCCCCAGCTCATCAATCACAAGGGTGTTTTGTGTCTGTTGTTTTCAATACCATTAGCCCAGCAGGAGACATCTGTATGTGACAGCAACCCATCGTGTCAAGCCAGTGACCCGTCAGTGCTGCCAGACCCCCCTCCCTTTGAAGGCTGTGCGAGGACCAGCCGGCGCAAAGCTGGGACACGCTCCGCTTGGCAAAGAGAAAGCTGCCCGTGGCTCGCGGGCTGGTCGCGTGGCCAGCATGTGTGCAGGAGGGCTGTGGTTCTGTGACCTACTACCCTAGAGCACTTTGCCCCCTTCCCTTGGGCATGTGGCTGCATCAAAAAGTGCTGCTTTCCAGCTCAGCAGCCATTCTGTACCCGTGCTCAGCAGCCAGATTGATGCAGTGACTCCTTATGGGCAATGCTCTGCCTAACTGCACACTGCAGCCCGAGGTTGGGGGCTTACCATGCTACACCTTACCACGCTACACCTTACCACGCTACACCTTACCCTGCCTCTGAAATGCCCCCTGACGATCTCCAGCGGGCCGTGCACCCCTCAGCCAGGCTGCCCGGTGCCCTGTAGGGCTGCTGCACACTCTCAGGAGCCAGAATTCACACCAGAGGCAGTCTTATTTCAAGGACAGGAAGAAGTAACCCTCATTATCTTAATTTAAGTTCATCAAGCACTTTGTTATTTGTTTCTAGACATAAACAAACATTCAGTCTTCTGCCTCCCACCCTCACGCTGAGTATCCCAACCCCACTGCACTGGAACCTCCACCCATCGCTTCCCAGCGGCTCGAGGTGTGCAAGGTTCCTGACTGCACCCAGGCTCTGTAATGCTTCCAAGCAGAAGGATCATTAGTTAAAGGACTCCTTTGGAGAGCACCAGGCTTTTCTCAGGCTCTGTTTCTTTTCTGCCTGCTATATTGTACGTCCCAAGGTTTCTGAGAGCTAATGCATTGCAGAGAGTGAGGTTGAATGTGTCCCGACAGCTCTCATGAAGCCCGAGCAGGGGACAATTCCCCCATGGACTGGGGAGGATGTTTTTTCTCATTGGACCAAGGCTGTCACAACTGCTTGAAAGCAGCTGATTGATTTTTATTTGGGAAGTGGGTGAAATCTGACAAAAGGTGTCTCCAAGCAGTGGAGAAGTCCCCAGTATGGACTGGGAAATTAGGGGCAATCTGTCCAATATGGGATTCTGGGCTGTTAACCTTAGCGGCAAAGCAGAGCATCGAAGTCAAGAAGCTCCAGAAAAAACAGCTCTGGAGACCGAGAATTTTACCACGGCAATAAAACCTCCCGGAACACAAGTCAAGACATTAACAGAACCATAAAAGATTGTCACCACAAACTTTTCATTGAGTACCATGGCAAGTGGGGCAGCAGAGTGAGCTCTGCTCTCTCCGTAGGAGCTGGGAGAAGCCAGGTCACTCAGGAATTGCTCTGCACATGGACATAGGACGCACGCAAGCGGGGTGTAAGAGGGAGTTCATAGCGGGACAGCCCCGGGGGAAGTCACCCCAGCCCACCCCGGTGCCCCCAGCCTGGCCTGGCAGGGTTATCAGCCACCGAGCGCATCCCTCGGCTACTCACCAGCCCGGCCCGCGGGTCTCCCGGCCACCAGCCCTCGCCCGGCAGGCTCCGGCGCCTCGGCCCGCGCAGCCCGAGCCGGGAGCAGCGGGGAGGAGCCGGGGAGGGGGTGGCAGCCGGGGGCAGCCCTTCACTC
>VZRW01013283.1:0-10911 GCA_013398125.1 Aegotheles bennettii
TGAGGGTGCACCCTATCCCACCAATCATGTGGTGGAACATGCAGCTGTTTGAGCTAGTCCAGTGGAGAGACATGAAGATGATCAGAGGGCTGGAACAGCTCTCCTATGAAGACAGGCTGAGAGAGTTGGGATTGTTCAGTCTGGAGAAGAGAAGGGTCTGAGGACACCTCAGAGCAGCCTTCCAGTACATGAAGAGGCCTACAGGAAAGCTGGAGAGGGAATCTTTTTTCGAGGGCATGGAGTGATAGACCAATGGGGAATGGTTCTTTCAGGTTCCTTCCAACTCAGAACATTGTAATATTCTAGGATTCTATGATACAGTTGATTTTAAAGAAAAAGTAATTCCTTTCTTATCGATAGTGTTCTCAGAGAGGAGGCCCTGTTTCAACTGTTGATTTGATGTGGATTACCCAATAGTGTTGCCTGTCTTCACTCTCTACAGATGGGGATTACCTAATGATATTCCTCTAACAGAGGTGTCTCAGGTAGGTCGTTTAATTAGAGGAGTAAATCCACATGAAATTGTTCTCCCCAGTGGCTTTCTGAAGATGATTACTGCTTGGTTTGAGTAGCACTTCCAGGCTGAGAAAAAGGTTTTATCTTCATTTTGTTAAGTGAACTCCACACGGGATTACTATATTTCACGCTTTACAAATGAAGAAATCAAAGAGGTTAAGAAACAGAATATGAAGGTTTGTCTACATAAAGGGAATAAATAAAAACCAAGTAAAGTATCCAAAGTTGCAGTCCTACTGCTTCCATTCAGCTGTCATTATCTCTGGAGACCCTTGCAAGCTCTTTTGTAAGAGTCCCCACTTTTTCAAAATAAATGGACATGTTACCATTTTGCTTCTAGACATGCACAGAAACATGTCAAGCTTGTCATACTTAAGCAATGCAGTGCTTATCTTTGCCTATCTCATTTGAGGACTTCAGCCCAGTAGTTGAAAAAAGGGTCCTAATGAAACTCAGGTCAAAAGGCAACAGCAATCATTACATGATTCCTTTTAGAATTAAGTAGTGTAAAAACCTAAAGTGGTGGATAGTCTCAGCTGTAAATAACCTACTCTCTACACAAAGCAGATGGAACATGGAAGAATAAAGTGAAGTTTGTTATACAGTAAATAACACGTGAATTAAATGCTTTTAACATGGTATTCACTACAAAATAGATGAAAACGGCAGGATAATGTCCATTCAAGTTATAAAATGTGTTTGTTTGGGGTTTGTTTTCTTTCTGGATAACAAGCTAACAAGCAAAAAAATCCTTTCTGTTTTACTTGTCTCTTCTTTATATTATATCAACTGCAACATCCATTATGGAAAATGTACCCTTGGAAAGAGTTTTGTTGTTTATTTTAACATTTGGGTGATACATACTGCAATAGTCCCTTTGGAAATTCTCATGTGGTTTTACAGAAAGCTACTAGCACATCCTGTGCCTATTTTAATATCAGATGACAAAAAAGAAGAGAATAATACACAAATACCCCTTTAATTTTTATAGATCTAGACAAAAATTATAATAAATTGGCTGATGCAAACCCCCTTTCCTCATAATTTTAAAGCCATACGACAAGAGAACCATCAAAACTTTTGAAGCAATAGCTGTGTCTTTGCTGTTGTGCTGGGCTTTAAAAACAATATATCAAGATTCACTACTAGACAATGAGTTGCAGCTATTTTATAGAAGTACTAGGTGAGAATGTGTGGTTAAAAGAAAGAAGGTGTAAGTATTGGCTGAGGTTTGTCATAGAGAATCATAGAACAGTTTGGGTTGGAAGATACCTTCAAATATCATCTAGTCCAACCCCCCTGCCTTGGGCTGAAACACCTTCTACTAGACCAGGTTGCTCAAAGCCTCATCCAACCTGACCTTGAACACTTCCAGGGAGGGGGTATCCACAGCTCCTCTGGGCAACCTGTTCCAGTGCCACTGGGCAACTTGTTCCAGTGTGTCCTCACTCTCACAGTAAAGAATAGCTTCCTTATGTCCAATCTAAATCTATGTTTTCCAGTTTAAAAACTTTGCCCCTTCTCCTACCACTACAGGCCTTGGTAAAAATTCTGCCTCCATCTTTCCTGTAGGCCCCCTTTATATATTGAAAGGCCACAGCAATATCTCCCCAGAGCCTTCTCTTCATCAGGCTGAACCACCCCAACTCTCTCAGCCTTTCTTTATAGGAGAAGTGTTCCTGTCCTCTGATAATTTTCACAGCTCTCCTCTGGACCTGCTACAACAGGTCCATGTCTATCATACTTAGGACCCCAGAGGTGGATGCAGTGGTCCAGATAGGGTCTTATGAGAGCAGACCAGAGGGGTAGTGAAGTAGAATCACCTTCCTCAACCTGCTGATAATGCTTCTTTTTATGCAACCGAGAATATGGTTGACTTTCTGGGCTGCAAATGCACATTTCTAGCTCACATCAAATCATTCAGCCTGAGGTATCCCAAAGTACTTCTCTGCAGGACTGCTCTCAATCCCTTCACCAGTCAGTGATGAATTACTTGAATGGGGACAGTATGGTCCAAAATCCATCAGAATAAACACAAACCTTTCTCATTCATTTAAAATTAACTCTAGAATAGACCCTATCTCTGGGCGTGCTACTCCTCAGTCTCTCGACTGGTAAATTCACTATCAAAATAAGAGTTTAATAATCTTTATATCAATGCTGTTTAGAGATGATTAAATCAAATAAAATCAAATCAAAATTCCTATAAAGTCTTTATAGCTAAAAATCACAATAAAATACTTGAAACCTTAATTAGAATAAAGGATTATTTTGGTCTGATATCTTGACTAAAAATACTTAGTATACAAAACATTTAGATTTGATAGTTTAGTATAAAACTACAGTAAATCTCAACCCAGAGAACATAAAGAATAATCAAAGGATACAAGAATATCTGAAATTAAAAAGGGTTGTTTTTCTCTTTCCTCCATACACTCTCAATGAGCACAGATGTCAGTTACAAAGGTAATGCTGTGATGTTTGAGGTTGAAAGGGTTTTTCGAACGCATACTGCTCAAAGCATTATTCTCTAGAAAACAAATTCCTATGTACCCACTGTGTATAACTCAATCAAGCACTTCCTGACAAGGTGCAAAAATACAGTGTTTTGATGTTTCCTCCCCTGAAATATATTTTTTAAAGATTTTTTTCTCTATTTCTCATCTCTGGCTTTCTCATGTTTGATGATTTATCCTTTGTGAAATATTCCTGCCCTTCTGATTTCTTTTAAATCCTAAAGTTATTCCATAGGTTTGAGATATTTTCTTTTAATCCTTCTTTTATTGTCAATCACACCATGTGGTTTTGATGTGGAAAATACTCATAAGTAACTTAAAATATGGTCCAATTAGTATATTCACTGACCATGTTTTTGTTTATATATGAGCCATTTTTCATTCCATTAGATGCGTTCAGTCTTTCTTTCCAAATTCTTACCTTTCCTAACAAAGTTACAAATTCCCCTAACAATTCTGGATCTTTTAATTTCTCTGAAGTCTTTGTGACTGAAACATAATTTGTGAACTGCAGCAGACACCTGAATATATCAAGGGATATACATCAGGATACATGGAACTTTCAATTTTTTGACACTGCTCCAAATATCCTAGGTCAGCCCTGAACAATTTTTAGCCATTTTTTTCATGTTCTAAATTGATGGTTTCAGTTCATTTCTCAGATCACATGTGAAACAGTATTCTGATGTACTTAATGGAAAAGAATTGTGTCACCAAAGATAGAAATTATAGAACAGTAGAATACAAGGTTGGAGAGGATCTCAAGAATCATCTGGTCCAACTTTTCTTCGCAAAACCATGGTCTAGACAAGAAGACCCAGCACACTGTCCTGCTGAATCTTAAAAGTGCCCAATGTTGGGGAATCCACCACTTTCCTGGGGAGATTATTTCAATGGCTGATTGTTCTCATTGTGAAAAATTTTCCACTTGTGTCTAATCAAAGTTTACCCAGAAGTAACTTGTACCCATTACCCCACATCTTTTCCATGTGACTCCTTGTAAAAGAAGTCTCTATCTTCTTTGTAGCAGCCCTTCGAGTACAGGAACATGGTGATAAGGCCTCCCTTAAGCCTTCTTTTCTCAAGACTGAACAAACCCAGTTCTCTCCACCTTCCCTCATATGCCAGGCTTCTCAGCCCTTTGATCATCTTTGTGTCCCTTCTATGGACCGTCTCCAGCCTATCCACATTTTTATTGTATAGCAGGCACCAAAACCAAACAGAGTGTTCCAGGTGTGGAATATAAGAACATGTTGCTCACCAGTATTCTACAAAACCACAGTGAATTCACATCTAGATTACCAACAGTAAATTTTCAGATGACACCATTGGGTGGGAGTGTTGATCCACCTGGGGGTAGATAGGTGCTACAGAGAGACCTGGACATGCTGCAGTGATAGCCTGAGGCCAGTTGTATGACATTCAACAAAGTCAAGTGCTAGGTCCTGCAACTGGTCTGCAACAACCTCATGTAAAGGTACAGGCTTGGGGAAGAATGGCTGGAGAGCTGCCTGGCAGAAAAGGATCTGGGAATGCTGGTAGACAGATGGCTGAACATGAACCAGCAGTGTGCCCCGGTGGCCAAGGACAACAGTATCCTGGCCTGTATCAGAAATAGTGTGGCCAGTAGGACTAGGGAAGTGATTGTCCCCCTATACTCAGCACTGGTGAGGCTGCACCTGGAATACTGCATTCAGTTCTNCCTGGAACACAGGTCTTATGAGGAGCAACTGAGGGAGCTGGGGTAGTCTAGAGAAGAGGAGGCTTAGAAGAGACCTTATCGCTCTCTACAACTACCTGAAAGGAGGTTGGAGTGGGGGGGTGGCCGGTCTCTTCTCCCAAGTGACGAACAATAGGACAAGAGGGAATGACCTAAAGTTGAAACAGGGAAGTTTAGTCTGGAAATTAGGAATTATTTTTTTTACAGCAAGGGTGGTCAGGCACTAGAACAGGCTGCCCAGGGAAGTGGTTGAGTCACCGTCCCTGGAGGTATTCAGAAAACATTTGGATGTGGGCCTTGGGGACATGGTTTAGTGGTGGACTTGGCAGTCCTGGGTTGATGATTGGGCTCAATGATCTTGAAGGGTTTTTTCAGCCAGAATAATTCTAAGATTCTATGTCTGATTTTGCATTTTTCGCCTTAGTACAAATACCTATTTCTTGTGTAAAATATTGGTGCGATTAAAAGTTCTCTTGCAACTGAATGAAAACATTATGTGTACAGACAAACTCTAAAAAAGTATCCACTTAAAGGTTGTAAAAAAATCATGAGTGTAAGTTTAAATACATACATTAGCCTACACTTAACAAATAGTTAATACAGATAAATTTTGTTTTGTGGAAGTAGTAGGAGAATTCTTTTCTATAGAATTCATGGTTCATTTGAGTCCCAGTGTAAAGTACCTAGAATGTTAGCGTAGCCAAAGCCATAACAATTTAAATCTGAAAGCACATACAGTATCATTTTAATAAGATAACAAATAAGAAAATCATTACCTTGTGCACTGGAGAAATGTACTATGCCTGCAGGGTCAAAACAAAAATTCTATTGTCTTAACATGTTACCATGAGAACTAATGGTAGCAAAAAGAGAAAAGGCTTACTTACCTGACTTTACATTATTTTTCTGTATGAAAGCCTTTTCCTACTGAATTTATAATAGATAGGAACAACCTCTCCCATACTTAGGTATTGAAAAGTGAAACATCTGAATCTCAGCTAGGCACTCTCGGATCCCTTTCTGCTCTGAAGCACAATTCATGTTGCATGACCCAGACACATGCTAGGATGAGAAGAATTACACTATGAAGAGGTTCAATTTCCTCTGATTATAAAGTCTTCATTGTCTAACTTTAGATGTATAAATTAAAAAAGATGAATCCACCCTAACTCATTGGTGTATGTTATTTGCTGCCATGTTGATAGCACATTAGTAGACTAAGCATGTTGCTTATGCTGTATATAACTGCACTGAATTTTGTGAAGTATCTGGTATTTGCCATTTTCTACTTCTCTGCAAGTTGCATCATTTTCTGTCCTCAGGTTATGTTGTCTTCAGAGGGAAAACACCCACACGATATTTGATGTATTTAGGTATCAGGATCATTTAGCTGGCCATGAGAACAATACAACCAAGAAACTAATATAATGTAAAGCAACTATCAGGCATTCCTCCTTTCCCGTTCCTCTACTCTCCCCTTAGATTTTTCATTCAAGTGCTGCTTCATAAATATTTCTCAAATATTTCCTTATTCAAAGGAAAAATAATGCACTTTTAAGCCTCTAAAAACAACATACAGTTGTATTTTTCCTCATTGTTCCTTCTGCCCTGCATTTGTTACCATAGTTCTCTCTGAAATTATTACCTAAAGCTTAACTAGAATAAGCATTAGGGTTGAGGTGAAAAGTTGTCTCTTCAACTATGTTTCAGTCAAAGATATAACGAGATAAAGTTACATCATTGTCATCTTTATTTTACAATATTTAAAATTAATTTTGAGAGAGTGGGATTTATGTTGTGACAGACACAGAAGGCATGATGCTTTTGAAATATGAACTAGATTTGTCCTTTTATATGATGTTATGATATTGCACTTCCATCTTTTATTCCTTACGGGAAAAATATTTGAATTAGTGTGTATAGGGCGGACCCAGTAAAGCTCCTACTGAAATCCATGTCTTTGCTTGCAGAGACAGTGTACCCTACTCTCAAAATTCAACATGTATTTGTATAGAAAAATCTGCAGTTAACTAGAATTTGAGTTCTGATGCTTCAAAAATATTGAAGCTGCAAGGACACATGGTCTGAGTAGGAATGCGTCTGTGATATCCGTCTGTGATAGACCATTCTGGAAGTTTAAATGCATGTAAAAAGCCCATTCCTTCAAATTTTCCCCTACCTGCCTCAGGAAACATTCAAGGTGGCCAGCCTCTTGACTTTGTCTCCAGAGCACTGCGGATTATCTTTAAATATATCTCTCTATTTATTTAACATCTGTGTTTTTCTCTGCCCATTCTATAGCTATAGGTAAAGACTTATCACCAGCATAAGTCTGGATGCAGAGAAAAGAGATGTACATGAATTATATCTTCCTGAATTTCCTAGCAATCTTGAAGGAAAAAGCAGTATTCTTTCATTTATTTGATCATTACCTGTGTTAGCTAGATTTTGCACACAAATATACCAGTGTCACAGTTACTACTTAGTGAGTAGTATCTTAGCATCTTACAGTGCAATCATAAAATCTTTTGGGAATGCAGACCACTATACAGTTGAACCCTTAATATTATCCTCCTCATAGAACAGCCTCACAGAAATGCTGTTGTTTGAGCGTATGTCTTCCAGCTGGGGATGTATAATTTACCTATTAAACAAGTATTAAAACCATATTTTTACTACCAAATTCAATGGGATGCTAAGTATATACTGCAATTGTTTATTTTAAAGTTTATGTTCTAGCATTTCTTCTTAGGCTGTAAGTATACAGTGTAAGTTTATACAGATGATATTGTACAGAGTGTTAAAATGCTATCATTTCTAAAATATATCTTTCTTCAATATGACAATGTTTATGTATAAACTGCTATTGAGATTTATGATTACCTGACAACTTCACATATTTCCTCTCAATCCCCCTCTATTTTATACTTTCCTGTCATTTCCTATGTGTATCGGGTGATAAGGTTTTTGTAAACATCATATTTATTTTACTATCCTCTTTCAGCACTGATAATTTTCATCCAGAAATATTCTCTGTCATATAACTCCCAATGTAGATTTGTTTACATGTCAGCTAATTGTAAAATCTTGAGGATGCTCTCAATTACTGTGTTATGAAGACACATCTTTTATCATTTTCAAAGATGTTGAAAATTATAATAATATGATAAAACAGAAAATCCTGTATGAATCCAAGTTATCAACATTTATATATTGTAGTACCCAGTGGTTTAAGAACTAGTTATGATAATTGATAAATTATGAAAATTGATAAGTATACATATAAAAAAATCCTAAACAACCTAAAGATGTTAAAATCTGAACAGCTTTTCTAGTGGTTCCTTCAGAAATAACTGTTATATTACTTGCTCTGAAATGTAATCATCTAGGCACTAGCTTTAAAATATTTTGATAAGTGACTCTTTTATTTACTGTAACCTACGTATAACTGGAATATTTCAGGAGAATTGCACTTCTTTAAAAAATTCTAAATATTTTAATTTTTTTTTGGTAAAACAAAAATTGCTTCAAATAACTTTGGACAAGCTAATTCTTGGTTTTATCCTTGTCAATTAAAAACCTCCATTGTATCATAGAACCATAGAATGGTTTGGGTTCAAAGGGACCTTAAAGACCATCTAGTTCCAACCCCCCTGCCATAGGCAGGGACACCTCCCACTAGACCAGGTTGCTCAAAGCCCCATCCAACCTGACCTTGAACACTACCAGGGAGGGAACAGCCACAACTCCTCAGGGAAACCTGTGCCAGTGTCTCGTCACCCTCACAGGAAAGACTTTCTTCTTAATATACAATCTAAATCTACCTTATTTAAGTTTAAACCCATTTCCCTTTGTCCCATCGCTGTATGCCCTTGTAAAAAGTCCCTCTCCAGGTGCATTCTGTTTAGAGACAGTGGTTAGAAGAGCTTAATAGTACCGGTGATAACATCTACCACTCTGATCTCTCTCATTCACAAAACAACAACAACCAGCAAACAAACACAATTTCTAAAGACTTCACAGACACCCAAAGACTGCATATTTCAAATTAATTAATTTTTCTTTCAGGAAATTAGTGACAATTCCCAGAAAATTTGCTTTGTACCTTGAGTCTGTGTACTGGGCAGTGTAAATCCTTTAGCTCTCTTTTGAAAGTATGAGTTGTATTACTCAGGTTTTCAAAATTTCTTTTGATTTAAATGGGGCTGGCAGTAGTCATAGCTCACCTGACTTTCATGCAGCTATACACAGTATTTCTTTGCTGGAAGATAAAAACATCTCTGTGGGAACTTTTACATTTACTTTTTACATAAATTATTATTATTTTATGCAACGAAGTGCAGGCATACAGATACTTGCAGTCTTGGGTGCCTATTCCCAATGTGGAAAGTTCAGAAAGGGGATAATCAGTCTTGGGGTAATATTTACATCAGTGATTCTATTTTATAGCTTTCTGAAGAAAAGGAATTCAGTATTACCAGTACTGAGTTGCTCATAATATTATTGAAAATAATTGCATAGTGCATAAATTATAAATGTGTTACATTTCTTCATATTCTGTTTTGTTTCTTCTATGTCATGTGTTATGCAGAAGATTAAAATCAGCACTGAGAAAATGATAACAGTTATTTAACTTGTTATTACACAGAGTAGATTTACAGTAATACATTTTGAATGTGACTATATTAGAATTTCAAATACAGTTACTTTCATAACAAAAGAATAGCACATGTTAAGGATTCTTTTTGTCTTGCTCAAGTTAAAATTCTAGTTACATTTACACTGTAAAGTTTGGAAGCTGTTTTACAGTGCTATACAAGGAAAACATGAATCTGTACTCTATTGTGAGTTACACCTCATGCACCCTTGATAGTAACATCAGTGGAATATGGGCAGGGTTATTTTCCAGCACAAAATGAATGTTCTAGAAAACAGAGAGATAAGACTAGTAAATGGAAGCTATAAAATTCAGTAAGATTTTGAATTTACAGTTCCCTGAAGGTGCCTACCTATTACATATACATGTATAAACATATTTTATTTGCTTTCAGAGGTCTAACAGTCAGACATTTTGATAAATCATCTAGATTTGGGCTTTTGAACAGCATTCTCTTAAAATATTTAAAAGCTGACTCAGACGCTTAGACTCAACTCATTCTATTATACAGTGAAATCTTTTTAGACAGGCATGCTAAGAAGCATTTATCACATATTCTACTACAGCTTCCTTATGCAGAGAGATAACTGGCACCTTTCTTAACTGTTTGGTTCTTTATACAGTAATTCAGACACTGATTTGCTATTTCATTCTGTACATATTTATTTTAAGTAAGCCAGTTTAACATGCTTCAGATGTAAGTGAGAATGCCTGTACATCATATTAAAAAATTGTAAATATTATTTTTTATACATAAACATCTCTTTTTCTTCTGTCAAGAGTAGACAATCTGCAAGTAATCTGTGTTGCACAGTCTTGCCATGAAGGTATATAAACAGAATGGATAAAGCATCAATAAACTCACATCAGCAAAGAGGCAAGAAGACTGTGGTGGCCAAAGAACAAATACTTCAACAAAGAAAGTACCTGATGTTCTAGGAGAATAAAATATATACAGCAATGCACTAATCTTGTCCATCTCCTTCACCATCACTTTGCTGTGCAAAATTTTTCTGGTGCTGTATTGCTTAGAGACGAGAGTTTTTACATTGCATTGCTGTGATACTATTTACTTTATGTCTACATGCAGCAACATACAGATATTGCCTTTCAGGGCGATCAGTCTAATTCTCCTCCACACTAATAGCACCAGCCAAGAAATCTATGTGCCTAAATCTTCTCCTTTACACGATCATCATGTGTTACAGAAGCAACTCAAGTCAACTATAGGGTTTGATTCTTTTGGCCTTGTAGCTGTTGCAAAGCAAAAAGGTGAGGGATGCATGAGCTGCATTCCAACTCCCTCAGTCATTAACAAAAAGGCCGGGCACAGGAAATTAGTGAATGGTTATGGCCAGCTAATGAAAGGACTGTGACTTCCGAACCTCTTCTTTCTCTGCTGTTCCTTTTGGAATAGAGTGAATCTTCAACTTATGTAATTCAGCAAAAGTATCTGCCATTCCACATGCCTTTCCGTATACTATGATGACACTAAGCTGGGA
>VZRW01013284.1:5949-52547 GCA_013398125.1 Aegotheles bennettii
GTTGTTCTTCCCCAGATGCAAAACTCTGCACTTGCTCTTGTTGAATTTCATTAAGTTTCTCCCTGCCCAACTCTCCAGCCTATCAAGGTCTCTTTGAATGGCAGCACAACCTTCTGGTGTGTCAGCCACTCCTCCCAGCTTAGTGTCGTTTTAGGATCTTAGCCCACTTATACACTAAAACTCCATTAATGTGTCTGATCAGATTGCATGTCTGGGGCTATAGCATGATCCTCAATTACAAATTATTTGAAAGGGATGTACTATTGTAATATATTCCTCTGATGGATCCTCCATAAAGCTCACAACTGACACAGAATGAGACGGTGGAGATGTTATTCAAGTTAAAGATTTCATTCTTAGTTTTAAAATCTCTAGAATTTGGCTTCTTTTTACATCATAGAATCATGGAATCATGGAATCATGGAATGGTTTGGGTTGGAAGACACCTTAAAGATCATGTAGTTCCAATCCCCCTGCCATGGTCAGGGATACCCCCCACTAGACCAGGTTACGCAAAGACCCATCCAACCTGGTCTTTGAACACTTTCAGGGAGGGCACAGCCACAGCCTGTCTGGGCAACCTGTTCCATTATCTCTCCACACTCACAGTCAATAATTTCTTCCTAATATCCAATCTAAATCTACCCTCTTTCAGTCTGAAACCATTTTCCCTCATCCTGTCACTATATGCCCTTGTAAAAAGTCCTTCTCCAGCTTTCCTCTAGACCTTCTCCAGGTACTGGAAGGCTGCTATGAGGTCACTTTCATCATACTTACTGGAAAAACATAGCATTAACCTTTACAACAAGAATGCAAATTTAATACTATCCATTATTTTTTCAAGATAATAAAGGAAAATTGTCTCAAATTAGAAAATAATCAAGCATAGTATGTATGCATGTTCATGAAAAGACAAAGTAGGAAAGATATTTCACAACTATACTGTGTTTCCTGAGATTTGAGTTACAAGAAACAGGAAGGAATCCTTTATACTTAGATAGTAAGAAAACTTAAGGAATATAAAAACTTTCATAACTTTTTGTCTGTGTTCTTCCTCTTTTGGGATGATGGTAGATAATTAGAATAACCAACAGCTAGCTATCTTAGCACAGTAAGAAAATTTCTATTGAAAGTTAATAGCTCAGAAAATAAAATGAAATCTATATTAGCATAACTAACTAAAAAAATCTGCTCTTTTCTCTTGCAATTTTCTTCAATAAGGAAGCATATTCTACTATTTCTGAACAATATTGTATGTAACCTGTTTCATGCCTATACATATTGCAGGACCTGTGAAATGAATACTCTGTTTCCTTGCAAATTGCTCCACTGTATCCAAAAGGTTATATTGGGCTTCTACAGAATATTCAGCAACTGCTTAGAAAACAAGAGTTCAGGAGAAAGTGAATTCTTTCAATGTCCATTGACAGCCAGGCAGGAGTCTTGACATGCAGAAAAGTTGTAAGTATCATAATGGAACACAGGAAGTATGCTACATTGATGTTACCAGCTTCAGAAGGGAGTTCCTCTTTATAGTAATGATAATACAAAGATAAGTCAAAGATATCTGTGACCTGTTTGAAAGGTTTGGCAAGCCTTTGGAACTGAATCATGATCATCAAAATTTTGGCTTCTTTGACAATGGGATGATCTACACAGCACCAGACTTGTTGAAGATGGGTGGAATCCATCTTTCTCAAAGGGGGAAGAGGGTCTTCACTCATGAGCTGGCATGGCTCATTGTCAGGGCTTTAAACTAGGCATGATGGGGGAGGGGGGCAATATCAGGCTTGACCATGACAACCCATGAAAAGACATGACAGGGTTAGAGGGATGGGATGTTAGTGAGGGCTGTCAGCTGGTGTCTCTGAGATGTTCTGGCCATAGTGGAGCATGTGTGAAGTCTTATAATGATGAGCTGGTGGATCCTGAGGTAGTAGAAGTGAGCAAGGAAACACAAGCAAGATACTTCAAAGGAATTAAAGAGTGTTCTTCTAAGAAGGTGGCACAGCCTATAGCCCAACTGAAGTGTCTGTAACTGATGCACACAGCATGGGCAACAAACAGGATGAGCTAGAAGCTATCATGCTGCTAGAAAACTATGACCTAGCTGCCATTACTGAAATTTGGTGGGATAAATCCCATGACTGGAATGTGGCCATTGATGGCTACAGGCTGCTTAGAAGGGACAGATGAGGAAGAAGGGGAGGAGGGGTTGTCCTCTACATCAAGAAGTGGATAGAATGTGAAGAGTTATCTCTGAAGAATAGCCACAAGGAGGTCAAAAGTTTATGGGCAAGAATCAGGAACCAAGGCAACAAAGGGGACCTTGTGACTGGTGTCTACTGCAGGCCACCCAATCAAGGAGAACTTACTGATGAAATCTTTCTACTCCAGCTGTGAGAGACATCATGCTCACAGGGTCTCATCCTGCTGGAGAACCAATCACCCTGACATCTGTTGGAAAAGCGGCACAGCAGGATGTAGGCAATCTAGGAGAATCCTGGAAAGCATGGAAGGTAATTTCTTAAGCCAGGTAATAACAGCCTTATCAGAGGGAGTGTGATACTGGACATGGTGATCACTAATACAAGTGAGTAAATTGGTGACGTCGAGATAGGAGTGATGATGTGCTGGTAGAGTTCACGATCCTGAGGGGTGTCGGTAAGACCAGGAGTAAAGTCAGGACCCTGAATTTTAGGAAAGTAGACTTCCAGCTCTTCAAGGAGTTAGTCAATAGGACCCCTGGAAAACTGCCCTCAGGGACAAGGGGGCAGAACAGAGCTGGCAAATCTTCACGGGCGCTTTCCATAGAGCACAAGACCTCACAATCCCCAGGATCAAGAAATTGGGCAAGGAGGGAAAGAGAGCAGCATGGCTGAGTCAGGACCTGCTGGCCAGGCTAAGGGGCAAGAATGAAATTCACAAGCAATGGAAGCAGGGACAGCTAACCTGGGAGGAGTACAGAAATGCTACTTGGTTGTGTAGGAATGTAGTTAGGAAGGCCAAGTTGCACCTGCAGCTGGAGCTGGAGCTGGACCTGGCAAGGTATGTAAAGAATAATAAGAAGGGTTTTTATAGATCAGCCAGAAAATGAAGGTTAGGGAAAATGTAGCCCCCTGACAAGCAAGGCTGGCAAAGTTATAACAAGGGACCAGAAGGCTGAGGTACTCAACAATATTTTTCCCTCAGTCTTCACTGGAAATCTCTCCTCAGTCACGTTTCAAGCAGAAGGGCTGCATGATGGAGACTGGGAGGGGTCAAAGTGCCTCCCACTGTAAGACAAGATCAGGTTTGGGACTGCTTAAGGAACCTGGACACACATAAGTCTATGGGACCTGATGAGATGCATCCCAGAGTCCTGAGGGAATTGGCAGATGTAGTGGCCAAGACACTTGCCATGAAATTTGAAAAGTCATGGCAGTCAGGTGAAGTCCCTAGCAATTGGAAAAAGGGGAACATTACACCCATTTTTAAAATGGGGAGTAAGGAGGACCCTGAAAACTACTGACCTGTCAGCCTCACCTCTGTGCCTGTTGTGATAGGACCAGGCATAATGTCTTTAAGCTGGAGGGTAGATTTAGGTTAGACATAAGGAAGTTTTTCACAGTGGGGTTGGTGAAACACTGGAACAGGATGCACAGAGAAGTGATAGATTCCCCATCCCTGGAGGCCTTCAAGGTCATTGTAGTTGGAGTCCTGAGCAACCTGGTCTAGTGGGGGATGTCCCTGTGCATGGCAGGGGAGTTGAACTAGATGGCCTTTAACGTCCCTTCCAACTCAAGCTATTCTGTGATTCTATGGTTTAAAAACAAGAAATCAAACACCTTTGATCCATCTAGAAAAAACTTTGCACTATGCTCCAAATTTCAGATTTATCAACTAGATCATCCAGATGGACCAAACACATTTTTTTATTACACTGCAGTCAAAATAACAGGGAGTTGGCCACACACACTCAATAAATCGAAGTATTACTACTCCGGTGTTAATCCTTAGCATGTGCAGTTTTCAATTATCCAGCTACATGTAGTTGTACATAAACTTCAGCCTAAAAAAACCCAAAAACACTAAATAAAATCTCTGACTACCTTTTCTATGATTTATGTGCCTTTTAATCTACAGATGAAGAGAGAACACACAGAATATTTGTATTTGTGACTGATCCCCAAAATAGGCCACATTATAAAAAGGAAAATTCTTCCACATTTCTAAACATGAAGATGGTAAACACTGGCCAAAATAATCAAGAACAGAAGTGTAAGAAGTAGGTATATTATGCATATGTATGACTTTACTGAAATGACATTAAACCATATCAGATTACACTGAATTGCACCCTACTTGTTGTAGGATGTAGGGACTTCCACAGTGTACAGTGTCACCATAAGACTATAGGGACTAGATTTTTCTCAGAGAAAGGTAGGCAACTTACTTTGGGTCCTAATTAAGTTAGTGTCCTAGTTCCTTCAGAACATAACTGACTCTGTGTAAAATCATAGGGGCCTTATTCTAGACTCTGAGTACAATTGGTCAAGTGGGATTACTATAGGAGTTAGAGAAAAACAACACTGTGTGTAATTTGCCATCAGTTATTCAGTATTTAAAAGGTAGTTTTCTGAAACATCTCATATATAGTTAGTATCAAATCCTTAATTCATCCTTCTTTATGCATTTAGGACATTATCAAAGATTACAGTCTTTTTTCATTGTAATAAAGAGCAAAAATCCCTGAAGAAATGTCATGTTATGTATGAATTCCTTTCAAAAGTCTGATCGCTGGGTTAGTGCTCACCCAGAGATTTGAGTGCCGCTTTCTGAGTCAACAGAACCATTTCTTGTCAACGTGTTAGCTATTTTTTTCTCTTTGAGTTTTCCAAGAACATTATAGTAGTGAGGAATTTTAATGTTAGCTAACCTGTATAACTGACCGTAATTGCAATAATGCCAGAGAAATGTTAGAGTTGTGAGTCTTGAGAGCCAATCATTATTTCTTTGAAACTAAATTAAGTCTGAATTCTCATTTAGATCTTCTATTATAAAAATACTTCCTGAACCAAACAGGACACTGATTTAAAATCTGCACTGCTTGAGAGACTAATGATAATCCGCCAAAATAAATGGAAAAAAAAAAAAAACAAACCCAAAACTAACCATTTCAAGAGCATTTTGGGGCCAGTTCCATTCAATGATCATAATTTCTCTGAAGCAGACAGACACATCTGCTTATTTTTAATCTTCTTAAGGAGAGCCAATGTAGAATTTGTATTGCCCAACTTAGAGAAAAATATGCTTTATGTATTTCATGATCATTATGTATTGGAAATGAGTAGGATGATTTTAGTTGCAAGGTCACTCAAAACATCAAGTCAACACTGGGATAATTCAGGGAAAACACTTTTCTTCTGTGTTCTGTACCTTGCACAACGACAGAATTCAGTATTCTTGCTTCATTAGTCAGAGTTCTAGATAAGTATACAATAAATATTTCTTCTTAAAACTAACTGCCACGTCCTTTCACTTTGCAAAAGAATCACAAATGTATATTCAGATTAACTGCTAGGTACGCTAGGTTCCTCTCTTCTTCCAAAGTTTTTGAAAACTTCCAGGCTGGCCCTTCAAAAACTGACTGATATGTTTTGGCACAACTATATAATTTATTCTTTTTATACTTATTCTTATGTTTAGCATTAACTATGCAGGGGTCTGGTAACCTTCAATGGGTGAAGGAAAACACATATTGGGTACTAGCAATGTCTTGTCTTATAGAAAACTAACTATAAAAGTTGGGCTGTTGTAACATTTGTTTGGAATTCAAATTGCACTCTACAACAGGTAGTTTACCTGGCATAAATTTCAGCTGAAGTGAATTCCCACTGTAAAACAATTGATTTTGACTTTATAAATATTAGCCACAAATATTTCACACTTTCAAGTGATGGGCATTTTTAGTGGATTATTATAATGAATATTGATTATTTCTAACATAAACAAGTTAAAATTAGTTTAGAAATGTTTAATGCATGGCAGTCAAAATTCTTAGTTCTTCTAGTGTTATATTTTTATCTAGAAGCATATGACTTATATTAGCTCTTGAATACTTATGCTAGTGACATGAATGTGTATACTGTCTGTAAAATCCTCTTTTCTCCTCAAAGAACTTTATTAGCCTACAGATAAATTAAAGTTTATGCTGAGAACTGATAATGAGAAATACTTCGAAACAGGTCTTTGTGTTGGAGTGTTCATTTACCCTATTACATATATACTTAATTCATGTCTTGTTCTTGATATCGGGAGGTACAGTTTACATCTCAATTTTCAAGATCTATTTGTAGACATAATATTAAAATCAATGTTTTCTTGAGTGTTATTCCCTCTTTTCAGTTCTTGGTGGCTTTGCTATTGGATTTTAAGAACTAAGTTAAATATATTGGGTGACACCATCAGCCTCGTCAAACACCTTCAGCTTTGAAGGGTGTATATAACATTGCAGATTTGAATAGATTTCAACTCAATATTTTAGTAGATAAGTGGATGGATCAGATCAAATTAATAAGAGGCTCACATCTGACACAAAGCTAATCAATAAAAATATTTAATTCAATAGGGTTGTAATTTGACAAAATTCATTTTTTAGTGTTTCCTTGTTTTCAGAGTATGTTTGTTTTGCCCTTGTGGGAGGCACATTTGTTTCTGTTTCAATTTCTGATGAATGGCTATTGCATGGAGAACAAAAACATTAGGAAAAAAACACAAAGGTTTTATTAGCTTAATTTCTGTGCTATACATAGAGATTATAAAGAACAACATCAACAGAGAACATTGTGCAGGGCTATACTGAAAATAGTGGTCAAAAAGCAGAATCACAAACAATATCATATACAAAAGCTGTGAAAAGTTTAAAATTGCATTTCCATGGGAAAAAAAAAAAAAAAAGAGAGAGAGAAAGGTTTCACAGCTCTATCCAGCAAAGTGATGATCAGTAATTATTCAAGTTTAAATTTAGGACATACTTTAGTTGCTTGGTTATATTGGGTCATGGAAGCTTAGCATCTTGGAAGTTCAAGTTCTTAAATGACACAAATTGTTTCATATAGGAATACTCAGAAAATAAGTGTAACTTAAGAGTGGACCTTTTCACATGCAAATATGTTTTAATTTCCAAAAGTGAACTAGAATAGTAAAATAGAGATTGCTCACTTTCTATATAAAATTAATCTCATTCTAGACCTTCATACAATACATGATATGAACTCACTACTTCACAATTTTTTGTGGCATTGTCAAAACCAGTGCTCTAAGAGGACCACGTCAGAAAAGCTCTATATGAAAGAAACAAATTTTTTGCAAAAAAACCCTCCTTAAAACTAATAAATCATTGGGGGGAAAATAGTCCATTTTTGTAATTGATCACTAATGGATTTTTCATTATTTAAATTTCTATAAATTTCTTATTTTTAATTGTTCAATGGATAATAAATATGAACTATTGCAGCCTGTGGATTGGTTCCCTTAGCTACTCAAAATTTTCTGTACGTGATTTGCAATCACCATCACATGATATTTTTTCTGCTCTAGTATAGTTGAGTGCAAAGTGAATAGTGGAGGATAGCAAACATCAAATAAAAGATATGTATGTCCATATGTGAAAGCCTTTCTTCTCATATGAGTGAGTACAGAAAAAAATGTATTCTCCCAAGCATCCTTACAAGCAAATACTTGTTCATGTAAATATTTACAGTTTGCAAATAAAGACAGTTTGAAAATAGTTAAACATCCATCTGGAATTTAAACAAATATTTGTAAACATTGTTTTAATACATTTCTACATATGTGTTTGCACACATATTTTACCCTCTTACACTTTTTAAAAGGCAGAGGTGAAAAAAACCCAAACAACTTATAAACATGGATCTTTTGAACCAAATTTTATATTATATTTTTTGTATTTGCCTTATTCAGTACATGAAATCAAGTTAATATTTTCTACAGCCTTAACTGGTTTTTTTTTACAATTGTTTAATTTTAATTTTCTACAACCTTAATTGTTTGGGGTTTTTTTATTAATTAATCTTATATTTTTAAAACCCATTGCAAATGCATCATATCTGTTCATGAATGTTATCATTATATTCCCTGATTGTTGTCTTATGTAATATCAAAAGTAATCAACTATACAATTCTTGCTGAAAATTGCAAAAACACTGTCATATAAGCTATAAGAAAGTAATTTCCTGAATTCATTGACCTTTCAATTGATATCACAACAGAGAATAATCACTAGGCATTCAGCGAAGTAACTCAACATAGACAGGTAACAGTGAAATCCCAAGGGTTTGTTGCCTGAACAAGATCACAGCACTGTGGCTAAAAGGGTAAATGTGTTTCATGTTTAGGGGTGACCTTTAAGTCCCACAGCTGCCTATCATATGTCTTGTTAATCAGCCCTGTTGTTGGGCTGTTGTTGGGTTCATATAGTACTTTTATCCTTCTTTTTTGTGAAAGAAGTTTAGTTTTCTGTCAGGTCTGACACTTCTGCCATATGTGCAGCACAGGTTTACGTGTTTTATTTTATCTTAATCTAGGCTCACGATCACCTGCCTGAGGAAAATATTCATGTACTGAAAAATAAAAAAAAATAGTACTCTTAAAAAGTTTATCTTTTAAATGAAATGTAAAATACAAGGAGAATTTCATAGTGCTTGTTCTTTGACACACATATTTGATTAATAGTAGGATTCATCTGACAGGATTTTAACTTCCTTAAAGTTAAACATCTAACCTGTTTATAGTCAACAGAGAAGATCTGGCACTTCCAACTTATTCCAGATATTTTCCCCACAGAATAGGTGAAATAATGTCTACACAAAAGTGTCTCTCCCTTTCTATACTGAGGACAGAGAGCAGCAGCCTCTCTTTCTGATGAAAGGGAGAACTCCAGGACAAGCAGAGAAAAGAACTCCAGAACAAGTTGTTAGAAGAGGTCACTTTTGAGTGAAAAATTCCTCAGCTACAAGATTTTGTTTTTACTATGCCTCTTCTATTTGCACTTACAGACTGTCTGTGGAGTTGAAAGAACAGTTGTGTAATTTCCTTTGTCTGAACCAACAAAATAAGATGTTTTCAGTTTGTGTGCCTTTGAAGTTCTATATGCATGTGTCCAGGGACTGGATACATCTGGTAGAATCATGGTTCGGCATTAATCATGTCTCATGAAAACAGAGAAGGTTATTTAATGAAAAACAAAATTAAAACAAAATAACTGATTTACTTAACCTGTACTTAAGTCTATGAGGTCAAATTCCATAGCCATTGTATGGAAAAAATTTGGAAGAAGCCTAAGGAGGTTTAATTTGACTGGAAAAATTGATTCCTTGGTGTTTGAAATGGCTTTGGGATTGCTTTTCAATCCTTAGCAAACAAGTGCCCACACCACTGAAAACCCTTGACACCAACAAGAGATGTTAAGAACTGAATGCAAAAGGCAGTTAGACAAACATTCTTATCCTATAAATCGTCTTCTCTGGATATTCACAGCTATATTTATTGCCCCATTTGAATTTCTACTATTATTCCTGCTTTTTACAGAATGAATTCTGTTAATCTAAATAAAGCCTATTTACTTAGCATTACCTGCTGATTAAATAACCATTCCAACAAATCTGTGATACACAGAAGTAACATCCCATGTGAGCTGACAATACATAACACTTGGTAGCCTGAACAGCAATACTAGAATGTTCCTCTTTGTAAAGGAACACAACTTAAATGATAAAATTTGAGTTAATTTTCTTTTTAACTGGGGGAAGGGCTACAGTTTTATGTATGCAAATTACTCAGTTCTTTTACATTTTTTCCTCTCTGACATATAAACTTTTCTAAAATCAGCAGTAATTTTCAGGGTTTATAACATTCATTATCCCCTCTGTTTATCTTGTGTAGCAGGCTTGTGTTTTTCAAAAGGACTTTTTTCTTGTATTGCTGTTTATTACTCACACAGTACTTTTACAGAGAAAATGTCACGTTGTGAAGTCTCCAGGTAACCGCCACTCAATGATTTTTTTACCACAACTTTATTTTACAAAAGGACTTTTTAACAGCAAACCCCTTTCAAAGCACTGCAGAGTTTGGAAACAAAACAAAAGTTCCAAAATAAAGAAAAATCAATGATCTTTCAAATAAATTCAGATTAAATCAAATCAAGCCAGCTTTAGCAACGGATTTTAAAGCCAATCAGTGACTTGGCTTACCTGATAGCCAACCACAGGTACAGCAGATCAGATGAATAGAAAGCCAGTATTAAATGGCTGTACCCTCTCTAATCAGATGTTATAAACCATTAAAAATACATAGAGTCAGCTCCTGTCACCTTTATTCACCATTGGCAGCCACTAATTCCACAGGATGTCTTTCTGATTTCAGTGGGTCTAGAATTAAAATAAAATGTTATTGTGTATAAATAGCAGAAATTGACTTTTATTGTCAATCAGATATATCACTTTGAGTAACTGTGAACTACTGAAAGTCAGTAGACATATTCAACATCCCAATTATGTATTAGAATGGCTAAACTGAAATTCAGTAAGCTGTTTCAAAATATGCGGGCTTTAGCTACTTCCTTTTGCACAAAACACACTCTAGATAGTTTTTTGGAATATTGTCTCATTAAACGCTACATTTATTCATCAGTCCTTGTGGGGGGAAAGGTTTATAGAACATAGTCAGTAAGAGGAAAAATATTTTACTTGAACTTGCACATTTTCTCTTATACTGTAAGTGATTTTGGCATTTATAAACTGATTCCTGTTCTGGGCTCTGTAAATCTCAGCTAAAATGCCAAACTAGTTGTTAGCCATCCGTTTGCCTTTCATCCAAGTGTTCTTCCCAGTGTAGAACTTGACACATTAGACAGTGTAGTGACATTCTACATACATGCATGGTCTCAGTTTATTGTTTTAGTTGCCAGATAAGCATGGCTAGTTTTGCACAAAATAGTACATCTATTTTCACTTATCAGAATACAGGTAAGAGGAATCCTATATTTTCATTGCCCACTTTAAAAGGATAAATATTTTTCATTTGCTACTGATATCTATAGATTTAGAAGGCATTTACATCTATCTCACTGGAAGGTCACATCTCCAGGCACATCTCAAAGTGCTGTTTTACATTCTCTTCTCAGAAGTACAGAAGTACTTTCTGTCATGACTTTTTTTTTTTCAATGAGACATTGTTTTCTATAAAATAAATTATAAAGTTCATTTTCAACTCATCTATATTAATTCTTATGTATGATTACTCCTTTTCAATAATTTCATCCGATACGTGCCTTAAAACAACAGGAGAACACAGATGCCTTTAACGAGTATCAGGCAGGATGGGTCTTACCTTTTTGGTTTTGCTGTTTGTTTACTAATTTGAATCCTCACAAATCACTGTATATTCTTACTGACCCTTACAGTGCTTATATGATTATTTGCTATGCAATTAGTGCTAACTTCAGAACAGAAATCCTAAATACCTTACAGAAAATATTGTTAAATGCCAGTATTTTTCCCAAGGTTTCTGCTCACTGATGGCTTTTTTCAGTTCAATTTTCCAATGCAGATCATCTTCACAACAGCTGCACTAATAGCCAATACTCCATGCCAGGTCTTATTTTCTGATCCATAGAACACATTAAATCACTTTTACTCACTAGTTTCCCAATTAGGTTTTTCCACTGGATGAGTTTTCTTCATCAATTAAAATTATTGGTGATCATCTAAAGTCATTCCCTAGTTCATTGCCACTATTTCTGTCCCACTATTAAAGATGGCATATTATGCCTTTGCCAGCTGCCTCTAATCTGTCTATTGGTCTAAACAGACCAATGCTGATATTTAAGTTACAATGCTGGATCTCAGTCGTGCGCTCAGTAACAATTTTGGATCCACTCAAAATTTACCTTTTCGTTTCCTTTATTTCTTCTTGTTGTTGGGTCCTTGCTTTTCCCACACTTTGGATCCTGTCTAGCTTCTGTCACATTAACTGGATTGATCTTTTATCCTTTCTTGATTTTAACTGGCATGTTTACTGTGTAAAACAGAGACAAATCTAAATTTTTTTCATATAAATCCTATCTAGCAATTTCATGACATGCAAACCAGCATTACAAGCAAATATAAACAACCTAGAGTTATTATTTCCCCTCGATTTTCTTTTTTATGAAGCCAGTTATCAAACAAAAAAATTATTGAGGCATAATCATGTTAGTTGCATGCAACTGAAATATATGTGACCAACCATAGAGTAGTGTCTATTAACGAATCACAGAATACGAAAACATGGGAAGTGTTCCTCCAGCCCTATGCCCATTCATGATAGGTATAATGTGATAGGGCTTTGGTTTTTGTTTGGTTGTTTTTTTCTGAGACACTTTCAATGTTCTTCCTATTTCAGCTTCTTTTTTTTTTTCGTAAGTCTTTTCTAGAAATTTAAGTATTTTCCTGGTGTTTCTAGAATCTGCAGAATCTTGTTCAGTGCCTGAACTAAGGAAAGATGGGAGAAGGAAAGTTTCATTAAGTTATTTAACACAGAAAAATCAATCAAGCAATGTTGTTCATTACCCACTGCTGCTGAAATTCATGATAAAACTATTGAAGAGTAAAAATTAAATGAAAGTTAAAAACTAACCTGATTCAAACTGTTTTAAATGAATAAATAGTGACCAACATAAACACCACAGGATAAGTGTGCTCTACAATCTTGGTTCTACAAGTATATGATCTGAAAACATCCCAGATGCATGTCAGAAAGTCATTTGGGTATGCATTGTATCTCTTTGTACACTAAGGTTTCCTTTGGAAGGAAACCTGGGCACACAGAGAAGGAACTACACTAAGTTCCAGTCTGGATGACTGGAAAAGCAGGTGCACAACAGAGCGCATTTGCTCAGCAAAATAGATGGTAATTATGGCTCAAGAACAAATAACTTTATCCAAACCTTTTACAAAAGTTATAGGGAATATTTCTCTTACCTTGTCGGGGTTTCTAATCTTCTTTCCAAAAGAAAGATCTTCCTACTATATATATTGCTAGTGACAAAATCAGGAATTTGGAATATTTAAAAAAATCAATGCATTTTAACGCTCTAACTAGAATCCCATTTGACTGAAAAAAATAATTAATTTTTAAAGTTCAGTAGTCCCAAAATTCTATTACAACCAAGAAATTGAGATGCTAAACTTTATACACCTAATTACAGTGGTTCATTTTCAAATTCTCAGATCTGGAAATTGACTTAGGTGGCAGTTACAATGAAACACAGTAACACAGAACTCTAACACAGTAACAAAGATCTTCTCCAGTAAGACAGTTTTCTTTATCAGTGTCAAAGCATGTTGGCTACCTATGGTCATATTTTTTATGATATTTTAGTCAGACTACGATCAATTTCTGGTTCAGCAAGACACGGTTAATTCTGAAACATATTTTATTTAATGATAAGTTATAGAACAATATATCTACTGAAGTAATGTAATTATCTGGGGCAACTGAAACATTATAAAAGAAATCACGTAGTCAGTTTTATGGACCCAATCATAAATTAACCTGTAATGGATAATCTGCATGTGGTGGGCTGACCTTGGCTAGATGCCAGGTGTTCGCCAAAGCCACTTTATCACTCCCTTTCTCAACTGAACAGAGGAGAGAAAATATAATAAATGGCTCATGTGTCGAGGTAAGGACAGGGAGAGATCACTCACCAATTACCATCACAGACAAAACAGATCTGACATGAAAATATTTTAGTTTATTACTAATCAAATTGGAGTAAGGTAATGAGAACTAAAACCAAATCTTAAAAACACCTTCCCCACACCTCTCCCTTCTTCCTGGGCTCAACTTCATTCCCAATTTTTCTACATTCCCTCACTAAGTGGTAAAGGGGAAGAGGGAATGAGGATTATGATAAGTTCATCACAGGCTTCTGCTGTTCTTTCATCCTTACACGCTTCTCTCCAGCATGAGGTCCCTCCCACAGAGGATAGTCCTCTATGAACTTCTTCACCGTGAGTCTTCTTCAAGAAATGCTCCAGTGTGGGTCCCTTCCACAAGGTGTAGTCCTTCAGGAACAGACTGCTCCAACTTGGGTCCCTTCCATGGGGTTACAATCCTGCCAGCAAACCTGTTCCAGCATGGGCTCCTCTCTCCATGGGTCCACAAGTCCTGCAGAAGTCTGCTCCAGCATGAGCTGTGCAAGAGATCATAGACTCCTTCGAGTGCATTCACCTATTTCAATGTGGGGTCCTCAAGGGACTGCAGGTGATATCTACTCCATTGTGGACCTCTATGTGCAGTAGAGGGACAGCCAGGTTCACTATGGTCTTCAATATGGGCTGCAGGGGTAGCTATGCTCTGGCTCTTGGACCACCTCCTCTCCCTCCTTCTTCACTGACCTTGATGTCTGCAGAGTTGTTTCTCTCACATATTCTTACTCCTCTCTTCTGGCTGCTTCTGTGCAGTGCTTTTTTCCTCCTCTTAACTCTGTTATCACAGAGATGCTACCATCATTGCTGATGAGCTCAATTTTGACCAGCAGCTCTATCAGAGATACAGGAAGCTTCCAGTATCTTCTCACAGAAGTCACCCCTCTAGCCCACTCCACTACTCAAACCTTACCACAAAAACTCAATATACTACATTATTTCAGAGTTGAAAATATTTCTTCCATGTTTCTACATAGTCAAATAAATGCCCTTATTTTTAACTGCAGCTGAACAATGGTAATAAAACATGATGTCAGTGGAAGCCTTAAGTGTGAGCTCTGAGATTGTTTCACAGGCATTGGACACCCATTTAGAAAACTATATAAACACTAAGCCACTCAACAATAAAAGGCCTAAAAAGTTGCATGCCTGAACAACAATGAAATATCCAACATTCAATTAAGTACTTCCTTTCCATTTATATTGAAAGAGATCTGCAACTCACGGCAGCCATGCTGGTAATACACAATAGATTACTAGCAAACAATGGTAAGTGCCCAAGAAAGGATTTGTCAGACCCCTCTCACATTAACTTTCACAGCTCACAAAAAGATATCTTTTTTTTATTCCTCTCAGACAGTATTTAAATTTTAAACTTCCTTCAGGAGCTCAGGCACTTAAGTGATGCTTTTAGACGTGCAAATCTATCATTGTTTCTCTTAAATATAGTTCTGGATATAACCTTACACCCTACTTTTATGTTGTACTATTTGTCATATCTATATATCTTAGTATTAGTTAAGTAAATAGTTTTGTGACCTATATTCATGTTATACTGGATTATTATTAGTTTTTCATAGAAACATAGAATGGTTTGGGTTGGAAGGGATATTTAAAGGTCATCTAGTCCAATCTCCCCTTCAATAAACAGGTACATCTTCAACTAGATCAGGTTGATCAAAGTCCCATCCAGCCTGACCTTTATATTGTGAAGCTACTCTGGGAATGAAGAATCTGGTCCTAATATCAGAGATCAATTTAAAACTTACATATACTTTTTAGTGGCTCACAAACTAAGACAATCTTTAACCTGTACCAATTGACAAGCTTTATAAACTAAAATACTCTTCTGTAATACCAAATTGTTTATTAGGGGTCTGGTAATATCTTTCAGCAATCTCATAACAGAGTACTTAATGATCACAGGCACCAATATTATCTGTTGCTACAATTTAGAATGCTCAGTTACTTTCTTTCTTATAGTACATACATATAAGAAGGAGACTGCTCATTCAGATGCCAATAGCTTCAGTGTGAGAAAGGAACTGATTTTATTCATAAATCAATCTGTTCTTGTAGTAACAAAGAGAGGAAGAAACAAAGATAATAACCTATGGTGCATAGGTCAGTACAAAATAAACCTCTAAATTTACAGAAAAAACAATTATTTTAAAATATTAAAGGAAATATTTTGACAGTAGTCAATTAACACAAATAGACACAAATTGTCTATTTGTTGTGTGTGATTGACCAAGCAGTTGATCTGCTATCTAAAACGCAAGCTGTGGGGCCTATTCTGGAAAAGAAAGAAAACAACAACAAGATGTTTGTATTTTATATTCTCTCTCTCAACATTGAATTCTGATTTGTAATCAGTTTTCAATCTGATTGGGTCATTTGCTGACTGTAAGAATATCTATCACTTTATTTCAGCCCAGGCATTCTTGAGTTGCAAGGCTAGCTATTTCTGACAGCTGTATTTACAAAATACGTGAATGATTCTCATGTTTTAATTAATTTAACTGTGCTCTTATAGTGGATTGGATGGCTAGCAGTCAAGCACCCACACAGCCACTCCCTCTCTTTCTCTCTGTCTCCCAGCCTGCCCAGCAGGACAGGGGAGAAAATATGAAGAGCAGAACTCTGGGTCGAAATAAAGACAAGGAATCCATTCTCCTGTTACTTTCATGAGCAAAAATGGATTTGACTTGTGGAATTTAACTTCATTTATAACATTTAATTACTAATTCAGATATCAGGAACCAAAGAAACATTTAAACCCTTAGGGAAAACACCTTTCCTCCCTTTACTAGACTTAACTTCACACACCTGATCTTTCCTGCCCAGCCTCTATTCTCCTTGTTATCACAGCAGACTACACTGTCTCTTAGGTAAAACAACAGGCAACACAGGAGGTTGGGATCAGGGCACAGCGGTTTCCTTTTGCTGCTCCTTGTTCCTTACTCTTTTCTTTCTTTACTCCTTCCTTCTTACTCATTTTCTCTGCTCCAGCATGAGTAACCCTAATGCTGCAGTCACTTTGGGGTGAACCTGCTCTGCCATGGAGTATGACCTACTGCTCTGTCTTCTTGTTCCTATCTGTTGGAATTTTCTACTCTTTCTTAATATGTTTTCACAGGAGCACCATGCCACTAACTTGGCTGTTGGGATCAGCTATGTCCTGCAGTGGGTCTGTTGTGGAGCCAGCTGGAACCAGCTGTGTCCAGCACAGGGCAGCATATGACCTCTCCTCTCAGAAGCCACCATGGATGCCAAACTCTTGTCACAGACACCAAGTCCCGTTCTATGGGAATCTTGTGTTAAATTATATTCTTCATAATGAGACAAAATTGGTTTTGCTTAGGGCATCAAAATTTTATGCTTTGAGAGACATAGGGACATAGACAAGAAGGTTAAAAAAGGTAGGAGGGGAGCGAATATCAGATTTTGGGGAGAAAACTGAAGAGCTGGAAATAAAATTTCCATTTTTCTATATGGCAAAATAAGCCTATTGATTATTTAAATTTTATGTAATCATCTAATATTAAATCTTCTAATCTTAGGTCTGTTGTTTTCTTTTAAAACCAAATGCAACTTTCATCAGCAAAAAGAAATACATAAAATAACTATTCTATAGCACTTTGCATCTGTCTGTCTTAGAGAGTTTAATAATCGTCAGCATGAGAAATACTTTTTCATAAATAAAAACATAGAGGCACATAAACAGGAAACAAGTAATAGTAACTGCTGGTTTAAACCCAGATGTCCAAGTCCCATCTTAGAAAACAAATCTTATAGATGTCACCAAGCCAGTTTAGTCACATAATGTTGTTTCATATTGAATAAAAAGAAATGAACACTTTTTCCGAAGCAGCTATTCTGAACAACTTTAATGCCTGCCTTAAATGAGGTGAATCATGGCCTAGACTTCACTGACAATATCAAGCAGATTTTATTGACTGTGAAGTAAGAACTGCATGAAAAGCTTGGATAGACACATCTAAACTCTATACTTAGTGAGACAAATCCCACCTTAAGACTTTTAAACCATTGTGCAATACATTAAACACTTTGTAGCTTCATTCTTCTTCAATAAAAGAATAAATGAAAGTCATTCAAAGAAGTGTCTTGTTTTCTTGAAAGCTTTATATTGCTGTATCTCCTGTGGGTTTTTGTTGGATTTTTATTGGGGATTATTTTTTCATTTTTACCAGGAAATTAATAGCCAAAGAAAACCTAGAGCAAGGGAGACAGGATAACATAACAAGGGAATTTTACATCTTTCAGTAATGAGTTGATATATTTTTCACTGGAAGCACATAAAAATAATTTTAGTTTGCCTTATATTTGATAGATAGTTATAAAAACAAATTAATTTGATTATTACTCCTGCTTACTCTTGTTTCTATATGCTTCGCTCCCCTTGTGGATTTCAATATATGCAAATAGAAGCCTATAATTTCTCTATGCACTATGAAATTAATATCCTGTGATTGAATGCTAATTTAATTGAACTTATTTTGAAGTGGATGTTGAGCTGTCATTCCAACAGAAGTTTCAATAAATCTTGTCTAAATCCTGTGTAGTTCCTTGAAGAATAGTCTTTGCAAGCTCAGAAACATCTTCATTAATATATTGTGATAGGTTTAGACATCACAAGAGAACTCTTTGTATCAAACACTTGTTCAAACAGAAGTTGTCATACTAGGAGTAAAAAATCTCAACAAATATGTTCTTTAGTTCAGTGTTTCCAAAAATAAGAGTGTTATAAAAGGTCAATGTGCATCTGGTACTGAGGTAGGTGGCCTCTACAAACCACTTGAAAAAAAAAAAAAAAAGAACACAAATTGGACTCTCATATCATATGTTGGTGGAAACATGATTTCTTTACTGAAATTCTTATTTCTAACAGTGAGACTCAAAAATTCTCTAGGAAGATTTTGCATGACCCTGCCCTATAATGTTTGAGATCCCCTGTCCTGGTATTGTTTTCTAGAACTGATTGGCTGGCTTTATCAACAAAGTAAAACTGACTGACAGCACCAACTAACTATTCATGAGTCTTGAAAAGGTCAGCAAGATGCACCTGAAATATACATTTGCAATTGAACTTCTGCTTGAAAGGTGAAATCAAATAATGGAACTGTAAAAAAGGGGGTGTAACAGAATATAGATAAGAAAGAAAATAAAGAATTCTGAGAATTTTCTTTAGTAGAACAGGAAAATTACTTGTATCTAAGACATCTATACAAGGATTCATTTCCAAATTTTTCAGACTAAATCAAGCCTCTGAAACACAGTGTTTATCTTTCCAATTTTTCTGCCATAGCAGCCATGAAATGTCTTTCACATACTACGCCTATGATTGCAAGATTTTTCATGTTCATTGTTATTGCCCAAAAGAGAGACTTCATTCACAATCAATAGGAAAGACATTCTCAGAATATATAGACTTCATAACTGAAAGACTACCAAGTTGAAGTTGAAAGTCTCCATCTTAAAGAACAGTACTTTACACATCATCCAGAGGTGAGGATGATCTGAGAGAGATACTGGTAGTTTACAGCCATTTTAGGATAAATTGTCATGTCTATACTTACAGTGATCTTCTAGCAATTAGATCAGCATGAAATTAAATTAATAAATTTGTGGGGTTGTTTTTGTCCACAAAGTACAATAGAGATGAGTTGGAAGCAGACTCTTGAGAAAGACGGAGTGATAGTAAGAAGAAAATAAAAAACAAACCAGAAAAGTGCGTTGATATCACTATCACATACAGGGGTGTCTACCATTTTTAGGCTTCAGAATTACAGTTATACAAAAGTGAAACTTTCACAGTGACTGGCATAGAATCTTGAGTGTCAAGGCAAGGTGAACAGGACCTCCAATACCTCCTACAAAAACTGAATAACAAGCTGTTTATCCTCAGTTCATCTGTGATACGAGTCAGCCCTGACAGGACTTGAATCCGTGATCAAAGGGAGCACATAGACCAAAGTTATTAATGATATAACTGAAGCAAGTACAAGTAAATCTAAGTATTACCTCAAGGAGTTTACTGAAAAAAATACAGAATATAAAGTAATGCTTTCCAGCTTTAAATATTCCGGAATCTTTGCCCTTCTTTCCATTAATTACAACTCATTTTTTTATGTATTTTTTTATGTATTTATAGTTGCAAAATTAAAAATTATCATTTAATCAAAGAAATTCTTTATGAATTTAACTAAATTGAAGTTACTGTGAATCCTGCAATATACTGCTGTCTCATTATAGAATGCAACTATTTTTTGTTTTAATTCAATAAATTTCTGAAACTTCTTGGTTTGTATCCTTGGAAGTTTTTAACAATTCCACAATTACTTTTCTATTCTGCTGATTTTTATTGTTAGGCATTTTTCTTGACTTCTACTCTTTTCTAGATTATCTCCAACTGATGTATAGCTTTATATATATATGGTAACTAAAATGAGACAAGATATCAAGCTGAAAACTTGTCAGTCCTAGGCATGTTAGCCAGTTATTTCATATGTCTTACAGATTATGCTATTCATAGATCACAATATGATATTAGGAGGTTTTTTTGCAAGTTTTTTTTTTTCCATGTGTGTTCACCTTGTGATCCACAATAAACTCATTATATTTTGTTGCAATATATTGCATTTCTTTCTATCAAATAGCATTCTATGTTTTTTAGACCAAATCACCAAGATTTTCCCAAAATTAGATCTGCAGATTTATTATATATATATATATATACATATATACATATATACCATTGAAATTGCTAATGAAATTATTCCATTGTACCTGACTCAGGAGGATATCATGCAGTATTCATTGTAAGAACAGCTACATCAGCCTTCAGTTAACTCACAGCATGTTGGGGTTGGATGCTGTCTTTGGAGGTTATCTGGTCCAGCCCCCTGCTCAAGCAGGGACACCTAGAGCAGGCTGCCCAGGACCATGTCTAGACAGATTTTGAGTATCTAGAAGGAGGGAAACTCAGAACGCTCCTGGGCTACCTATGCCAGTGCTTGGTCACTCTCACAGTTAAAAAGTGTTTCCTGATGTTAAAAGAGCTCCTGTGTTTCGGTTTGTGTCCATTTTGACCATTGCCTCTGGTCCTGTCACTGGGCACCACTGAAAAGAGCCTGGCTCTGTCTTTTTTTCACACTCCCTTCAGGTATTTATGTATATCACTAAGATTTCCCCTGAGTCTCCTCTTCTCTAAGCTAAACAGTCCCAGTTCTTTCAGCCTTTCCTCACATGAGAGATGATCTATTCCCTTAATCATTTTTGTGTCTCTTTCTTGGATTCTCTCCAGTATATCCAGAACTCTCTTGCACTGGGTAGCCCAGATTTGGACACAGTCCTCCAAGTGTGTTCTCACCAGTGCTCAGCAGAGTGGAAGGATCACCTCCCTCAACCCGCCGGAAACACTTTGCCTAATGCAGCCCAGGACACCATTAGCCTTCTTTGCTGCAAGGGCACATTGCTGGCTCATGTTCAACTTGATGTTCACCAGGACCCCTATGTCCTTTTCTGCCATGCTGCTTTACAGCTGGTGGCCCCCAGCATATATTGGTGCATGGGTTTGTTTTTTTTCATATGTGGGACCTTACATTTCTCCTTGTTAAACTTAATGAGATTCCCATAAGCCCATTTCACCACCTTGCCAAGGTCCCTCTGGATGGCAGCATGATCCTCTGGCATATTTCATGAAGATGCTAAACAAAAATAGACCCCTGGGGTACACCATTAGTACTGACCTCCAACTAGACTTTGTTCCACTGATCACCATCCTCTGAGCCAATTTGCTCAGTCAGTTTTCAATCCATCTCACAATCTGCTCATTCAGCCCATATTTCAAAAACTTCTCTATGAGGGTCTTCTGGTAGACAATGTCAAAGACCTTACTGTAATCCAGATAGACAATAACCACTGCTTTTCTCTCATATACCAAGTCAGTCATTTCATCATAGAAGGTGATCAAGTTGGACAAGCAAGACTTCCCCTTGGTGAAGCTATGCTGACTAGTCCTGATGATTATTTTACCCCTAATGTGCTTGGAAATGGTCTCCAGTATTACCTGCTTCTGAGTCACTGAAGTGAGGCTGACCAGTCTATAGTTTCCTGGAATAACAATAACAGATTCCTGCAAAAAGAACAAAATTAAGGGTGATTGTATAATTCTATTTCCCCAGAATACTCTGCCAGACTCAAACAACTAGTACCCAAGGAACTTCCTATTGAATGTCATGCAATAGACTTTTCTGCCATGGATTTTTCTTTCCACTTTTGAACCTGCACAACAATCACAGACTTCCTAGTACATTCCTGGAAATTGACAATGAACCATAGCATTTTAATCCCTGATAGAATTTGGTCAATAATCTTTACACAAGTGAAATATTGCATAGACTTTAGACAGAATACATTCCTTAAAAGACTTTACTTTCCTCCTTTGCTTATGAGAACACTGGGGGAAAAAAAAAAAGTAACATTATATCTATTGAGGGTTCTGGGTTACCTATCCACAAGGAATATCAATCTGTTGTTGAAGAAAATGAGACCAAATTGACATAGCTTGTTTGTATCATGCCCATGTTGACTGTTACTTATCTACTTTTTCTTTTAGCAGTTACAACTAGCTACTAATTTTAATCTTCTTCATAAATGTCTTCAATTAGTAAAAGAGGACTACGTCAGAGTGTGGTATCAAAAACTATTTTCAATTTCTATTTAGGTTTTCCCTTTTGCTCCTGACTGATCTCTAGGTGAGAGGGAGATATTAATACTGGAAAAGTAAGATGTCTATCAGTAAAATATAAGAACAAGGATGTATTAATTCCAGTATTTCTGTCACATCTGTGACTTTAAAAATGTTTAAAATCAGACAGAGTAACTAATAATTTTCACATACTTGTACATAGTTGCTCAGGCCCAGCTCTTCTCTGGTATACCTTTCACATGCTTATCATTGTGTAAAGAGAAGTTGTGAATATAACAGTAAGACTGGAATTCTAATTCAAGAACAGAAATAAATGCAGAAGAGAGAGGCAAAGATAAGAAACCTAAAGAGAAGTTATGTTTACTCAGACGCATTAAAATTAAGAACCCAAACAAACTCAAATCTCTTACCTACCTGAGGATAATTTATCAGATATTTCAAAATATCTGATATATTAGATCATTTAATAACTCGTTCCAATATGAGGAAATTTTTTTGGGGGGGAGAGGGAAGTAAAAATAATGGTAGTTTTCCTGTGTTTGATAATTTATTACTTGCTGCACAGACACATTGCATTTCACTGAATTCACAAGTAAACTTTGAATTTTATCAGAAATCCTTCATACGATTCCATCTTTATAACCTCTGGTATGTGCTGAGTGCTTCTGGGCTTGTAAACAGATGTAGAAGGAAAACAAAACAATTTCTGAACACATTGCTGAATTAAGAAAATTAACAGAGAAATATAACTTCAGACTGAGTTTAAATGGTAAGCTGGTCATGAAGTGTACTGCATAAAATTTAGCAAAAATAAGTAGAAATTGATGGATTTGACCCTAAATAGACACAAAACATTGCGTAGCAGGAAAGCTAGTAACAGTGATCAGTTATTTCAGAGAGTAATAATTTTGCATGACTTCTAAAATATATAAATGGTAAATCAACTAGGAAACAGCATTTGTATAATGTGTTCTTTTGTAGGGAAACAAGGTTGCAGCATATACACGCGTGGTTCATTTACCAAAGGATTTCTGAATAACCTTGCAAATGACAGAACACAGACCACTGAAAAATTATAGCAGCTCTCCTGCTGGTTAATTTAGGATATGATAAATGGCATGCTGTTTGGATTTCTTTACAACTAGAAAGGATGAGATTCAAAATCAAGCTGAATATCTGCCTGCTCTTTCTGTAATTTCACAGTAGGGTTATCAGAGACTCTTCAGTCTGGACTAATTGAAGTTCAGTGCTGTTAGAAACAGGTATCTATGAAGTAATATTTTATTTTGACCAGGAAGATAAATTGTTTTTTGTCTTATATTTGAAATAATCACAGTAACACCTCTACAGAAAGGAGGTAGTGTGTTAGAATACTCAGTTAAGTGTAATACGTGATAAGCTATCCATATGAAGCTTAGTGTTTTCATACAACAGGAACTACATGAAAGACATTTGAGAACTGTGATGGCATTCCTTAAAAACCAATGACAAACAAATGGAGGACACAGCAAAAAAAAAAAAGTCATGTCTAACAGTAAACAAAAACATTTTTTATATTCTTGGAAATGGCAAATAGTTCTGCAGATCTTTTGTTTCATAATTTTACACCAATATCCAGCAATCATGATGATGTTTAATAAAAGCCAAGAACATACATCCTACACTTACCTCTAATTAGTTAACATCAGGAAGGGCATAGGCAATCTGAAAGCAGGATATCTTTGAAGATTATATATGGAAGAGAAGTTTGGGTTTATCATATGTTGGAATAAAGGGAGACTGTACATCCTAGATAACAATTTCTAAACCAGAATGATATGAGATTTTTCACACTTAGAAGTAAAATCGTTTTGAAGGATTTGAAGAATTCCCTTTACATCTTTATCAAAACCTTTGTTTAGAAATGCCAATGTCTATATTCACACAAAGACTGGACTTAACCCATCAAGAGCCAGCAGTTTGAATAATATTTAAAATCACTATGTAAACCATAGTTTATGTTTAGTATCTTTTCATTATCAGTGGAGAGTTTCCAGATACTTTCTGTCTCCATAGATTTAGAGGAGGCTATTTATGGGTATGAAGATGGAAAATTAGGTGATGCTTTATGCTATTTTCAGATCAATTTCAAAATTTCTGAAATTCTTACCAAAAAACATTTTCACAGGAATATGTCTCTGCTTGAAATGGTTCGTTCTTAGCACTAAACAAATACAGAGTAGCACAAAATAATAACAATCTATTACTTACTTCCATTCTTCATATTTTGTGATCTTTATATAAGGGAGTACAAGATAATTAAACTCTATTCCTTGATCCTGACTGCAACAAAGCCCAAGAGTTTCTTCCAGAACTAAACTAAAAATTACAACATAAAGAAAGTGAAAGATTTCAGGAAAATTCTTATCCACTCAATTAGGGCAGGTCATACTGTACTGCAGCAGCTGCTGGAAGAAGTGTTAACACAAAAGATCTGTTTCACACTCTCAGAAATCTGATGGCTTCATTGCTTTAACTTGGTCGAGAAATAATTAAAACTGGCTGCCAAGTGCACATCTGGGTCTTACTCAAATCTCAATTACACCTGTGTAAATTAAAAACTACTTCATCAAGGTCATTACATTTAGAGCAATTTAAAACCCATGTAAGGCTAGAATTAGGCAAAAAAAAAATAATAAAAAAAATAAAATGTATCTAGTAAGAGTATATCTCATATAGATTTTTTTTTTCTGTTCTTCTGGACTAGTTTTCTAAATCCTAAAGATATATTTGGGTAACATTTATTAAATGCTAAATCATGGTATAGTATAGATGAGACTCTTTTTTTTGAATCCTAAATCAGCCAGAAGACAACATATTCTTGGCTGTCCTTAAAACAGATTTTAGTATCCCACAGATTAAAATTGTATAAATGGCAATTTCAAATCTAGATGAGATCTGCAATGAAAAGACATATTAGAGGTCAGATATAGACAAATACCTAAGCCAGCAATAAATAAAATATTCCATTTCACCTGAAAAAATGTTTATATTACCCCTATGCTTTGATGGTTCACTTGAATACTCTTCATGCAGTCCAAAACACTGCCTTTATTGAATAGTATCTTCTGGCAAATCTGCACCACCTCCTATATTAATGTAGCCATTATAGTCGTAGCAGCTTCTAAAACATGTGGAAGAAATGATGCAGTGGTCTATATCTCAAAATAACACTGTTCTTTTGTAAACAGTTATTTTATATAATTATAAGTACTTTTATTGTCTGAGCTCTCTGGTAATTGAAGGCTCTTCACTCCTAATAAAAACTCTGTACACTTTCAGAGAGAACATCAACTATTATTATATTATAGCTGTCATGCCCAAATTCTTTTGAGACTTTTCAAGTCATGTGTCCTGCCTGAGTCTTTCAACATGTGCAGACAGGCAATATTCAAATATATAACAATTTATCTCACCTCTTATTTTCCACTCCTTTACTTATCCTAATCAGTCAAGCAATTGATTAGTGCATATTGAAGTATAACTACAATAACAGTTGTAGTACAGTTGCATCTGAATTGTAGTTAGATACCTTACCAAGTCTGTATCTCATCCCTCAAGCTAAGGATTACAAGCATAGATATTCTTTCTGTGCATAACACTTCATAAATGATTCAGGACATTGTTTATTAGAAATAGAGTCATATCTTTTAAAAGCATACAGTTAGCAGCTAGTTCCAGGAAGAAAATTTCTGTTTTTCTAATATGAATTGAAGAGCAGCCATGTGGCTTTCATTCAAGCTTCACCAGTTGATTGTTATCTTTTCTGGAGTTAAACAACTTTCTATAATTAATGCTGTCCCCAGGTAGCCGTAAGTTTTACAAATAGCATTTACTCAGCACGTCATCATAGGTCTCACTGGCCATGATAGCAGCATGGGGTCATATTAATACAGATTAAATGGTCCTGAAAATATTCCTCAGTATTAAATTTATCTCTCCAGCTATTTTGTCTTACAAATAAGTCTGTTGTAGAAATAGGAAAAAAGAAAAACCCCATCAAATACAAGTAATGTTTGTCATTTTCCAAATGTCTTGAACTACAAAAGTACTATTGATACCTATTCTTCTCTTTATTTTATATGGATCAGGTTTCATCTTTCAAATGCTGTCAATCCATAATAAAGTTTTTCAATATGGTATTTAAAGTTCCTGCTAGAGTACATCATATTTAAAAGGCTGCTCACATAGACAAAACACTTGTTCACCTGTCTTCTTGGTTTCAGCTGTATGCATTTCACTATTCTTTCCAGTACATCACATGTCATCTCAGCCACAGCAATATAAAATAAATAATAATAATATTTAATGTGCTTTTTTTTGCTGTATCTGAACATAAAAAGATAGGTTAAGGCATCTTGTTTTCATCTCAATCACCAGATGAAAACTGAAGATCTAGTGCCAGTTTTTGTGGCCTCCTGGAATAGTAGTAGAGGTCTGCCAAATCCAAAGAGAAGAACACAGTACATACACAGTATATCTGATATCTATCTATATACAGCTGATGTCTATGAGGAGCTGCCACTATTGAAAGTTATAATTTAAACCATGCCCAAATTAGAGACAGCTAGTTGACTCTCTCAGAACAGAGAAAGCCCAGGAGTAAATTAGCACAAGTGTAATTTGCATAGTCAACGGACCAATGCCCTGGATCAAAGCTGGGAAAGAAACTGACCATATGGACAAGCTCGTTTCTTAATCCTCTGTCTTCTTGCCATATCCACTACTTTGGAATTTAAAACAACATTTAATTTACCTGCTAAAAATTGTGAGGTAATTTATACACCAAGTCAGTGACTGAATTTGAATGAGAAATGCAGAAGGTCTTAAGGAATATTGGTGAATTGATGAGAAAATTAGCAACTCTTCTGAAGGCTGAATGGTTGAAGTATCAGCTCTCCCAGGAACTAAGTACAATCACATGCCTCCTCAAAGTACAAGATGTAGATAACATCTCTTGGTTTCTCTGACTGAAATATACAGAACTGTGAATGTTTTTCTCAATATGTGTGTATATAACATAGCACTCATAAACGTTTCTACTGCTAGGGCTTGAAAAAGAAAATACATATTACTGAAAGATTCAGACACAAAACATGTATGACAAAATCACCTACATAATACAGACTATAGAGTAAGTTAAGACTGTGTATCTCATTTCCAGTCCGCAATACAATGTCTACATAACTTCATTTCCCACCCTTATGGTTTTATCTCTGTTATGTTCTCAGTGTGTTGCAAGAACATCTTCATAATCTAATTTAGCATGCTAAACACCACTTCTTTAAAAATTAGCAGCTGCACTGTGCATTAAATAGTTATTTTTTATATAAGTCTAATTTTGCACTGTAGGTAATCACCATATACAGGCAAAAAATAGGACATTAAGACCACAGCAATCATGTAGACATCATTTCAGTAATGACTCATGCCATTGCCCTGGTGTTCTGACCTCACTGTGCCTCCCTAGATCAAGTCTGGCATTATGACACTAATATCTTTAACACTAACAGCCCTCTTGAGACCAATTGAGGCAGCTTGAGATGATCTCAGAATATTCAACATACAGGTCTTGAATAGCTTCTGATTCATGAGGAGGATACTTCCAACAGTTAAGCACTCTCCTCCAAAGTGAGCTCTAAGTCTCAGAGGTGGTTAAAGAGTGAAAAAGGCAGGTAGAAGTCAGAAAAGCTTGAGCCTTCTTTGTATAACACTTGGCCTGCATTAACCACTGAATATGTTATGGACCAATAGAGCAGTCACTCACAAATTCACAATGCTCCGGTTTTGTATTCTTCCCATGCAGTTAAGATAGCTTTTGAAGCTGTGTTAGTTCATCTTTACAAGAAAAAAAAAAAGAAGAAGACAGGTGCCATTTAGGACACAGAGGTTATTCACTGTATTGATGGAGAGAGAAAATACGATGTTTTCAAACCTTCCTTTTATGTAGCGTAAGGCCTTGACCGAAACAAAAGCTTCAGTATATTTGCCCTTGTACTAATAAAAAAAATTACAACTGAAATATGGAAGTTAAAGCAGGAAAAAATCAAGAGGTTGCTTGGTTTTTTTTTCAGGAAGATAAAAAGCTACAAAGTAAATAGTAAAAGGTTGAAAAAAATTTTGTCTCAGAGCCAGATATGCAAGAGTTTTACAAAATTTATGCTAAACAAAACAAAAATGGGGCACAGGGGAGAACTCATCAGTACTCTGCTGTAGAATATTCTTAGCTCACGGTCTTTAAAAGTGCCAAGAGGTTAGTACAGGCCTTTCCAGTGGTTATTTCTTTAGAACTTTAAATTATCTTATCACAATAACAAACTAAAGCTGAGTTTTGAGTGCTCCTATGGGAATGGATACCATAAAGGATTATTATGGGTTTTGAAGACAGTGACCTCTTGGCCATCCATTTGAATCTAATTTGGCTAAGTAATAGCAATAAACTGTTACAATTCAATGAGTATTTAATGGTATAAATACAATTACATGTCTATTGTTATTTTTGATTAATGATCTAAGTCTGTTTCTCCTTTATTCTTGAAAAAAAATTTTATATCCATATTACCATGTAAATGCATTTTTTAAAATAGATCTATTGCATTCTAAATTAGACATAACAAAGGATTACTTTAGAAGACATGTAAAGGCAAAAGGAAGGTGATACAATATGAAGAAATGTGTGTCCTATTTTCTCTATACACCAATGTTTTCTTAACAAGTGCTGTGAGTGCTCTGCAAATGAGTAGTAAAGCTGTAAACATGAACCCTTGCCTCTCCTCAAATTATTTGAGATAGCTAACAGATACATTCTAGGAAGAAGGCCTGTAACAGGAGAGCAAAAAAATGAGACATCTCATTCTCTCTTCACACCTACTTAGACAACTGATAAAAAAAAACCCAACAACTTGAATTAAACCCAGTGAATATGCTTATCATATGGGCCATAATTAATTGAAAGTCCAGTCTTGAAGGGGTTGCCTGTTGAGGACCAACACCAGCTACCATATACCTGTCCTTTTTAAACCATATTGTTGCTTAGACTAAGCAAACATTTAATACATCTATTTATGGTTTTGATTGTGACAATTAACAGAGACTATAAAGAACTGCGGTAATTATTGACCTGACTCTTCTCACTATGAAATTTCAAAACCATTGACTGAAGTGATGAATAAAACCATATGTCTATAAGGCTTAAAAAGGTACTTCTGGGACCTGACTGGTGCTCCAAAAGATGTTTGCATAAGAAAACAAACCCAATGAATGTGATTTTCAGAATCTGAGTAGATCAAATTTTTCCAGATGCTTCAAATCAGCTGAATCCCAAGGTCACTCTATGGCACTTCTTTATTTGCATAAGTAGAAGAGGCTTGGTGATTTGCTCATGCTGGTCACAAACAGAAAGAAAACAATAGTGTTTCTTTTTTTCTATATAGCCATTTTTTCAAAGGTTACGGTGATGCACAAATAGCTGAGCAAATTAAAAATATTACAATCTTTGCAGCAATTTTTGAGAGCTACAGAATACTGAGTGTGAAATGTTGAACAGCAATGAGTGGAATGGTATCTTGCACTGGGGTTTACCACACATCCAGTGCTGTTGAATTCAGACATATCGCCTCTTGTCTTCAAATCTATAAAGCACAAAGAATGCTCATAATTGAGCAGCGATTTCATCTTAGCTACTGTCATTGTGTGCAATTTTGAACTGGAAATAAATACCAATGAGAGTCAGACACTTTTCTTTCTGAATCATTAAGTTTATATAAAGAAGCTGCTCTTCAAAATATGGTAATAGTTGGTGATTTTGGAGATCAGAAATTAAATATATGTATATGTCTACTACCTATACAATCACCTATCACAGAAAAAGTGCTTATAAAATCAAATTTTATTTTGAAGAAAGGCTATTTTATGGCAACAAAAAAGTAAATTTTTATTGAATTTTGTTATTTTCTGTTATGATAAAGTATTTCTATATACTAACATTCTGTTTTCTTCAAATGGAGGGAGTTTTAACTATGTCTTTGATACAGAAACCTGGGAATCCAGGATTCCTATTTTTAGGTATTATATATTTAAATACTTTCATTGAAGGACAAGGACTTCAAGATGAGAATTGAAAGTGAATTTTTTGTTGTTGTTCTTAATCAAATATAAAAGTCATGTATATTGAAAGTAACTGTTTTGACTTTTTATGTATAAAGCAGAAGGAAATTTTCTGTAAGGGCTTTTATTTGAACTAGAATAATCAGGCCATGCAATTCTACAGCTAAACAAATAAAAATAATCCAGAATTGCTTTAATATTTCCTTTAAAAAATATTAAAGAATATTTTTTTTTATTTTACGGACAATAATGAAAACCAAGTTGACACATATTGCCACTGTAACATGCTTTCTATAGTCATCCCAGGTGAATGCTGGGGTTTATTATTCATACTATTATAGTTCCAACATAAGAAGTTCAGCATATGGTAGGATATCTAAGTGACACTCATGACTCAGAAGTCAGAGGTCTGCTATGGAAAGCAGGACTCAGAGAAGTAAATCCTCTTCCAGGAGCACACAGGACATGGGAAGGTTTTTTTCAATTTATCTCCTTATGCTATCTGTTTACAAAAAAATTATCCAGGAATTTCCAAGATAATAGAGATTTTGCTTATCATTTTACCTTTGGCTGTAATGAAAAACTCAGACAAATCTCAGTATTTCTTCTTTTTTTGCGAGTCAGAAGACAACGTATTACTCCCAGCCTGTGTACAACTTGCTTCTTACTTTCACGCAGCTGTTTAAGCACTCACCTACAGAGACTTTGCTAAACTTTCTTATACATCATGGATCTCCTTGTTTCACATGGGAAGACAATTTAGAGTTATGAGCTTTTAAAATTCAAGAGTGCTTGACTCTAATATTTATTAAAAATAAACTTTTGTACACTTTCTGATTACATTTATTTAGCTTTGATAATGGTGAATTATATTGTTCAGAAATCACTAGAATCTTCGGTTGCCATTATTCAACATGAGCCTCTGGAGAACAGAAAATATGGTCCAGCTGATATAAGTTAGAGTAGTTATGTTCTCTCACAACATCCTCTTTAGGCATACAATATTAACTAGTAATCCACAGCATTAAAATGTACAAAATATTTTCTTTATAAAACATGTAGTTCATCTGTGACCTAAAATTGGCTAGGGATGTGAAATCAATTTCTCAAGTACCTGACACTGTTACATGTATCTGAGGACCTTCCTTTTAAAACAAACAAACAAACAAAAACAAAAAAACCAAACAAAACAAACAAACAAACAAAAAAACCAAACAGATGCTGTAATGTGTCACCTCCATTAGTTCTGATCTTGACTGGGATTTTATTGTCAAAGAAGGAAAAATGATTGAAAAATCTCCCAAATATCTCCTTTTCCTGATAGATGATGATTGTTAGAGTTGGGATCATTCTCCTCTAGACTCTCTCCAGTTGAGCTTCATCATTCTTAAAAAATTCTTTTTCTACCAAGACTTTACTTAGGCCAGGTATTGCAGAATATTTACTTAATTTCTTGGAGTCAGGAAAAATTTCTTTTTACTATCTTCTTTTCTGCAAGTTGGAGAGAAACAGGTATTTCAATGTGAACTTCATTTGAACCATTTTATATTTCTTACCTTTGGATGAAATTAAATTTGGTTTCAAAAATATTTTCGACAGAGTTCAACAAAGGCATTAAGGGTATATAAAACAGGTGAGATAAATTCCACTTGATGTTCCAGCTGAAGTCCTACTAGTGTTTTACAGGGAAAAAGGATTACATTGCCAGACATACATACTAGACTTACATTTACTTAGCTCCTCACAAGATCTTGAGGAGCAGGATGTTATTGACTTCAGTGCAACAAGAATTAAATCAGAAAAACTTACATTTTTTCAGAAACTTCTAGATTTTATTTTGGCTCTATTTATATAGGTGATAATTTCTACATAAGATAATAGCTTAACTCCTAATGAACGTGTTCTATTTTTTAGTCAGTAAGACATATAAAGTTGATTTGAAAAACAATGAAAAATATGCAACCATTTACCTGAAAACTGAGTTAAAATCAACATTTTAAATACACATTTTAAGTAGAACCTAAGTGAATTTTTATGTGCCTGGAACCAAAAATCATTAAAAATAATGAAAGTACTGTACAAAGTAAATAAAATAATGAAAGTGCTGTACAAGCAGACACATATCCTTAGTTTTCTGCTTATCATAACAGTTCTAAAGTGCCAAGTTTCACTAAGCTTTCTGAACAATTACATAATGCAATACTATAAAAATATTTAAAATAAATAAGAAAACACTTCAATTCTTTAAATTCTTCGTTAGAATTTGTATTTCAGCTTTATTGGACAATTCTGCACAGTAGCACTCTGATATTATTATTGATATAGCCACAGAATTCCAGAGTTTATTTCTGCTGCAAAGTATCCTTTCTTCTCTGTTGTAATAGGCATGCTGTCATAGAATCATAGAATCATTTTTGGTTGGAAAAGACCTTTAAGAGCATCAAGTCCAACCATTAACCTAGCACTACCATATAGACCACTAAACCATGTCCCTAAGCACCATATCTGCATGTCTTTTAAATACCACCAAGGGTGGTGACTGCACCACTTCCCTGGGCATCCTGACAACCCTTTCAGTGAAGAAATTTTTCCTAATATCCAATCTAAACCTCCCCTGGCACAACTTGAGCCCATTTCCTCTTGTTCTATCACTTGTTACTTTTGAGAAGAGACCAACACCCACTTCGCTAGAACCTCCTTTCAGGTAGTTGTAGAGAGTGATAAGGTCTCCCCTCAGCTTCCTTTTCTCCAGGTTAAACAATCTCGGTTTCCTCAGCAGCTACTCATAAGACTTACTCTCTAGACCCTTCACCAGCTTCATTGCCCTCCTTTGGACATGCTTTAGCACCTCAATATCATTTTCTCTTACACCTTCATTTATTCCTAGGTATATTTCCAATAATAAAAGCTTAATTTTTTATTTCTTTTTTTTTTTTAGCTTTAGTCCAGAACTGGCTTTCTCCAGGATTTCCTGGAGTCTCCAGCCTCTTTTACTGCCACTTCTCAGACCAAAGGATCATCTGTGCAGAAATTACCTGTCTCTGTGCAACAATTTCTCCACTGAAAGGGTTGTCAGGCATTAGAACAGGCTTCCCAGGGGAGTGGTGGAGTCACGGTCACTGGAAGTGTTCAAAAAAAGTGTAGATGAGGCCCCTAGTGACATGGTTTAATGATGGACTTGGCAGTCCTGGAGTAACGGTTGAACTTAATGATCTTGAAGGTCTTTTCCAACCTAGATGATTCTGTGGTTCTGTGAATAAAATAAATCCATTTCCCAATGATATGCAACAAGTGCTGAATATCAAACAGCCGTAAGAGGAAATGGTACTTTCCAAGAAACTAAACATCATGCATAAACACGAGCTCTAGTTTTCTAAGGTCTTATGCCAGGACCTGAATGCTGAATCAAGTTAGAAAATACCTGGCATCAGCCATCTCTCCAAAAATGTTCCTTTTTTTAGTCAAATGAAGAAGCTCATTTTCTATGTATTTACGTCTTCGAGCTTATCTATAAACACTAGTACCTTGTTTTCTTCTTCATTTCTTCATGATATTACATTTTTCCTATGGTTCAATAACAATAAACTGTATGAAGTAATTACACATTTTCTGTTGAATTTCTGATATCTAGATTAAAACAAAATGTTCTCTTTTAACTTTATTTTAGAGTGTGGTGAACGTAACCTTAACCTGTGCTCTCTGCATACTCAGTGGTGTTTTGTTGGTTTTCTTTTAATGGAGTCGAGTGACTATGTATAACATAATTTATAATCTAATAATTAATTGTGACATAGTTTCTGGTAGGAATTTTAAATTGTAACTTCTTCTATATATTTCTACATATATTTATCTGACATTCTTAGATTTGTGGACAAAGTAATAAGCTTAAGACACAAGTAATTATCCGGTCTCTTATTTGTTACCTATGCATTTATTTAACAGTACTAATATGGTTCTTTCTGACACCACAGTGGTTTTTGTAACAATTTAAATTAATAGAGTTCCCATGTGCTTTTCAGCCATTCTTCCATTGCTCTAACATCCTATGGATAATTCTTCTGAACCAATGGTACTTTATACACTTTGTCAATAAAGCACTTTCTGTTCTGTGGTAATGGACTTTCTGTACAATATCATATAGTCATGATCAGTTTCTCTATCTTTTCCCAAGATTAAATGTTATCTTGGTCCTCTCTTGTGCAGAGTTTTGGAAGGACCCCAGCTTTGAATTTCTGATATCTTTCTGTTTCAATATCATCCTGCATAGTATAGTCTCCAACAGTTCAAGAATACTATCCATTCTCCATCACATCCAGTCTTGTTTGGGTAATTTTCTATGCTTAACAAATTCTGTTTATTTTGTTATCTCAAATTTGTTTTCATCCAGGATTCTTAATGTTTGGTTTTGGGGGGTTTTGTTTTTTGTTTTTTTGTTTGTTCTTTTTAAATTTCTATTTCATAATGGAGGATTTCAATTACTCCCCCAAACTGCAAGATGAGATCTCGCCCATAGATGCATTACAAATTTCTCTCAGCTTTTATTTTAACAAACTCTATTAAAAGCATTTTTCCATCTATTTTACATGAAGTGCTGTACTTCTCATTTCTATAATAGTTTTACAGTTAGCCTCCTCTGCTTGAATCAACTGAGCAGTATTAAAATCTGGTAACGCTTCAGAAATAGCAGCTGTCGAAATAAGACTCTGTCTTCTTTTCTGCTGTCACAGAATCAGAGGATCACAGAATTATAGAATCACTTGAGTTGGAAGGGACCTTAAAGGTCATCTAGTTCAACTCCCCTGCCATGCACAGGGACATCCCCCACTAGACCAGGTTGCTCAGGACCCCAACTTGAAGGCCTCCAGGGATGGGGAATCTATCACTTCCCTGTGCATCCTGTTCCACTGTTTCACCAACCCCACTGTGAAAAACTTCCTTATGTCTAACCTAAATCTACCATCCTTCAGCTTAAAGACATTATGCCTGGTCCTATCACAACAGGCTCTGCTAAAAAGCCTGTCCCTATCCTTCTTATAGGCACTCTTCAGATACTGAAAGGCAGCATTGAGGTCTCCTCAGAGCCTTCTCTTCTCCAGGCTGAACAACCCCAGCTCTCTCAGCCTTTCCTTGCAGGACAGGTGTTCCAGGCCTCTGATCATTTTTGTTGTCATTCTCTGGATTCATTCCAACAGGTCCATGTTCTTCCTGTGCTGGGGGTTCCAAAGCTGGATGCAGTACTTCAGGAGGGGTCTTACCAGAGCAGAGTAGAGGGGCACAATCACCTCCCTCGACCTGCTGGTCTTAGTTCTTTTGATGCAGCCCAAGGCATGGTTGGCCTTCTGGGCTGTGAGGGTACACTGCCAGCTCATATACAGCCTTTCATTTACCAGTACCCCCAGGTCCTTCTCAGCAGGGCTGCTTTCAGTCCTTTGATCCCCTAGCTGGTATTGATACCAAGGGTTGACCATCCAAAGTGCAGGACCTTGCACTTCTCCTTGTTGAACCTCGTGATGTTCTGCTTGACCCACTTTTTTGAGCTTGTCTAGGTCCCTCTGGATGTCATCCCATCCTTCAGGTGTGTCAATCACACGACTCAGCTTGGTATCATCCTTGAACTTGCTAAGGGTGCACTCTATCCCATGGTCTATATCATTAATGAAAAGGTTGAACTGTATCAACCCAGTACAGAGCCCTGGGGGACACCACTTGTTACTGGTGCCCAGAAAGACATAGAACCATCGACCACCACTCTTTGGATGTGACCATCCAAGCAATTCCTCACCTACCCATCAAATCCATATCTCTCTAGTTTAAAGAGAAGGATGTGGTGGGGGACTTGTGTCAAAGGCCTTACAGAAGTACAGATAGATGACATCTGTAGATTCCCTTTGTCCACAGATGTAGTGATTCCAACATAGAACGTCACTAGGTTGGCCAGGCAGGACTTGCCCTCGGAGAAGCCATGCTGACTGTCTCAAATCATCTCCCCGTCCTCTATGTGCCTTAGCATAGCTTCAAGGAGGATCTGTTCCATGATCTTCCCAGGCACAGAGGTGAGGCTGACAGGTCAGTAGTTCTCTTTTTCCCGTTTTTGAAAATGGGTGTAATGTTCCCCTTTTTCCAATTGCTAGAGACTTCACCTGACTGCCATGACTTTTCAAATATCATGGCAAGTGTCTTGGCCACTACATCTGCCAATTCCATCAGGACTCTGGGATGCATCTCATCAGGTCCCATAGACTTATGTGTATCCGGGTTCCTTAAGCGGTCCCAAACTTGATCTTCTCTTACAGCGGGAGGCACTTTGCCCTCACAGTTTCTGTCGTGCAGTCCTTCCACACAAGAGGTGTCTGAGGAGGGATTTCCAGTGAAGACTGAGGCAAGAATATTGTTGAGCACCTCCGGCTTTTCCTGGTCTTTCATTACAACTTTGACAGCCTTGCTTGTCAGGGTAGGTACACTTTCCCTAACCTTCCTCTTCTGGTCGACATATCTTTAAAAGCCCTTCTTATTATTCTTTACATCTCTTGCCAAGTCCAGCTCCAGCCATGTCTTGGCCTTCCTAACTCCATCCCTACACAACTGGGTAGCATTTCTGTACTCCTCTCAGGTTAGCTGTCCCCCCTTTTCATTTTTTGTTTGGTTCTGTGTATTGCTCAGTCATCACTGAAAAGTGAAGTGTCTAAGAATGGTGGAGTACCTTGAGTCATACCAGATTTCTAACTGATCATTGATTTGATGCATGGTCCATTGCATCTTATAACATTCAGTGACAATTAATTCAAGGCAGAATATTCTTCCATGACATCCTAGTTTAGGCATATACTTTAACAACTACTTCACCGAAATTTTAAATTTTTGGCCCCATGGAAGCAATTCAGTCTATGTAACTTAAAGTTCTCTGTTGAGTGAAAGGAGACACTCCTTTAAAGACAAACAGAAAGACCTATAGTCCATCCAGATAAGGTGCCTGCCTTTTTTTACCAAATGTGTAAGGAAACTTCAAACGACATCTTTCAAAAAGAAACCCAGTTAATTAGGTGAAGTATCTAGCTCTTTCTGCTAGAGGGAAATCATAGGAAATTATTATCTTATAACTACTTGTAACTCAATCCATCTATCCCTCTTCACTAAAAATGTGAAAAAAGCTACCTTAAATTTAATTATATGTCTTTCCTGTTCTTGTGTTCTGATTGACATCGTATTTTTATAACTTTGCCATTCACTAGTTTAATCTCTAAATGAGAATTTTTCCATGATTTTGATCATTCTTATATTACTACAGTACTTTTAATGCATATTGTGCTCTACTGTCTTCACTAGTGTGACATACTTTATGACAGTCACAGCAGAGTTTTTTTGCAAGAGTAATTTACTACTATTCCTCTGCATACTATATATAGGTCTATAACATTAAATTAACATGTGTATTCTCTTAATGTAAAACTATTTTTTTTATTTGAAGACTATATGACTATATAAACGTGGATATTTGTGCATTGTTACACTGCTGAACAAAAAAGAACCAGAGCCCAACACTTGGTCCTCATGCAAAGTGTAATATACTGATTTCTGTCAACAGTCCTAAAGAATTATGTCTTTTAAGAGAGGATTTATCTTCAAGTAAACTAGATGAAAAGCCTGAAAGCAAAAGTCACAGATGCAGTTAACTATTAAGCAGCATAGGCAATCAGGGTATAATGGTTTCCTTGGAACTCTTTTGTTTGCAATGCAATTACACCCAGATTAATCAAAATTCATGTCTAAAGAGTGCTACTAATTTTTGAGTAATCCTAACTCAGCTGGAGTGAGTCTTGCTGGAACGCTGCTTAGAATGACTCAAATGTAGTATGTGATAATGTCACATAAAAATGTTTATGCAGGACAGTAGACTGCCATTATTTAAAAACTGGGAGGACTGTCAAAAATCTCCCTTCTTCTGATCTGTCTTTTTCTTATTTTCTCAAAACCACTGGAAGTAGGTTTAGCCTGAACAATTTGAATTAGCCAACAGTTAGCTTGAAAATACATATAAGACTAGTAGGAATGTTGTTTTCAAATACTTGTCCCTAGCTCCAGAGACCTGTTTATCAAGTGTCAATGAATTTACATAGAAAACATCTAGTGAAGATAAGATCACACTCTTCCTCCCTCAAATATTAATTTAGAAATTGGTAGGAATTAATAAAAACATATTTTTTTCTGTCAGCTAATGGACCAACCAACTTAAATATTTTCTTCACTTTGGAAGACTTGTGAGGAAGCAGCAAATGGCGCAGGGGCTAACAGTATTGTCTCTCTCACTTTTACTCAGTAGTGTGACATCTGCTACATTTGACTATCTGCAAGTCATAACACTTTTTACCACTCCTGCATAATGTTTTTGGAACAATATGAAGCATCATTAGTGTATTTCAGTTCCCAAAATTATTGTCTCATGTTGCTTTATTACCATAATAAACTTGTGAATCATAGTAACTAACACAGTAGGGCTCATGTAGCGAATTCATTTTCATAACCTCTTCTGTTATCATAAATGTGATCCAGAAAATTGTAAAGTCAGCAATTCTATACAGCTTATTAATAAAGCACATTACAGGGATGCATTAAAGCCTCAACAGCTGTATTATAATGAAACACTCTACTTATAATTACAATTATGCTAACACTTAATAATAATTGGGCCTCTGTGTCTGTAGCTCATTTGCTCAATAAGAGATTGGGTTTAGTCAGAAGTAGCCATTCCCTCAGCAGGTGACCTGGTTGCAAACATAACAGAGTTTAAACAGGGCATAAAGTTAGTAATGGCATGAAAACGGCAGATCTGCAGGTGGGGTTGCCATCTGTGAGGAGGAAAATGTGAAATAATGAGATATATGGGCTTCTCTCTTTGTGGAGTTCTGCTATCCAAGGGTGAAAAGAAGAGAAACAAAGATAATGGATGAGAGATGGAACAAGGTAGGCAGGTGAAGTAATATCCTGACACACAATGCACAGCTTGTTATCATTAGCAATATGTAGGACTACAATGTCAAGAGTAAACAACTAGTTACATATGTCCCACTAATGCTACCAACTTCTCTTATGAAGTAGAAAATTGATTTGAGAAAACTAGAAGCTTGTTGTTGGATCCCAACTTTCTTCTCAAGGATGATAGCAGGGATCTTGGAGATAGATAGACCATTGCCCATTACAGTTTCTTGGTCTCCAACAAAAAGACACTGATACACTCTTACCTTAATCAAGAAACAGCAGCAGGGGTCAAGCTGCAAAGCTATTCTTACTCTCTAGAGTTGTAACTGTGTAGTCTGGGAGCTCTTATGTTCCTATGGTGGTAGCAGATTCTTCATAAGAAGCCAGCACTTCTGTAGTATGAAAAGGAGTGCTTTGTATTCAAGAATTTAAGGGATCAGAGACAACTCAAGTTTGTATGCCTCTTCATTACCACCCTTACTAAATTACCAGAAGCAGAGGTGGTGTACAGTCTTGCATTCTGAGACAAGGTTGTAATTCCTATTGCTGTACCAGCCCTTACCTAGACTAAGGCTGCATTTGCTTTTGGACTCATGGTGGACAGATGAAGAAGATTCCTACTTTCAGTAGGAGAATCTTCACATGGGATTATCCTTTCCCCAGTATTGCAAATAGGCTTATTATGTTTGTATTGTGTAGAAATAGGCACAGTGTGAACTCTTTTAGACAATGTGTGAATATAGTGACTGCACAAGCATATCCTCTTGTACTGTATTTTAAAATGATTGACCTGTTCAAGGAAGGTCTTTCATATCTTGTGGAAGAGTGACTGATAGTCCCTGGAGCATTATCAACTATTGTCTATTGCTTAGGGGAAAATAGTTTCCTTCCATAGTCTTTCTCATTCCATAGTCCTTCTCCAAGGTATAGTAAGGGTGGCCTGGTGGATTCACAGAATCACAGAATTCTAGGGTTGGAAGGGACCTCGAAGGATCATCTAGTCCAACCCCCCTGCCAGAGCAGGGTCACCTACAGTACATCACACAGGAACGCATCCAGGCGGGTTTTGAATGTCTCCAGGGAAGGAGACTCCACAACCTCTCTGGGCAGCCTGTTCCAGTGCTCCGTCACTCGCACAGTGAAAAAGTTCTTCCTGATATTCACATGGAACCTCCTATACTCCAGTTTGCATCCATTGCCCCTTGTCCTATCATTGGTCATCACTGTAAAAAGCTTGGCTCTATCGTCCTGACCCTCAGCCTTTACATATTTGTAAACATGGATGAGGTCACCCCTCAGTCTCCTTTTCTCCAAGCTAAAGAGACCCAGCTTCCTCAGCCTTTCCTCATAAGGGAGATGTTCCACTCCCTTCATCATCTTAGTGGCTCTGCGCTGGACTCTCTCAAGCAGTTCCATGTCCTTCTTGAACTGTGGGGCCCAGAACTGGACACAATACTCCAGGTGTGGCCTCACTAGGGCAGAATAGAGGGGCAGGAGAACCTCTCTCGACCTACTAACCACCCCCTTTCTAATGCACCCCAGGATGCCATTGGCCTTCTTGGCCACAATGGCACATTGCTGGCTCATGGTCATCCTCCCGTCCACCAGGACCCCCAGGTCCCTTTCTCCTACACTGCTCTTCTTAGTGTGAGTACATGTCATGAGAAAAGAAACTCTTATCTCAAAGCAGAAGATATTTTTTGCAGAATCTTCCATTGCAGTTAGGGACTTGTCAGCAAGAGGGAGAAGGAAGAATTCAGCCTGAAATACTGGTGAACTTCTGATTCATTAAAGGAAGGGAAGCTGACAGTTTGCATGGTTCTTGGTGGGGAATCACAGTTAAGGGATAATGGGGAAGATGGCCCACCTGAATCAATGACATCATCACAGACAGTAGGGTCTACCCCCTTAGTATGACCACCTCAACTAGGAAGAAAAGAAGGGTGGTAGTGGTAGGTGACTCCCTTCTGAATAAAACAGATGCATCCAGTCTATTAACACATGGCACCACGGCTGGTGTCACCGCCACAGCTTTGGATTTTTTGATAATGGGATGGCTTACACAGTACAAGACTTGGTGGCATCAGATGGCACTCACCTTTCTCAAAGGGGGAAGAGGGTGTTTGCACGGGAACATGTGAGGCTCATTGAGAGGGCTTTAAATTAGATTTGAAGGGGGAGTGGGATAATACCAGGCTTCCCTGTGAAAAGCTGGCAGAGGACATACCAATGTTAGAAGATCAGGGTGTGAGCAAGGGCCTCAAAAGAATTCCAGCTACTCCAGCCACAAAGTCCATTATATCAGAGGCCCAACTGAAATGCCTCTATGCAAACACATGCAGCATGGACAATAAAAAGATGTGCAAGTGTCTGCAGGGCTATGATACTATTGACATCATAGAGACCTGGTGGGATGATTCCTATGACTGGAGTGTTGGAATGTGATGTTACAGGCTCTTTAGGAAGGACAGGCAGGGGAGACAATGAGGAGGTGTTGTCCTCTCAGTCAGCAATCAGCTGGAGTGCATGGAGCTCAGCCTGGGGACGGACGAAGAGCTGACTGAGAGCTTATGTGTCAGGAAGGGCATTAGAGGAAGGGCAGGAGACATTATAGTGGGGGTCTGCTACAAGGGGATGTGCTGTGCTGGACCTTATCCTCACCAACAAGGAGAGGCTGGTGGGGAATATGAAGCTCAGTGGAAGCCTTGGCTTCAGCAACCATGAGATGGTGGAGTTCAAGATCCTTAGGGCAGCGAGAAGGGCACACAGCAAGCTCACTACCCAGGAGAACTGACTTTAGACTCTTCAGGTACCTCCTTGGTAGAGTACCATGGGAAAAAGCCCTGGAGGGAAAAGGGGTCCAAGAGAGATGGTTAGTATTCAAGGATCACCTCCTCCAAGCTCAGGAGTGCTGCATCCCAATGAAGAGGGGGTCAGGTAAAAATGCCAGGAGGCCTGAATGGATGAGCAAGGAGCTCCTGGACAACCTCAAACATGAAAAAGAGGCCTACAGAGGGTGGAATCAAGGACAGTTAACCTGAGAGGAATATAGAGAAATTGTCTGAGCAGCAGGAATATAGAGAAATTGTCTGACCTGATCAGGTCAGGAAAGCTAAAGCCCTGATAGAATTAAATCTGGCCAGGGACATCAAGAGTAACAAGAAGAGCTTTTATAGGTATATAATGATAAAAGGAAGAATAGGGAAAATGTGGGCCCTCTCTGGAAGGAAGTAGGAGACTTGGTCACACAGGATATGGAGAAGGTTGAGGTTCTCAATGACTTTTTTGCCTCAATCTTCTCCGGCAAATGCTCAAGCCATGTCATCTAAGCCACAGAAAGCAAAGGTGAGGACTAGGAGAACAAAGAACCTACCACAGTAGAGGAAGATCTGGTTTGAGACCATCTAAGGAACCCAAATGTGCACAAGTATGTGGGATCTGATGAGACACAACCTCGGTTCCTGAGGGAACTGGCAAATGAAATTGCTAAACCACTATCCATCATATTTGAGAAGCAGTGGTGGTCCACTGAAATTCCCACTGACTGGAAGAGTGGAAATATAACCCTCATTTTTAAAAAAGGAAAGAAAGAAGACCTGGGGAACTATGGGCCAGTCAGTCTCACCTCTGTGCCTGGAAAGATCATGGATCAGATCCTCCTGGAAATTATGTTAAGGCACATGGAAAACAAGGACATGATTGGTGACTACCAACATGGCTTCCTCAGAAGCAAATCATGCCCGAGAAATCTGGTGGCCTTCTATGAACTGGTTTCACTGCTGGTGGGTAAGAGCAGAGCAACTGATGTCATCTATCTGGACTTGTGCAAAGCATTTGACATCATCCTGCACAACATCCTTGTCTTTAAATTAGAGAGGCATGAATTTGATGGATGGACCAGTCGGTGGATAAGAAATTGGCTGGATGGTTGCACTCAAAGAGTTGTGGTCAATGGTTCAATGTTCAAGTGGAAATCAGTGATGAATGGTGTCCCTCAGGAGTCAGTATTGGGACTGGTTCTCTTTAATATCTTTGTCAGTGACATAGATGGTGGGATTGGGTGCACCCTCAGCAAGTTTGCCAATTACACACACCAAGCTGTGTGCTGTGGTCGACACACTGGAAGGAAGAGATGCCATCCAGAGGGACCCTGACAGGCTTGAGAGGTGGGCCCATGTAAACTGCATGAAATTCAACAAGCCCAAGTGCAAGGTCCTGCACATGGGTCAGGGCAATTCCAAGCACAGATAAAGGCTGGGTGGAGAATGGATTGAGAACAGCCCTGAGGAGAAGGACTTGGGGGTGTTGGTTCATGAGAACTAACCAACAGTATCCTGGGCTGTATCAAAAGAAACATGACCAGCAGGTCAAAGGAGGTGATTCTCACCATCTGCTCTTGTGACAATCCACCAGGAGTACTGTGTCTAGTTCTGGAGTCCCCAGCATAAGAAGGACATGGAGCAGAGGAGGGCCACAAAGATGATCAGAGGCCTGGAACACCTGTCCTAAAGAACAGGCTGAGAGAGTTGGGGTTGTTCAGCCTGGAAAAAGAGAAGGCTCTGGAGAGATCTTATAGCAGCCTTCCAGTACCCGAAGGGGGCCTACAGGAAAGCTGGAGAGGGACTTTTTGTGAAGGCATGTAGTGATAGGACAAGGGGAAATGGGTTCAAGCTAAGGGAAGGTAGATTTAGACTGGATATTAGGAAGAAGTTCTTTACTGTCAGGGTGATAAGACACTGGCACAGATTACCCAGGGAGGTTGTGGATAGTCCCTCCCTGGAAGTGTTCAAGGTCAGGTTGGATGAGCCTTGAAGCAATGTGGTCTAGTGGTGGTGAGGGAGGTGTCCCAGCCTATGACAGGGGGTTTGGAACTAGATGATCTTTAAGGTCCTTTCCAACCCAATCCAATCTATGATTCTGTGTTTCTATGTAATATTCGGTTGCTTTAATAAAAATGTAGAAATAATTAAGAAGGTGTTTTCTGCTCCTAACTTTACATTTCTTTCTGTCAAATTTTCTTGGAAAAATGTAGGAGGATATAACTAGGATGTCTGTGGGTTGGGAAAGATCTGAAAGAGCATGAGAAAATAATGAGAAAACTAAGAATGTTTGAAGCACTTAATTTGAAGCCTACAGAGGCTGGATGACTGAAAGAACATCAGACATATAGTTTGAGGTCAGTATTGTTCACCAGAGACACAGAAACTGTGTCCAGTTAGGTTGAATGTTCCTTTGGAGTTATTTATCCCTTCTCTTGGTGAGGTTTATACAACTAGCTTAAAGTAATGTTTAGGATTCTAGGAGTACATGAAATGAATAACACTCCAGGCAAATTGTTGGAAGATGGTATAAGAATTAATCTCTAGGAGAAGAAAGATGTATGAAAAGTGGCCTTCAGATACTGAAAGGATATAAATAGGACCATATAGAACCAATATTGATTCTTATCTCAACCTTTCAATGAGATAATGAATTAAATAATTTGAATGTACTAATGCCAATCCATGCTGTCCTAAAATAAGTCCCATAATGTCCCAGGTGTATCCATTTCTAGTGGAATATTCAGATCTAGAGAGATCTAAGGTCTTTATTTACTGAAGTGACTTAGGCACCTATAAAAGATGAGTCTGTACTCCTACATGATGTTCCCACCCAGAATTAGAGTTGTGAAGACACAGTTGGTGATCCCTCAGAATTGCTCCTAGATGCTGTTCAATTAAGCCCACAGTATGCCTTTCTTAGGTTGTATGAATATCACGATTCAAAAAAGCATTCTGGTGATAAGTTTCTTTGATGGAACTGTTGAGTCCACCAAAAATTACTGTCAAGTATTTTAAATTTTCTAAGGTGTGGGTATAGCATAAGTGTCACATGCTGCTTTCAGTATATGACAATCAGTATAATGCCAAAGAGATGAGTAAATCAGCATACTTTAGATGAAACAAGTGTTCACTGTACTCTTGTTTGCTTATAGGGAAAATAACCTAGAAAAAAACCTTTTTCAGCTGTTCTCTGGAAAGACGTATCTGGACTTAATAAAAATGGAATGAGATAACGAGTTTTCTCCAATGAAGAAGTGAATAATGGAGTTTGTTCATAGAGTTTTCAAAATGTGGTTCCTCTAAAAAGATGAATATAATTGTGTTTTTATTTCTTACCAATTTAATCTTTGTTTTATTACTCCAGTATTCTTATTCCATCAGAGACATTTGTATATAAAAAAGAACTAGAAGATGGATTTCAGATATTCCTTTACCATACATCTGTCTTCACAAAACGTCCCACATTGTTGAAGGACAATAATTAAACAAAAACCCAACTAAACATACAAAACAAGACAAAATAAAAACAAAACAAAAAAACCCTATACTATAATAAAATCAGATATTACTTTTGAAAGCACAATTACAAATACACACTACTGGAGTGCACACATTAATATATATTTATCAGTCAAATTAAATTTGTAACCAGCAGGTTAATGTACATGTGAGATTTTAGAATATCTCAAGTTGGAAGGGACTTATAAGGATCACTGAGTGCAACTCCCTGCTCCTCACAGGAATACCTAAAACTAAATCATATAACTAACAACATTGTCCAGATGCTCCTTGAACTTTGACAGACTTGGTGTCATGTCCACTTCCCTGCGGAGCCTCTTCCAGTGACAGGCCACCTACTCAGTGTGTCTGGTAAAATTATGGAAAAAATTATTCTGGGAAGCATTGGAAAACACCTGAAAGACAATGCAGTCATCGGTCATAGCCAGCATGGCTTCATGAGGGGAAGGTCCTGCTTGTCAAACTTGATTTCCTTTTATGACAAGGTAACCCACCTAGTTGATCAAGGGAAGCCAGTGGATGTAATATTCTTAGACTTCAGCAAAACTTTTGATACTGTCTCTCACAGTATCCTTCTGGACAAGATGTCCAGCACACAGCTGAACAACCAGGTTACACGATGAGTGAGCAACAGGCTCACGACTCAGGCAC
>VZRW01013285.1:0-143194 GCA_013398125.1 Aegotheles bennettii
AGGATGAGGGTCAGGAGGATGGACCTAGGCTTTTCTCAGTGATGCCCAGTGCCAGGACAAGGGGGAACAGGTGCAAGTTGGAACATAGGAGGTTCCGGGTGAACATAAGGAAGAACTTTGTCACTGTGAGAGTGACAGAGCACTGGGCCAGGCTGCCCAGAGAGGCTGTGCAGTCTCCTTCTCTGGAGACATTCAAAACCCAACTGGATGCATTCCTGTGTGACCTGCTCTGGGTTGTCCTGCTCTGTCAGGGTAGTTGGACTAGATGATCTTTCGAGGTCCCTTCCAACCCCTAACATTCTGTGATTCTGTGATTCTGTGAATAGCTGGTATCAAGTCAAGGTTTTTGGTTGTCAGTGAGACAAAGTGAGCAGTACTGAAGTACTGAAGAAATTAAGATAGTTAACTCTCCATACAGTATGTGACGGAGTAGAAGGGCGCATTGGTGCTCTGTGCAGTGGACCATTGGGTGACATTGGGGAAGGAGTCATTCCAACAAGTTTGGGGTGATACATGAATGAGTTTGACCAAAATGTCCCTTGGATATCAACTGACTACGTGTTAACATTACAGCAAATAATTTTTTTCTTCCCAGTAACAGTAGCACCTAAATTACAGGTGCTTCATTTAATAACAAACCAGAATTTCTGTGTCCTTTCTTTCTCCCACTTTTCAAACTTAACAAGAGTTTTGTGGAAAGCAGTCAGACTGCCAGAAAGCAAAGACATGCATAAGTTATGCTGAAATGAACACACATTTGAACTAGCTTTATCCATCCTTCCTTTTAATGGGGCCCTGAACTCAGTGGAGGCTGTTAGGTGCTTTTGTAATACAGATTAACAGTAATACTAAAGTTCCTCCCATATCTCATTCCTCCCAAAGAGAGAGACTTAGGCTAAGATACTTTAAAGCTCTCCTTAGGCTGTTGTGAGTTCAGTGTGAAAATACATCCGTTGCCATCTCACGTTAACACTTCTGGCTCTAGAAGTGGGGGCCTTTTGCTTGTCAGATTATGGAACTTAAGGAACCATTGATCCTTGAAGGATAAAAATCAGTGGAAGCCTCCTTAAAAGAAACATACAGTATATTCAAACAGCGTTAGAGAAAGTCCTCTCTTTGTAGTTTGAGATGTTGAAGGTCAAGGAAAAATAAAAGAAAAGGAAAAAAAGAAAGAGAGTCCTACATAAAAGTTAAACAAAAAAAAAAAAGAAAAAAGTTTAAGCAAGGCACTTATTGCAAGTTAAAGTAGAAATAAAATTAAAACTGGTATCTGTCCTTTGTTTTTACTGTGTAAGCTACTTAAAAGAAATAAAAAGGATAAGACCTCTGCTTTCAAACTCCTATCTTAAGGTACTGATAACAAATAAAGTATCTTCTTTATTGTTGAAGAGTAAAAATGTTGAATTTATAAAAGATCAGATGAAAACTTTAGGAAAATTATTCTTGAGGAATTCTGCAGGATTTGGATATCTAACTGAAGAGAATGCCGTCAGTTTTATTGGGAGCCAAGTACCCATATCTGTCAGAAGGAAGTGCAGCTTTGGAAACTTTAGCATTCAACTGCACATATACTTAATCATAGGTGGGATAATGCTTTGCAGTGGGTGTGAGCAATACTGGAGCACCTGGATGGTGCTGCTTACCATGTAGACTTACAAATTCCTCCCTTCCTTGTGTTACATCCTAATAAATGACACCTGATGGTTTTAAGTCAGAAGTTTGTAGGAGTCATTACTTGGATGGCAGAGGCTTCGGTAGCAGGCAGAAGCAGGGAATGGGACCAGGTGTCTAATGGAGAAGCCTCCTACGAGCAAAGCCAGCCCTGCTTCCAGGCACATGAGTAACTAGTTGTCATCCCCCTGAAGGCTCTGGTCCTGTCCACATGGAGGAAGAGAAACCTTTCCCTGGTTGCAGTCTACGCTGGATCAGGCTGCCAGGACCAGCTGACACAGTTTGTGCCCCAGGGATCACACATGGGGGTTCTAGTGCAGAGAAAAAGAGAGAAACAAACCAGTGAAAACTCTAAAACTCAGGAAAACAAGTTAGGACTCAGCTGGGGGGAAAGAGGAAGAACCATTAACCATTAAGGTCCATTAACTTTTTTTCATGTGGCAATGGTTTTAGACTCTTCCTTTTTTTTTTTTTNTTTTTTTTTAAATGCAGTCTCCCTTTGAACAATAATAATGGGATCTGGGTTTGGTTTCAATTTTTTTCCCTGGACAAACCATTTGGGTCTTATTTTTAATACTTGCTATTTTTACCTAACTAAGCTGGGAGTATGCTATACTAAAATAAAAAGCTAAAGTTTTTTTTTTTACTGATCTCTGGCTTATGGCCATGCCCGCAATATGCTCACTTTATGCCTGTTAGTTTAAATGAGTTTTGTTTTAATTTTTATATCAGTTGAGTTCATTTTGTAATTTTCAAACAGGCTAGGTAGAGAGTTTCTCAGAAACCTAACATTTCCAAATAGCCTCTTCAAATGGAATCACTTACTGCAATTTAAATATTCAAGTACTTTTATTTTAAAGTTAATATTGTTTATAGGAAGCAAATGCAAATAAGTGGTAAAAACCTTTTGGTATTAGGTCATTAAAAATCCATTCTTGACTTCCTGCCTACAACTACATCTTTTTTCAGACCTGTCACCATTTCATTTAAGCACTTAGCTTTCTCCTAATGAATGAATTGGCATTTCATATTACCTTATTATCCTATAAAGCAAAATGCATACTCAATAACATTAACGGTAATTTCTCATAAAGACACATTATCGATCCGGGTGTTACCTGTAAGCATTGAAAATTGCAGCCTGCACACAGAGCTTTTCACATCTGGGTCTGAAGAATTAAAGAAAAATTAAATTTGACAGCAGTAAATTCACAGGCACAATCTAGGCACCAATTTATATGCAAAATGAAATGCTTTATGAAAATTTCCTCTATTTTCTCACGGAGATTTGGGAAAAAGATTTCACTAGATGCTTCTTTCTCTAATATGCCTCTACTTAAATATTATACTGCAGTCACTGCAGACTCCCTTTGATGTATAAATAATCAAGTTAAATTATGTGCAGCAAGGAGACTAGTGCTCTGCCATTCTTATTTTACAAAGTAATATCTACCCTAGAGGGTCAAATTTCCCTGACAAATCCTTAATTACTATGTTGCAACAGAAGCAGAATCTATTTGTGCATAAATCCCGGGCGTTCCCATGTGGTAAGTAACTAATATTACCAACCATTTCACTTGGCCTGTTCACTGAACTCCATAATTAGATAATACTTTTGATGATGGTACATTTGAAGTCTTAATCCATTTAATTTTTTATGAGATTTTTTTTATTTTAATAGGGATATGTTAGTGACCGCTGCCTATTTAAAAATCATTAAAATTCTGTCCACAGCAGTAATAAAGATTAAAGATTACTAATATGGCATTCATAACCTTGCTGGTTTTCTAGAAATCTGGGGCTTAAGGTAAATGTTAAAGGTCATTTAATATGTTAGTCAGTAATTATAATCCTGGGTAATAGGTTCCTTTTCTAATTATCCTGGTATAAAAGTTCTATTGTTTGGGTCTATTCTTCTGATTTTCTTATTTGGGTTTTTGTGAGGATGAGTAATCCTGGAATTAAGTTTCCGAACATTGATGAAAGTAGGTAATGCACAATGATTAACTGGATAAAAGCCATATGTTTGAATGCCGCATAATGTCTTGCCTTGAAGTTACTTACAAAAGATGCAGCACCCCTTTCCAGGAGAAATAAAGCAGAAAGGTCACTGCAAAGATTAATACCTTTTTTTATTTTAATATCAAACATTGACAAATAAGATAAAGGCTTTGTGAGCAAGCTCAGAAGAAAGTGAGAGTGGTTAAACACTAGATGGGAGAGCATCTTAAAAGAATAATCTGCCAGTCATTTCAGAGACAGGGAAAGGAAACTTCCTCCTTGAGGTCTCGATTCAGGAAAACATTCAGGCATGTGCTTCACTGAAAGCAGCATATTCTGCATGATTTCCTGGGGCTCAGCTTGGATCTGCACCTAACAACTGCCCTGCAATGCGAGTGGGACTGCTGAGGCTTGCTGAGGGAAAAGTTCTTTCCCTTTCACTTGTGCTGAAAAATCTGGGTGATTCAGGGCCTGAATTTTGGAGTCAGCACTTAAAATTACATTTAAGTAAAAGACTTTGATTTTAAACACATTCTTAAGCTCCCTTTCAGTTAAGTCGGTATTAAAATGCTGTGTTAGGTGACAGTGACATACTGAATTAGCTCTGACCTGAAAAGGGTCAAGAAGGACAGAAGTTCCCCTGACAAACTTGGATTTCTGGCCAGGCATCATCCTGCTGGCTGTGGATCTGATGCCACGGACCACAGCTGACTGTCATCACACTCTAACTGCAGAAGGAAAAATGTAAGGGAAAACCAGAACAGTAGTAAGAAAATGTCTTTGGGAGGTGACCTGCATTTATAGTGTTGTTCAGTTTTAGCACAATACAAACACATAATAGCACTTTAAAAAAACCCAACATCACTAACTCTCACTGCAGTGGTAATTATATCTCACTAGCTGGCTTTGGGCAAGTCACTAAGGTCACATTTGAAAAACATCTGCAGGTCATGATTTTTCCAGGGACACTTGAGTGAGCAGCTTCTTGAACTACAGATTTGTGTGGAGTTGATGCTCTGTACTTCTGAAAATCAGGCTTCCAATGTCTTAGTATGGGAATAGAAAAGATGCTGCAAACCTATGAAAATTCTGGTCTTAGAATCTCCATTTTAAAAGGATGACAGTGATATGGTCTGTTGAGATGGTATGAAGTTTAAACAGTCAGTTTTTATAAGGCACTTCCCTTTTCAATAGAGAGGCAACTGCTAATATACTAGTTAACACACCAGTGAAAATCACAGCCCAAATCTTCTTCAGCAGTCCATTTTACTCTTGAAGATTTACAAATTCACAGCCTCTTGTACTCAGAGTTATTTCAAAAGAGCTAAAGAGCAGACTGATGAATATAATTGAACTGTGATTGGTGAAATTTCAAGAATGCTAAATCAGAATTGTATATAAACCCTTGATTAAGAAATTAATCTCTTATAAGCATTTCCTTCATACTGAAACCCAAGTAGCAAAAGCTGAGGCTTTCTTGTAAAAAAGCAATAGCTGACTTGAGAAGAAGTTTAACTTTCTGATTTTATCATTAAATCCATGTGAGCAGCCTTTTTTCAGAGATTTTTTAAAATAGTAGAATGAGAAGAGTACGTCCAAGTTCCAATTATTTCATACTTTTATATCTCTATTTTTTTTGCCTTTTACCTAACTGTAGCTTCTCAATGAGTCTTTCATACCAAATAGTAAATAACATTCATTTAAAGGAAAACAATACAGCAAGAGCTTCGTGTTTGCACACTCACACACAATTTACCCATTCACTCACAGAATCTTATGCCAGATAAAATTAATGAACAATTCTCATAGCTACTTCTGAACTGAAGTGCTACTCTGATCCCAAATTAACAAACTCAATTAAATTAGTAATAGTCCAGTTATTGTGAATATTCATTCTAGCTCAGTTTCTACCCGAAGAACCTGTGATCAAATGTTAGCCCTTTAAACTGAAGGGCTAAAAAAGGGCACTGAGAAAGGAAGAAGTGTAGATTGTGCACCACCAAACAAGCTTTCAGTCACTTGAACAACACAGAGTCAGATTGTGCTTATCCTCGGGACCTGCATGGCACACCACCAGCAGCTGGCAGTCTCCAAGCCATCTCGGCGCCAGACAGGGCTCTCCAGCCCTTCTCAAAAGTTGGAGCAGCTTCAAGACTTCATCTAATCTATATTGAGCAAAGATATTTTGCCTTCTCTCAAGTAAGGATGATCTTGCCATGTTTCCTTCCTACTTTGCAACTCCCATTCTAGTGATCAAATGTAATTGGACCTGCTTTGCCTGTCGCAGATGTATTTCGTGAATAAAGGACCCTTGTTGACAAACCACATCTTGCACGGTCACACCTTGTGAAGCCACAGCTGCATAAGGGCTGACGCAAAGTACCCCTGCAAAGTGTAACAAAGAAATATTTTGCTTTTGGGATATATATTTTTACTGTATTCATCTTTAGTATACTTCTTAAGGAAGTTTTCCTAAAATATTTTCTGTTATTTTGCAGTGCAAAGGAAAAGGGTAGATAGAAGATTTTATATTATTCAGTCATCTGCAACCTAATCCTCACAACTGTGAAGAGTTAGATTTCATGAGTCTGGGGAGGAAAAACCTACAGTGAATAATGATCAAGCACAGAGGAAACCTGCAGTACTCTCAGCACCTTCTTCCTATCTCTAGCAGTGGGCATAGTCATGTTGGAGCTGAGTATTCCTGGCAATCCCATCAACCCAAATGTCAAACTAGTCAATGTCTGTGGGTGACTAGTGTCATGTTAATAAAAGGGGGGAGAGGAGAAAGGGAAAACCTCTGCGAGGTGGCTGGGGGAAAGCCCTCCCATTGAGTCAAGGTTTAGATATAACTTTGTCTGTCCAGAGTTCTATACCAAGAACTTGCACCAGAACAGATTCACAAAGTCATAAGAAGCCAACTTTGTCTGTTCCAGAGCCCCACTCAGAGCTTTCACCGAAACAGATGCACAAAGCTGTAAGATGCAAACTTTGTCTGTCCAGAGTCCTACTAAGGACTTGCACCGAAACAGGTTCACAAAGTCATAAGCAGATGACTTTGTCCGTATCAGAGTCCTAAGGACTTGCACCGAAACAGATGCACAAAGTTGCAAAAATAGAGTTTATTAAGGTGACAGGTACAACAGGTTCAGAATTGCCTTTGATAAATGCACTGACTGCAAAAACACTATTAATGATATTGCTAGCACCAATAGTAAATACTACAACCCAGAGATACTTCTACTCCAAAGGTGAAAGACACAAATGCTTACCCAGATAGACGTTTCTGCCTGGAATAGAGGAAGAGAACACAGTCCGTCGGCTGGTTTGTTGGTTCTTCTTGTTCTCGTCTGTAAATGTGTGAGTGTGGTTGTGATGTGAGAGTGCGTGAATGTGTGTGAAGGTGAGATGTGTGTGATGTGTCCTGTTTCCCGGCTTTTATCCCTAAAGCTACAAGGTTTCCACCCACAGGTGACATGTAGTATGATTTGGGTGGAGAGACGAGTGCTATAGTCATATATGTATAGCATGTACACCAAAATCTTCATTAACATAGACGGGGGTGTCAACTTTGTGTAGGTAAATGAGGAAAAGGTTACCCTCTGGGCAATCCTGGCTCCTCCAAACAAAGGACTGTTACCAGTAAACGAAGTCAATGACTGTTATCAGTTTTATCTTGCTGGCCCATCAGGGGTCTTTGCCTTCACAAAGGCCTTTGCTAATTAGGCATCCCGTGCTAGACAGAAAGGTTTATCCCTTTCTGGAGTATACAAGATTTAGCAAGGGTTTTTTGTGGATTCCTTGCATAGAGCCGTCTAGGAATTTCCTCAAACTCCACAACTAGTAAGCATTACTGGTGAGACACAAGTAGTAAAACTCCAAGATACCTTCTTGCATAATATTCCATTTCTGCATGTTGTTCCAGCCATCAACAAACACAAGGAAAACTAAATTTCATCATAGGCAGGAGCTATAAGATTTCACCCAATCATCTCCTAAGCAAAACCATAACATTAGATTTGGGGTCTGGGCTGGTAAATTTTCGTAACAACTTTATACGTTTGATAAGAATTAACTTGATAGCATCCAAATAGACTATATTTGTTATTTCTAGGATTAAGACTGTAAATGAGAAGCTGATGTAAAGGGAGAGCTGACAATCTCAGAAATGGTACAACAAAACACTATAAAATTATTTTGTATTTTATTGTTTATTTTCTCTCAAATTAAACACAGTTTCAAACTCTTGGGGCATAATGAGAGGGTTAACAACATTCAGAATGTTTTAAGCCATGATTTAAAGCTAGCACTTTTTTAATCTTAAAATTACTTTACACCTACACATACCTTTTCAGTGTTCATTGCTTTGTAAAATTGCCAAAGTTTTTCCCTATAAGCATAAAATATACTACTACACTTATAGATAAGCACAGAGAGTCTTGGGGTTGATAGGACAATCTAGGCATAACTTACAGTATAACCTGTCTTACAGGTCTAAGGGTTAGTTCAACAGCTCAGCACAACATAATTAGAACTATCAAACTATATTACTTTCTGTCACAGATTTGTGCTTGAAAAAGTTATAGAATAGAAAGGAACCTATTCCAATGCCTTATAGCCATGCTCATAAGCAGCAGAAAACAGTACCAAAATGCACACTTTCCATGAAAAAATCACAGAAATATATACAGGTTGATCTGTCTTCAATCGGAGGTATTTGAAATCCAGATTCAGATTTAACTTGGTTCAGTTTAATAATCAATGCCTTAATACATTATAAAATTGATAATTTCCTGTTATAAATATCAAATTACTCAAATAGGTAAAAAAAAATGTTTGAGAAAATCACTGCATTTAATTAAAAGTGTTCTTTTTTTCCTGCTTGGATTCCAAAATTAAGAAAAAAAATTCTTAGATTTATTTTTAGCAAGTTGGTGTTTATTTTTCTTCTATCTTAAGTTTTCTTTTATAAATATCCCCTTCCAGTGACTCCTTACACTCAGTCATCATAACAGGCTAAATTCTGAAACTAATTGCTATAGTTGCATTTGGAAGGAGGAAAGCAGAGTGACATCTACCATCTACAAAGACCTCCTGCTGGTGCGTGATAGACTGGTGTAGAAAAGCAAGGCTTGCTCCAGCAAAATTAACCATTTGAGCTTGACTGAGAAATGCAAAACTATGTTTCTATAGCTAACACAGACTGTTCTCTGCTTCGTGAACCAGCCTGGGCTGTGAACACCTTTCCCTTCACAGTTTTGAGGCAATAACTGAAGGAATACTGCAGGGTGCTCTAGCAAAATAAGCTGCCCTAGTGGAGAGCAAGGACTAGGGACAGGGAACCTGACTGGTGAAACAAAGCTCTCATTAAAATGTATAATTCATGGTCTGAAATAATTTTGTGACTTTGGACACATCTGTCCTCAGTATGGGTTTAGATAGAATTACATTCATAATGTGATTTATTCTTCACAAACAGAGCTGAATAGAGGTATCCAAGCTGTACCAGAACCCATAACTTTGAATTAGGTGATTTGGGGCTAGGACAGGAAACTGTAAACATTCTCAGCAGGAGAACTGCTTGTTGCTGCTAAAAGAGATTGGTTTACAGAAAACTGTGTCTTAAATACCAGCAGTATTTGTGCCTTGTGAGTAACAGCTCTGGTAAGAGGGACATGGTAACAACTGAGATACATGTAGGCATCACAATAAACAGTGAAAGATTGGTTACATCCAGAAGTGCCAGGTAAAAATAGGAAGAGATTCACAGAGGCATAGGATTGAGGCACTGGAGCAGTGAAAATGAAGAATAAAAAGTATATCTATTTAATAAGTGGCTTGTTGATAACTAAGTAGACTGTCCATTTGCTGCAACTGAGTAGTCAGGGGGCAGCAGATAAGTACTGTTTTAACTAAATTAGACAAGGCATAGTTCTGCATTTCCTTTTTTTCCCACTTCTAATGTAATGCAAATATCAGGAATGCAAAACCAAGATACCACTTTTGGATCACTGTAATGGCCTTATGTTTATGGTTTTAGTATTGTAAGACCAACAGAGCTTGGTCTCTTGATATAGATTTGTGTGGGTTAGGCGTATGGAGACTGCTCAATTTCTGAACCAGCAAGACAGTGGAGACCAGATTTTTTTTTCCTTTCTTTGTAAGGAAAAACACCTCCTTAGTCCCCAGGTTATAAAATACTATGAGAAGGTGGCAGAGGAAAGATATCAATTCAAATGGACAGAAGAGAAAAAACCCTCTGTTTAGAGGTTAGGATTCTCACCTGGGAAGGGTGAAGACACAAACTTCATCCAGTTTTTGCTCACATGATTACATACACATTTCATAACAGGACACAATCTCTAATGGCCCTGTCATATAATCTAATGCCATGCTTTCTTGTTTGCTGAAGTTATGTTTGAGAGGTCTGGAGGGAACTCTGGTTCTATACTGCTACTATAGCAGTAATAAAAAACAACGCTTCATGTGTCATCTACTGTGGTGGTAGTGTGGCTGAGGACAGTCTATATGCCTATCGATAGGCTTGACTGGAACTCAGGTATTTAGCCACTGGTCAGGACAGATGATAATGACACTACAGGTCTTGTCTTCGCTCTACTACTCCCATGATTCCTGTTTATCCTTCTGAGGATGGAAGTCAGAAGTGAAAGGATGGAAAATCTTACTTTTAAAGATGCCTTCACTGTCCTGCCTTGGTATCCTATTTAGTCATTGCCTCAGTTTTCCTGTCTGTAAAATTAAAATGTAGTTACTTGTTACACTGGTGTGCCATACAGATTTTTTCAATGGTTATAAGTTCCTTCAGGAATTGTACAGTGGTAAGTATTATTTGCATGCAAGGACCTGGAAAGGGGGGTGTTTTGTATAATCTAGAGCTACTCTTTCGTGTTTGTTTTGTTCCTATACCTGGAGCATAGCAGTAAACACAGTTTAGAGAGAAAACATTTGATAGCATGTTGTGGTGCATGAAAAAAACACAGGTGCAGAGGTATATGCAAATGTGAAAGGATTAGTGAACATTTTAGATAACGAGAACCTTTTTATTCAGAAATAGCAGTTCCCATACATGTACTTTTCTATATATGCATATATAGATATACATATAGCCATGTTCTCTTTCAGCTAACCTTTGTGTGAGAGAAACTTCTGCTGATGTCAAACGACCAGGAGGACATTAGCAGCTGATATTGGTGCCTGTCGGGTACTGTTGGGTATGTCTCCCCAGCACCAGGCTGGCTTCCCTCGCTACTGCCACTGACCTTGCAAACAGCTCCGACAAAGGTCGGAATGGATTCATTGATCAGCCAGGCCAAGCATATGACAGTCTGTGCCTTAATTGAATCCCAAAAGGGGGCAGACTGGGTTTTTATTACAGAGGCCAGACGATAGCACTCATTAAAAGCTCCACAGACTGTGTGGTTTACTAATTAGTTTATTATACAGACACCTTGACGATGGGCAAAGTTGTCATTTTGCCCTTTATCGCACAGGGGATGTTGTTAAAAGTTTAATCAGCTAACACTGACCAACTTAGCTTGGCAGGCTGTGGACAGTCATTACCGGGGTCACCCCTGCTGTAGCAATTCTGACAGGGTCACAGCATGAATCTCCAATAAAAAGCACGTTACATAAGGTAAGAGTGCACCTGAAAGGGAACCAGGAAAAGAGATGTGCTCAGTGGGGAGTAGGAAACAGATGGACTGTTAGGACAAGTGAAGCCTGTTACGGTTTCTTTTTGCTCACATTGTTTAACATATGTTTTTTGCAAATATGGAGAGTTCTCAGCTATTGCTGTGATATGTTCATTAGAACACAAGATAGCCTGAACCAAGCAGCGTATGAACGGGCATTACGTATCTCTGGTTTTGATAAAGCAGGGATGATTTTGCTAGTTAAGCAATAGCTAATGCCCATGTAATGGGCTGGTCCAGAGTGACAGAAGAACCGAAGGAAAACCAAAGACTGAGACGTCACAGGTTTCCCCCAAAAGTTCTTTTTCTTTCCAATATACTCTGGGTAATTTTGTAATGTGCCTTAATATCTTTATTCTCTTCAGGTGTGGATATGTACAGCTTAGAGAAACTTTTTATAACGTTACTTTTACTTGGTTTTTCTACAGTGACATCTGGAAGTCCCAGCAGGGTTCAGGGTCAGTTACTACTCAGTTTTTCACAAACAAATGCCCTGTAACAGTTTCATATCAGAAGACACAGAGTATAACTAGATATGTCAGGTTAGGATTGGTGTAAAAAACTGAGGGAGAATGACAGAGGTCCTGGATCTTCTTTTCAGAGTCCCGTTGACTAACTACAACTTGATCTTTTTTCTTAGGAAATTAGCTAAAAATGAAAAATAGCCTATCTGTCTGTCGGTCACATCTATGAGTCAACGTCAGTCAAACTGAGACTGGATAGAGGCCTCAGTTCCTTCAAGTCTTCTGGAAGTTGGTATTTTCCACAAATGATGGTAGAAGGGTACCATTTTTAATTATTTGCTGGAGGGAAAGGCAGGGAAAACAGCAGTCATCCCTGCTGCTTGGTCACAGCTGGCTGACAAATCAATTGGTCAGTGTGCCTAATGTACCAGATCAGCCATGGCATGTACTGTCTCATATTGAGCCACAAAGAAACTCAGGTAGGGAACACAAAGTGGATAGAGAATCTGTGATAGACCACGTGGAACAAGAGGGTATTTGAGGGCAGGTTGGGGGAACACCATCATTTCACAGGGAGGAACTGGGGAAGTGGGATGACATGTACAAATGAGCTTAGGCCAGGATCTTAAGAGAGGGGTGGAAAGCAAATGAGTTTGTTGGGGTTGGTATTTGTACAGGATATGGGACAAAATTCCAGATAAAATTAGACTTTGTTAATTGCTGTGCACGGAACAAATAATTTCTTTGGGTGTAGAGCAGTGTGACAGAAATGACAGTGTGGCAGATCATGACAGAAACAAAGTAGAGATGAACCCACAAGTAATTTCCTCAGCCCAAGTTTCAGTTTACATGGACAGGAGAACACCTTCATGTCATCTAGGGCCTGTGACTGAGACTGAATGCACACATGGCTGGAACAGTGATACCCACGATACCAAGTCCCAGCTACAGCCTGTGATGGAAAAAATGCTTATCAAACTGGAAGCTTTTCATAAGCGTGGTGACTCTGTTATTCTGATAGAGTATTAGGATATTTATTCTTGGCTCCAAGTCACCTAGGACAGAATAAGCTAAACAAAGCTGCATTTTGGCATTGCCACAAAGCACTGTCTGTATTCATTGTCTGAGATCTGGGTTAGGGTCTCTCGTTTCAAATGCCATTCATAATCAGCAGCTGTAATTCCAGAGTATCAGTTCACAAACTGGAAAAAATATTAGAAACACAGGATGTGTTATCTTCTGGGAACTGGAGCAGTATATGAGCTATATTGCATTTGTTCCACTTCTAATTTTGACTTATTTGTATATAGACATCAGCTAAAATTCTGGTTTTGTTAAATCAAATGGAGGATTTTGTTGTTGACTGTAATAGAGAATTTCACATGGAATATCACTGCATATATTTGAAACTCACTTGCTCCAACCATATACCAATTACAGTTTTATCATATACCAAATGAAGGTGGAAAGGTAGGAGTCCAATTTTCTTGTTTCTCTTTGTTTTTTTTCTGTTCCAAATGTCAGATGCATCCACTTTAATATTCCATCGTCATGGGCGCCATGAATGGCAGAATCCATGTCAGTCATGTTCAATCCAGCACAACTAAAAGACTGTTACAACCTCACTTAAACACAAAATGCAACCTTGAAATGAACAGGCTAGTATCTGTGTCTAGATAAGGTATAAAATATGGTCCCGATTGTCCTATCCCAAAGTTGAGAATTTTGTCAGACAACTCTGTAGCCTTTTCCAGCTCAGAAGCCTTGATTTTTTTGCCAAGAAAACAAGTCCTAGTGTAGGGGAGATCATATGCATGAAAATATCATCCTGTTCTGGAGCTGAGATACAGAGGTGGACCCAGAAGTCTTGTGTCACCATCATATTCCCAATATGGGGATAAGAGAAGGTAAAGCACAACCTGGTGTGCTGCAATGTGTACTATTCATTTTCATTTGAACATTAGCATAAGGTGCAGTGGCAGCAAATTTGTATCTGTCATCATATGGAGTAAAGATCAATGAGTGTGTACTTACAATATGTCCTGAGCGCAGAGCGCTGTGGGGTGTGCAATAACGGGAAAGTGAGAGGGAGCCAACTCCATGACAAAACACAACAGATGCACCTCTATTCACGGCAACATTATCTGAATGCTTAGGACAAGAATAGAAAAAGAATATTGGACAGACCCTCCACTTGCATTCATCAGCATAGCTCCCTTACCTTTAATTTTTACTAGCTGAGTTTGACATGTGTCTCCATTCAAAATGTGGATCCATTCACATCATTCACCCAGGAATCTGGCCAGCCTATATTGCAACACCGGGGCAAGCAACGGGTCATGTAAAATGGAGGTACCACTGCTAGTTAACATGTCTTGGTAGTCACCCCAGGAGTCTTCTCACAGTGACAGATTGCTCTGTTACAACCACGCAGGCAAACGCTCCATCATTAACTCACTTTAAAAAAGCTGCCTTAGCTGCGAAACTAAAAGACTCCAACTTTTCCTTTTGCCGTAGCTCCCTCAGGCAATGAAGGAATTTGCGATGTGTGTCAATGAGACATTTGAAATCTCACACATTTAAATCGTCCCAACTTCAACAGCATTTTAAATACACTGAAACTAGCAGCATTTCTAAATTCAAACACCAGTTTCCTTCCCACAAGCTAGCTCCTATGAGCCTCAAAGGCAGTAGAAAATGTTATTATGTGAACAAAGCGTCTCTCTGTAACTGAATTAAATATAAATCCATTAAAAAGAGAGAGAGATAATATAATAATTAATACTTTGTACTACTCCATTACCTTTCTATTGCAGACTAAAGGTATTAATTCAGCCTTAGCCCACCAATTCTCTTCCCATTTATAAATAGAAAAATTGAGGTGCAAAGGGGCAAAATGATCTAATTGAAAGCATAAGGCAAATCAGTATCAGAGCAGGCATAAAATCCTGTAAATCTGGTTCTCAGTGTTTCACCCACTGTTCTGGTACCAGCCTTACCACAAAGCAAAGATAAAATAGAAAAAATGTGTCACCAACAGCGTTATCTGAAAATGGAAATACAAATAATTACAATGAAAAACAACAGTGAATCCTCAGTGCCCAGATCTCAGCCTCTGAAAGATCTACAGCTCAGTGGAAAGAAATCTCTAAGTACCGTGGCCATTATTTCAAACAAGCTACTGCACGCATTCAGTGGTGGGCAAATCATGGTAACTTTACCACATCATGTGTGGCGTTTCTCAGTGTACATGACGAAAATCTCATAATCCTATCCTCCAGTCTTTCACCAAGCAAGTCAGTGAGGAGTTCCCATTAAGTTCAGCGGTGTGAGACTGCAATTAAGCAGCGATTAAGAGTCACACAATGCATCCCACTGAAAGGGTGAGCTGTGTTCTGGCTAACACGATCAGCAAACAAACTCTTTTGAAGTGCTTAGACATAGTGCATTAGAAAAAGTACCCAGCACGAGGAATTACTGTTCTTCCCTCATGCAGACATAAATCCAGGCTTCAATCAGCCCTGTAGATGGATGGACCTGTTTATCCTCCAGAGGGATTTTACATGGCACCAGCAGGCTGCCCACAATGCAAAATCAGGCCTTAATGATTGCTTGTGAGAACTCAGAACAACAAAGCATTTCATTAATTGTCCATTCCTAATCAGTATCTTAATAGATCTATAAATGAATAAATACCCTAAGGAAATTGCTACTTTAAAAAAGGAAGAAATTTGGTACCACTTTGAATATTGGCAGACACAAGAGTTGCCTTTTAACTCTGGAGTCATTCAACTTTTGTTGGAGTGTTACATAAAAGCTTTTAATTTACCGAGTACCTTTTTGTGAGTCGAGGGGATCATTTGTGACTAATGAAGAGCAAAGAACGTTTTAATAATAGTGACAACTGGCTTTGATATTAATATTGTCTCCAAAAAAGTCTCTTTTGAAGTTTCTGAGATTAGGAAAACCCTTTATGTTTTATCCAACCGTGTTAATAAAATTGCCTTGCCTACATAATGCTCTCTCCAAAGCAAAAGTAATTTTCCCCCATTTAGTTCCCTGTGCTATCCTTCTGATATTTTAATATAATTTTTTCTCATTTATAATTTTGCTGTGCATCAACATTTCTATTTTTTATTAGTTTTCAGAAATCATATTTAAATGAAAACCCAGGTGTAATGCTCTGTTTCTTACAAGAACTTGAACATATTTCATACCTTTAAAAATGGAAACCTTTTTACATGTCATAGATATTTCTTGAGAATATTTTAGGGGGGAAAAAGGATGATGTTTATGATCCTTCAATGTTTCTTAGAACTTCTGGAGTCTATAAAAAGATAAAAAAAACCCCAGGTCACCCAATAATAATAGCCAGGTAAAAATCCCTTCACACATTCACCTACGCAAGGAGATTTAGCTGATATCCAGAAACACAAAAGATTTAAATGTTGTTGAAAATGACATTATCAATTTAAACAAGACATCCTCCTTATAAATGCGTTGCTACTCCAATAAGATTTTCTCTGGGGTTTGGAACAAAAGCCCAAACTAATATGGGACTTTTATCCTCCTAAGGAGACAGCGCACTGTCCTTGTGTTCTAAGGGACATATCATTTCCACATCCAATCTTAGGCTTTATGATTCCTAACCACTTCTTATTTATTGTTTCCAAGATGAATTGCAATCCCAGTGTCACAGTTATGGTTTCTTTAAATGCAGGAATTTACACTGTACGATCTTCCTGAAATTTGCCTCCCTAAATTCTCCCTCCATTTCCAACAGGAGCTTGTCTTCTCACCTTTTCATGACAAACTTGTACATTAACCCATTTGTTTTAGTTCATGCCATAGTCTCCCCAGAGAGAACTGTATTTGAGGGGTGTATGTGTCAGGGGCAGGTACTTTTCCCTATAAGAGTGTAGAATTGATGCCTTCCTCAGGAAGGTATCAGTTTCATAGAAATTATGACGGAAGAGAAGGAAAACATTAATCTAATTCTGTTCTAGGTCTGTTGTTTTGTGAACGAAGCCATATAGATATTACTTATATATGACAAACTCTGAGATCATGTCATCTATTCAGGTGGACATGGAGACAACCATAGCTGAGAGTAGGTTATTTCTGTTTTGTTTATGAATTCTGCATCCCTAAAAACTTTATTACATCTCATGGTCTTGTTAAAGTCATAGTGAAACAAGATGTATTTCTGAACTGAGAGACACATCAATATTTAGTTCCTGTGAAGGGGACTAGATACAAAAGATTTATGTGAAAAAAGTGTCTCTAAAAAGTGGTGAAAACAATTTAACGAACCCAGTTCCTCCTGGGTCTAAATTCTGTCCTCACTTAGTCTATCATTTTTGAAATGAAACACTACTCAATTTTCCCATAGTTTTCAGAGAGGGTTATAAGTTAAAGCAATACACTTGCTTAAGAATCTTGTTGAATCAGGACTACATATGATGTATTGCAAGTCATGAATCATCTGAAGCATAAACCAGAAAAAAATCTTTTTCTTCAGTTTCTTTCCTACTGCCCATGATGTATTCCCTCCAGCTCTTCCTTAATTAGGGAAGTTAAGACCAGTAATTCATCTCCAGTTGTTTCCTTCAAGCAGCAGCAGCCGTAGAACCATTAACTTAGACAGATCTCCAGACATTTTACCATGTGCTCTAACCCTACAGAGTAGGTTTCCATCAGAGCCAAAAAGCAATGGTATTGCTCTTGGTACCTTTTCCAAAGAATAGACAACACAGATAGCATCTAGTCAGGATGCAAAAACAGAACAAAACAAGTCTACAACCTTATGCTGATTTCTGAAGATGTTTCATGTCCTTGATATGTTAAATATGGTCCAGCTGAGTTATACTCAGTGAGGGATAGAAGAGCATGAACCACCTCTCTCTCTTGTGGGACCTCCCCATAACATGTGTTTTGGGTATTTCTGACCATATCCAAGCCCAGTTTCCTGGTTTAACTATTTTTAGTTACAGGAGAAACTGCAAGTTTTGTAACATCTTTAACCAGAAACTCCAGGTATACAATAAACATGTAATTTTGCCTTTTTGAGAAGGTTGCTAAGAGGTAACTAAATGTAGGCCTACAGCTAATATTTATGGACAAGTTTCTAACAAAGGGATGATAGGTTTAGGCTGCTGACTCAGCTTTCTCTGTCTATATAAGGATGCTATTGCTAGAGTGAAGATAACCGAGAAGGTTATGAGGGGCCACAGAGGCCCCTGTGATCTGCAGGAGACAGAGTGCCCGCAGAGACTCATTCACTTCTACTGCACCTCAAAGTGGGAGGAATAAAGGACCTTGGTGAGTGTTCGTTCAGATGAAGAAACGTTTTATGGGAGTTTCTATAATGCTTTGTTTTGAATTACTGTGGTAACTGGAGCTGGATGACTGTATAATAAGTCTCATTGCTTCTCTGATAGAAACTACCACAAAGGAAGAAGTTACTGATGAAAGTGAATGGGATTGTGTATGTGTGTGTTTCTTGTGTGGCTTGAGGTTTCATCTGGATTTCAGTGCCTGTAAAATGAGGGAAGCAGGCCACAAACCTGAACTCCCTGTGCTCTCTTCCTGAAAGTGAAGGAAGGGCATCAAAGGGAATGAGAGTGACAGACTCTCTAACTGAAAGACATTGTGTATTCTTGCTTTAGGTCACAGCCACGGTTTGCATCACAGAGTAAAGTCTGTCTAATATAACATGTATGAACTCCATGTTTCCAGGGTGCAGCCTTAAGTGGGCTTGGAAACTTAGGGTAATAGTGCAGAGTTACAGTCATGTCTTTTTATTTGGTTTTTACTTTTGGCAAATTTAAAACGTTCCATTTATGTCCAGGTGTTGGATGATTCATTTATTATGAATTCTTTCCCTCCTTTTCCTAAACCTCTCTTCTTCTCTGCTCATCAGGCTGAAAAAGTAAAAGCCCTCCCACGTCACTATTTTGTACCAACATTTTTACATGTATGCTTCATTTGTGCATAAAATATACTGAAACATTACAATACACATACGAATGTAGAAAAATCATCTATAAGGTGTGTATAAATTGTTCCTATCAAATGCAAAGGAGAACCTTACCTTACTGATGTTTCTGCATTCATGTTAAATTCACTTTTGCATAGGGCTCAATAAATTAGAAAGTGAAAAAAGAAATGGATGTACAATATTTATTATAATAGGTTGGGAACAACATGACACAAATCTATAATTACTGTATTTGTAGTTCTAAGAAAAAGTATAAGTTTTTTTTTCTCAAGATTTTAATAATTTTACAGGTGTTGCAAGGTATTTTTGAAATAGCTTTCCAGCTAATTTGATTTTTCAAGTGTTCAGTCTGAAATTTGTTATATATGTATTTGTAAATATGTGTGCCTGTACTGTAATCATGCCATCTCATTTATGAGAACAAATGGGCTCACCTGAGTAAGTGCTCACATTTATAATGCAATTGTGAGCTGGTGTACTGTGAACATACCAACACGGTGTTCCACTTCTGTGCTCCAGTACCAGGCTTCAGAAATAAGGTGTCTTCTTTGAAATGCAAAATATGCAAAATATATTTTTTGTCTTACACTCCAACAAACAAGAAGATCAAATACACAAACCTTTTTTAATCAGTTGACAGGATGATTTGAAGGATAGGATTGACATTAATAAGAAAAACAATAAAATAAACCCCATGCCTTCGGTAAAGTTGTTGAGGTAAGTTTTGGATAGATTCTGCTAGTTTTTATTCTGCCCAGTACATTTCTCCATTAGTCCCTTTGTTAGCTACAGGACTGGCTAAAAAAATTATGTTGAAATTCCCAAGGGGATTTTGCTCTATCCTCCACTTAAAAAAAGTCCAGCTGTCCAGCACAAAGAAATGAGAGATGCATATAAGCAAAGAATAAATTAGAGATCACTTTGACAAATATGATCTTTTGCTGTCATTTCAGGGTGGGCTGAAATAATCCAGAACAGGTGAATAGGAAAATGAGAGAATGATTGAAAACCTAGAATACAGGAAATGGACAAATGTAGTATCTGATTTTTAAACAGGGGAGAATTGCAGATAAAGGAATTCTAGGTCAAATAGATAAGGAGCAACACTCAACCCACCTGTAAGCAAGGGATGTAAAAGTGATAAGTAACAACTGACAGATACATCAGACTAAGAATCTGTCAAACCAATCACATTTCCTTCAATGCCAGGGTAACAGGATTCATGGAATGAAGTAGTTGTGAGTCACCATCAGATTCTGACTTGATTTGAAAGACTTTACCATAAATACACCAAAAAAATGCAGAATAGGCAAGTACTGTAAGCATATCAACTAGGTGTCTGTTAGACTGAAGCAATGCAGAAAAGGAGGAGAGCAGTCACACTTTGACCTGTCCAGGATTTGGTATTATTCCTTGTTTTCAATAATGAAGAGTAGAATTGAGTTTATGTAATACTTTTTGCAGATTGTACTCAATCAGGACGAGTTGCAAGCATGTTGGAGGACAGGATTAGAATTCAAAACAGTGTCAGCAAATTAGAATCTTAGTTTGGAAAGAAAATAAATGGTTTAATAATGCCCAGACCAAGGTGTTATGCTTATTTTGATTCTTTCTGATCAGACTCATGACTCACAATACAAGATGAGGTAGGGCTGCTTATGCAGCAGATTTGCCAGAAATTATTTTAGGGTTACAAGGGATAGTAATCTGTATATAAATCAACAATTTTAACCACTTGTACTAGGATGTATAAAAAGAAGTGTTACATATAAATCATGGCAAGTAATTTTTTCAATCTTCTGTTAAAGCCCTCAACTCTCATCTTCTGTTCAGATTACTACATTTTAAGAGAGATGTGAAGAAAAAAAAGGCGGTTTAGAGGAAAGTGACAAAAATGATCAAAGACCTATAGAAAAATGTCTTACAAGCAAAATTTGAGAGAACTGGGCTTCTTATATCTGAAGAACAGAAAACTGAAGGGAGATGTAACAACAGTTTTCAAATTTTTTGATTCCTGTGAAGTGAGTGTCAATAAATAAACTTCAATGTAAAGTGAAAGTAGAAGGGGGGAGGATGACAAGGGGTGTTACATGGAATATCGGGGTCCCTTTCTGTCTATTTCCTTCCTCTGTCTATTTCCTTCCTCTTCCTAGCTCTGTCCTTTCTAAATTAGAATTATTCAGTAGATTTAAAACTTGAAGTCTAATTCAGTATTTAGGCAAATGTTAAATGTAAAACTTTCAAAGAAACCATCTTGGTCTCTGCTCTTTAGAGGTTTAAGCATACGACTATATTTAAGCCATTCAAGCACTTTAACTACTCAAGTGATTGAAGTTGGGTGCTGTTTGTTACATATATCTTAACTTAATCTGAGTTTAGACTAAAATATGCATACTTTGCCATCTTAGTTCCACTGTTGCTTAGGAATTTATACATATTTTAATAGAAAATTGATGCAGATCAACTGAGGTCTCAATTTTCTGAACGCGTATGTTAGAGACCTTCATCTCTTCTCCTCTTTCTCTCACTGGCAGGGGGTCTATACATCAAGAATTTGTGTTCTGACCTTATAGTTTAAAAGGTATTGAGTGCTTTAGCCTCCAGTATTGCAATCATTGGATGTCTGTTGCTGACTCAGATGGAAACAAGGTTAAGCCTGTAAATAGTAACATTATTGAAAATCACTTTTTTAACTGCAATTTCCTGACTGAGGCTTGTTTTATCAAACCTCTCCCCTAAAATCATGTGTGAGGGCTTGTATACCCACATAACTATTAACGAACTGCTGGAAAAGCAGTTAGCTTTGACCACATTTTTGGGAGGACACTTATGAACATGTAGCTATTAAAATAGTAATTTCTCTGTTACTCTGCAGTCCAGCAAGTGACTGCAGCCCAGACCTACACTGACACTACACACCTGTGGGGGCCCACAGACGCAGCCAGTTAGGTTTCCTATGCAAACCCACACAAATATGTCAGTGCTGTTAATTAATTCTTCCTTCACTGAGAAAGGTGAATGGGTGTAAAAGAATCGCCGCATCCCAAGCATAAGGAAATGTGTGGAATATCTGTTCCTGTAGAGCTACAGGCAAGTTGATGGCCAAAAAATGGCAACTGATGATAGACTATGAGGTGCTAAACTGTGCAAGTCGGGTGCATGAGATGGGAGTTAGGTGCATAAAACACTTTGTGACTCAAGCCCATAAAGAATAATGAGAAAATTTTAGGAAGTCACTATTATAATTAACACTTTCTAATGGATATTTTTTTAAACCTTTAGCTTTGTAAATCTTAATGTTAATTTACAACATATCCTGAATGACAACAGTGGATTAGAATCTTATTCTCTATCTTGAGATAAAAGTTCATTTATCTATTTAAAAATTATGTAAAAAGTAATATAATGTTACATGCTTACTTATTTGTTACAATTTAATTTTTACTTGAATATCTTTCTAATGGTTATTCAAAATATTTTAGCTCTTGTTTCCAGCTGAGGACTGCTTTTTAAGCAAAACCATACTGTGATGCTGTCAAACTAATATGCCTGTCTATGGCATAAACCCAAAGTATGTCCTAATTAAGTAGTAGAAATTCTTGCTGTTTGCTATTTAGGCATAATCATCTTTGCTGCTGAAAACAAACATAAGGTCAGATCCTCATCCAACATGAATAAGCTTTGTTTCAGTTGTTTGAGAACTGTTCTTGGAATTTGCACCTTCTGAAGTCAATGGGTTATTGCCAATTACCTCTGTGGGAAACTACTCTTAAGAAGCTCTGTTCTGTGCTATTTAATGTAATGTTATGCGAAGACCCAGGTTATACACATATGACCACTCAAAATGTGCCCATCAAATAGGAAAAATCTCTACTAGACTCCAGAACTGTCAGTGTTAATCATGTAATGTGAGATTCAGGTAAAAACCTGGCTCTTGGGTTCCACCTGCCTGCAGTTGCCCAACCCAAACTATTACCTTGAAGAGTTGCTTTGGAAGCAGCTGATCCTGTAGGAAACATTTTGGTGACAAATTGTGGAGAATCAAAGGTTGAAATGGACATCTCAATATCTGTACTATTTTGTCTATGGGGAGAATGAGGTCAGATTATCTACAATGGGTTTACCAGTTCTGTCCTCTGCTCACTGCTGTCTCTCATAGTCATGCACTTCATGGGCTGAATTTACACACATAAACAGAAAACGGAATAATTATAACGAAGGTATTTGAAGGAATTATTTGCAAACAGATCTGCCCTATTTTTTTTTTTTTTGGTCTACTCTTTATTATTCTGAAGTTTTCTCACTGGAGCTGGTGATTCTGGTGGGAAAGAACATGAGTTTTGTTTTTTGTTTTAATCGTTTCACTTTTTAAAAAAATCCTGTTAATTGCCTCTTTTTCTCCCTTATCTGATGTGGTAAAACAGCTGAAGTACGGTACTGAATGTCAGTAAATTCAAAAGCTGTTATGAATATCTAGAGGTAGCATTGCAGAGGGGATTTCCCAAGGTATTACATAATGGAAACAAACATGCTCTGGCAGTACAATATTAAGACATACAGCATTTCAGCACTTTCTGTGCTTCCAACAATTAAATTACAGTCTACCGTGAGCTGGGCTATAGGAGGAGGAGCAGAATTCTGTTCCCCTACGACTCTGTGGAGTATTAAACCTAGTTATTTTATTAACTAAAGGCTCTCTTGGGAAAGCCAACTAAAATTATCATATCCTCTCACACACATAATGTAATTAAGGCCCTTATACAAAAAGGTACTTAAGCACATGCTTTACTTTAAGCACAAAGGTAGACCTCTTGATTCAGTCAGGATTACTGCTGGGTTTAAAATTAAGTGCATGCGTAAGTGCTTTGTACTGAGGTTCCTATCACCAGAATATCTAGAGAGCTATCAGGAGATCAGTTTTGCCTTGTTATCCAGAAATAAAATGGATGAGCTGAAAAGCCTTTTCCACTCAGGTTACTCTTGATGCCTACTCAGAACTTTCTGCTCAGTGAAACCTGCAGGGTCCCTGAGGTTTCCTCTCAAAAAACCCCCAAACATTAGGTTATTGTTGGTTTACTGTGGGTACCACAAATTTGTTTCCTTATTTTAGACCTTTGGTTGGGATTTAATTGATTATAAAGGCAATTAAAGAATATTATATATTATCATTATTGATTTTCTTAAATCACAGTCCTAAATGAGCATCACTGAGAAAGTATGAGAATGGAAGTCAACTTCTCAGTACATGCATTTTTTTGCATGAGAGTTACATGGTCAGCACAAGGTAAGTCTCAGTCATCTGACTTGGCCAGAATTTTACATCAGTGACTTGTGAGACTGAAAGTGGGACTATCACCTGGTATACTTCTGTGTCTGCAGGCAATGGTGTAGTTTTCTTGCTCCAAATGAGAATTTCAGTCATGCCAGGGAAATAAGAGAATAAAACTCAAATCAGGACTGAAGAGGATAAAAGGAGTTGAGTAGCTGCTCTGAGTTAGCTGTTCTGTATTTGAACTGCTCTATCTCAAGGATAAAATTACCTATAATGTAATGCTGCCATCCTTAACCGTGCTTTTGTACTCATGTAGCAGTGTACAATGCAGACCTACACTCTTCTACAACATACACATAGACCCAGATGCTCCAAACTTCTGATGTTCTTACAGCTGTGTCAGGATTGGCATTTCTTTGGCAGCTTTGTTTTGACAAATTCCAGAAAATTAAGTTAAGATCCTTAGCAAGTTTCTTTAATTTTATTTTTTTAAAAAAAGATCATGGTGCACCTTCTGAGATAAGAGAGGAGAGGACAGAAAAGCCAACAGACTGTGGTTTCTCCATGCTGAATAGGAAAGTTCTGGAGATCAATTTAACATTAGTTAAATATTCCTTTTTTATATTTGGGAATTTAAAATGCGATAAAATGTCTGTAACACAGACATTTCCTTGCACTACAAACTTGGAGTAGCCAGGGGGAGTGTGTGTATCACCCCTCACTCCACTCCTGAACACAACCGTAAGTGTTTGAGGTGTAATGGAAGTATTGCCATTCTCTGGTCATTCTCTGCTGCGTAACAGAAATTTGCATACAATCAGATCTCCAGATGGTAGCGAGCCAGGGAAGCTGCTGATCACATTTCACTTTTGCTTTAGGCAAATCTTTGTCTGGGTTGTCAGAATCATTCCTGAGCACTAATTTCACATAGAAAATGTTGACCAACCAACCACATACGTTATCTTCTGTGCTTTTACATCCACCTGCTTCTTCCCCCTTTACTCTTTCCATTCAGTCCTAAATATATCTTTCCCTTTCCCAGCTGTCAAATGGATCTTATACTTCAGCTGAAGGAAAAAAATCTCTTAAGCCATGATGCCACATGTTCAATGTTATCAGAAGGAATTTGGCTTGTGTTAATCTGGGTGTGCTATATTGTATGCACCTGGGCGGTGTGCGTGTGGATGTGCCATATTGAGAAACCATACATTACTTATCTCTGAGCTGTAGCACAGAGAAATAAACAGCCATATGGCAAATGAACTTAGTTTTTTATCACTTGGTTTTATTTGTTTCAAAATAGCGCAGTGCCACAAATCCAGAATATTAACAATGCTCCATCTGGAAAGTGGAAGGTTTTGCTGCTTTGCCATCCCAGCATGTTAGCTTTCTTGAAAAACTTCAGTTGCTCTCCCCGTCTCCCTGCCTTATACCTCAGGGATTTGCTGTAGCCAGGGAGGTCAGTGAGAACAGAACATCTTTCTTTTGTCTTTGCTGGGCTCATTAAAAACTCAGATGTACAAAATGATATGTCAGATATGTAATAAAGGGAATCAAGTTAGAGATATAGCCTTAACAATTTGTTTACTTTGTGATTTCTCCTCCTTTTAAAAGAGAATGGAACCATTCTTTGGCTGAAAGAACTGTTGGAGAAAGTCAGTGACCAGCTCTATTTCTTTGTTATTCTAATATAAAATGGAGGTAATTCATACTACTATAAATAAAAAGCAGTGATTATTACAGTATGCAACTGTGATTTGTCATTATTCCTACATGGAAGTACACAGCTATATAACCAGACCTCCAAGGAACATGTATGCATAATTTAACAAGATCTGGGTAACCATTCACTTTACTACTGTTTCTTTCCATGTCAGAACAACTTTTTGCCATCTAAATCACCTAAAATAAACTATTCCTGGCCTATATTTGTAACCATTATTACTTCTTAGGGGCACAAAGTCACAGTGTTCATAACCACATAGTGATATTCTGATACACAGCCTGTTTTGCAGAGTTCACAGTCTAACCTCCCTCATACATAATCAAGTTAACATGTATTAATGATTTACCATTTGTGATAACTAACTGCGGGCAAACTCCTAGCCAGTAACAAACATCATTATTTAATTTTCCATATGAGAAGTTTAAAGTAGCATTTTTAAAATTCTTATTGTGACAGCCAAAAACATGCCAATGGAAACTTGTGAAATTTTGTGTTTGCAATGTAAGTCAGTTAAGGGAAAATTAACAATATAATTCCCCTTTAAAAATGAGGTATGACCATGAGGTCTATAAAACAAAGAGGAAGGTTGTTTGAAGATACAGATTAGTATTTGCAAGCAAATAGGTTACTGTGCTTGTCAGTTATCATTTGTAAGTGGAGCAGCAGCAACTGGCTGTGTGGCTATGTGACTGGTTTCACATCTGTTATAAATGCCTTGTATAATGTTAAAAGGACCTTCATGGTTGGTGTATAAAAGGGCCTTAGACAGGCCAAGAGGCAACAAACAAGCAGTAACATAGTACAGAACACAAATACAGAACACAAATACAAACATTTGTATATGACAATGCATCTGTCCACATGCTTGTTGTATGGAACTGAACACATTACCTAAGTTCAGATACGGTTTCTCAACCCAAAGGTCATTATCCTTTTCTTTTATTCCTTATCTCTTCTCTCTTCCTTTGCTCAAATGGAACTTGCCTTTCAGATTTTATGGAAAAAAGGTTACTGTTATGTGTATTTACATGTGATCATATTTTCAGTGTCTTCATCTCTTTCCGTCCTTTCCATTCCTCAAGCAACCAGAGGTGCGAGTGAGTATATTTAAAACTTTCACAATCGTGAACAATGCAGTTCTAATTATAGGAAAGTGCCATACTGTAGTCAATCTCTCAGCAGCTCTAATTATAAGACATCACGAGATTAAATTAATAAATAATGAAAGTTAATTTAGAAGAAGTTCTGCAAAAAATGTAAATGACATTTTTACATACAAGTAGAATTTGTAGTGAAACTGAAAAACGTCATACAATAACTTCATAGATGCATGCACAAGTCTGTGAATTCTTTACTTTGATCTTTTTCCTCAGATGTACTGGTGAATCATGTAAGCTGTCAAACGGACATGCTAATTATTAATTTATAAAATTTCCTGTGCTTAGTGATATGTATAAACTCAAATAAAACTGTACCACATTCTAGGTATGGACAGCAGCGCTTTGTGCTCTACTTGTGTATTCATTTTTCCTATTCACCTGTTGAACATTTCACTTTTCTATATTTTAAGACTTAGGTACCTTAATCATACAAAAGTGGCTTAAAGTCTTTTTGTGATGAAAGCACACCATTATAATATGCAAGTTATTACTGATTTCATTTACCTTTCATCCAGACTTACATGGTTTTCTTTATGCTTGGCTTCTTGTCCTGTCCCAAATCAACATATATTGTTCTATTCTCTGTCATTCTAATGTTATTATGAAAGACAAACGACCTAATAAACAGGTTCCTCTCTGATGCATGCTTAATTCGGTAAGTTCATTTGCTTTTTATGGAGTTTCCTCCCTACCAGATAGATTCCTGAAACCAGCTGCTAGCAGGAAAATATAAGGTCTTCAGAAGTGTCTAATGATCTGGGCAGTCTGGAACTTTAGCTGTCAAATTTTATTTCCAGTATTTCCTGGAAGTCAGACTCCTTTATTTATTTAGTGGCACTCAAAATCAGTATTCACTTCTCAAACTTCTGGTCAAATGGACAAAACACATCCTTATTTATAAATCAATGTTGAACAGGAGCTTTGCCTTTGGTCTTCATAGACACAGGCATCAAAAAAAACATTTCATTTATAAAGGACACAAGACTTCAAGCTGTCAAAATTTCTTAGCTTCAATTTACTGCAGCATTTTCTGGAATCCATACTCCTACTATTACAGTTGTCAGCATCACAAGATATAAGCTTCAAGTTGATCACAGCCTCAGAAGTGTTTAATGGTTTAATATCAAATCATTAAATGAAAGGAATTTGTTCCTTATTTTTCTCTTTAAAAGGTGTGAAAGGAATAATGGTGAAAAAATAGGGGAAAAAAAATAAAGTATGGCCTTGTCTTCACTGCTTAGCAATAGACAGCATTGAAAAATACATGCCTGTTGAACAACTTTTTCTGAATATGGTGCTGTTTGTGGCTGAGAATTCCTGTGCTAATGACAGGAAATTACTGCATATATCTTCAACTCAATTTTAGCTACTCTTGTGTATTCTTAAAGCTCAGCATCTATACTCATGATAGATACACTCTCTGTAACTGTTTACTGCTGTTGTTACCTCCATCTCCACAGTGAGATCAAGGTGGTCTTTTGGTTTCATATAAACACTTACCATCCTAGCATATTTTGTGATGATAATAAAAAACACTCCACCACTGGCTCACTGGCTTTACTTCATTCTTCTAGAGCATTCTCTCTTAAAATCATTACTTGTGTTTCCTGAAGGGATTTTTTTTCAATAAGCACTTTTTCTATTGCCACAGATATCTAGTAGCACAATTGCTATGGCACTCCCTTCTCTTTCTTCCTTACCACAGGGTCCCACTCCTTCCAAAATATCACACTAAATTTAAGGACTCTGTGAACCAACTGGAAAAACTTACCTTTCATCATGATTGTGAAAAGCATCTCAAATAAGTGACTTAGCAAGAACTGAAAAGGAAAAACTGAAGAACCTGCTTTTTTTAATGATACAATCATATTTTCCTAAACAACTTCATGAGTTCCATGGGACCTAATTTATAGTTTCTGAACTGGCTATATTATAACAGCCAGCAATAAAAAATGCATTCATCATATACACTGGTAATTTGCATTAAAGGTGAAGGATGCCTGACTGACTCACTGTAAATTAACTGCAAAATTATCAAACATTTTGCTGGATATAAATTAATGTATAAACTAGGGCGGGGATGAGATGGGGAGAGATGGGGAGGAGGAGTGGGAAGAAGACAATTTTTTTTTCTTCAATAAGCACATATTATTGTGATGAGACACACACAGAGATTTTCAATACCTCAGTCTACTCATTAGCATTATATTGCTTTTGTAGAAGAAACCAAAACAGAGAGATGTAAAATAATCCAGTATGCAAGATCCAGAGTTGGAAAAATATCCTGTGCTTTGAGTGTCACTCTGGTGTTTTATTGAATGTATAGCACTGTGTCCTGTGTAGGCTATGTTACTTAAAAATAACACTATATTAATTTACATAAAGCTTACTCCAAAGATTGACTTTCACGTGCTTCAGATTATGTTGCTGGAGTTCCACTGTGTGTCAGAGACATAATATGAAATACAACACATTAGATTATCCTATACCTTTAAATTAATAGCTTTTCTTAATTTAGCTACCAATAAAATGTATGTTTTTACTTACTTTTCTTCCAAGACTCTTGTAAAAGTGAATGAAAGATGTTAGACTTCCTGGAAAAATTAGAAATTCTGTGTTACTGCAGCAGTGTAGTATAATTCTTTCCTTGTAAGATTGCATTTATGAGTGCTATTGGAAAGACAGATTTGATCTCCATAAGTTTCTAACTCCAGTACATTTTACATGTGTCTTTAGAGTTTTCAAGTGGGTTTTTTTAAGATTGGGTACTTCCTGACAGACTTGAATTCTACCCTTTCAGATACAGTTTTAGTTGAAAGGTTTGACTTTCAAAATCATCTTATAGTATTTCTTGGCACCAGTCACACACATAGGCTTTTGAAGGCTAAGGCTGTTAGCTCTGAACTTCTGTCATCAGCTTTACTGAAGCCAAAAATGGATGGAACATGGTGCAACACAGAGAGAGTTTGGTCCCTGGTTGTCAGCAGGTTTAGATTAAAATTATCATTTATGAAATTAAGTGTTTAAGAGAAAAAATAGGTTAATTGGATAGAAAATTGAAAAGCGAACAGTAAATTAAAGCAAAAGTAAGATTTGTACTTAGTTTATTTCTCCCTTTCCACTTGGAATAGTTTTATATTTCTCACTCCCATCCTGAATGCAATTAACTTCTTTGTAAGTTTTATAAAATTATTTTAACACACATTATGTATCAAGTGCAGATATTTTTTTCTTTTGCTGTAATAATCATTGAAGAGTCAAGCAGTGATAGCAAATGCTAACATAGGTGTTAATTCATTTCTTGAGTGTGTGTCCGCGTGTGTGTATGTATACATGTGTGAAATGTAGTTTGTAATCTAAACCTGGCAGGGGGAGCTATTACACTTTGGTAATATTTGTGAGCCTAACTTGCTGAGAATTCAAGCCAGATAGTTTGCTATTCCTTAGAAGAACTAAAAGACATGGTAAAATCAAGGCAAACAACAACCTAATACACTTTTCTTACCTCATACATCTTCCCTTCATGTCCTAAAAGGAAGCCTGCTCTCTCTGAATGGGGATTCTCATTTAACTTCTAGTCTTGTGTTTCAACCAAATTAGAAATGTATTTTCCTGCTTTTGGTTGTATTCATATCTGGCCTCAGAGCAGCAGGTAAAAATTTACTCTCTTTGTTGCCTGGTTTATTTCATTTGGATTAAATAGCTATCAAAAACACAAAATATTGAAAGATAAATTTATGTTTGTGTCAGGATGAAGCTGTATATAAAAATTAGAAATGGGATTTCATTTAAAGGTACTGGTAAATATTATGGTTCTTCCAAACACTGAGAAAATTGGAATTTGAACTTTGAGAGTTAGGACTGTTCTGACAATAGTACCTTGAACATGAATAACTTTGAGACAAGCTCTGCAGAGTGGGTCACATTTAACATACATGTTATCAATTCCTGCTGTACTTGATTCTGAACTGCTTACCAGCTCAATTTCTCTGGGGTCACATGTCTTTTGTGAGAGTGAGAGAAAATCACAGATCCCAAGATTTGATGATTATTTAAAATTTGATACCTGAATTTCTGATTTTTCTCATTTTTTGAACTTTTTTTAAAGAAAGATTCAAACAACAACAGAAACAAAAAGTGTTTCATGGATAAGAGGAAGTCCCATTTATATACACTGAAAAGGAGAAAGCACATTTCTTCATTCTAGAAGATAATAAATTAAACTATTCAGATTGAGAATGCATTCCTTCCAGGAAAAGACAATGCAAAATAGAAAACATATGAAGGCATTTTTGCTCTTCTTTCCATTGGTCATCTGCAGTCTTTGACTTCTGTAAAGTTTTCTTTTACTAGCCAGTCCTTGAAAAATTAACAATAACAGCAAATTTTGCACATATGACTTCTCACAAGGAATATTTTTAGGGTGTTTCATCTTTTCTTGTCTTTAATTTATGTTGCTTACATATCTTAGAAACAGCATCTGTTTGGAGAGCCTACCAAATGAAAGCCAAAATCTTCTTCCTTTTCCTCTCAATTGCTTAGGTTTAGAAAAGTGACTGTGTTGTAGTTCCATTAAAGGTGTAAATGGTTTGAAATTGCAAGACCAAAAATTGAACAGTATCCTGTACATTATTTGTACAGCACTCTAGGAGCAGGACACGGAAACGGAAGCACTGGAAAGCTTTCTCATATTCAGTATCAGGTGTGTTTTCACAATCTCTTAAACTACAGAAACATCCTGCATCCCACATACATCTCACCTGGCAAGAAAATAATGAGATTGTAGTAAATATTGGAGAAAACATGAGTCTGAGGTCCTTTTTCTGCACTTCCTCTGTCTTTTTGTCTTCACAGGTAGACATGAATTTGCACTATGTTTTAGGCCAACAGGAAACCAGCAAGCAGCTCTTCAAAAATCTGAATAGTGGACAGCTTGAGCTTTTAAATCACAGCAGGAGCTAGTAACACAGGCTAAGCAGCACTCTAGCACTCTGGTTGTGTGCCTTCTGCTTCAGAGCTGGTTTGTGTCTGGTTAATCTGGAGCACGGGAAGAACCAGCCTGTAGCCTGCCATTCACAGGAAATGTTTAGAAGCATTTCCTCAAACTTGAGAAAGTTACTTTTTTTAAAAAAAAGGAAGCAGAGATCATCACCTAATCCCTTGACCACAGGTGCTGGGACTTTAAGAAGAATAACAAATATCACAACAGTCCCAAAGAAAACAGTGAGAGCTGGCATCGCTGCTGTTGGCAATTTGAATTTCTGAACAAAGTTCAGGCAAACTATTGCTTTTAGTCTCATTTTACATTCAGGGCAGTGTTGATTTTTTGATACTTCTGTGGTGTGACAGAAAATAGTTTTTACTACACTCGTGAGGACTATTATACCTTTGACATAGGCTGTAGCCCTTGTGCTTCTGCAACCAACTCAGTTTGTTTCCCTAAGACTCAGGTAAGAGATCAGCATTTTCCCAGTCATCACAGTTATCTGTTGCATATAACAAACACACAAGCTTCTGCAGACAAATATGATGGCTATATGAAGCCCGAAATCTGACTGCATTTTTGTATTCAGATGGGACACACAGATTTTTGACTCTATGTGCTCAAAATGCTGTCCTGTTTTCCAACAACTTTGATTAAAGTTGGGTCTGTGATAAAGACACTAGACCAGGGATCAGGAGAATTTGGTGTTATACCCAGCTCCACTATTGGCCTGAGAAGTAAATCTATAGAAGTAATTTTATTCCTTGGTACTATCTTTCTTGTCCAATTTTACTAATTTAAAATGTAAACTGGAGATTATTGCTGACGCTGAGACAAGAACATGCCCGTAGATCCTAAACTTAATAAGCACAGTAAATTAAGATGTGGGCATGCAAGTGAAGTGTTTGTACAACTGCTTACCAAATATCTATACACAAACACCCATTTAAATTTGTGAACTCTGAGCTTTATTGACAAATACATTTTTTACTGGAAGTCTATTAACTATTTTGTTTCCTAAGAATATTATCCTGGTGCTGTTGTTTGGGTGGAAGTTTCCTGCATGCTTGTGGTTCTTTGAATAAAATGCTGGCTTAAAACCTATACTCAATATTAATTTCCAATGAAAATATAAAGGGATTGAATATGCATTTTCTATACAGGGTGCCTGTTTTGCACATTAACACAAAAGGCAATATGTTGTTGAATGGGAAAATATATAAATCAAAGAGCAAGACTGTCAATGGAAAAGCTCAACAGTTTCTGCCATTTAATACAGAGAAGTAATAGGTTTTTTTAAAAAGTGTATCTTTAAGTCTACATATTCCTTATTCATCTTTCCTAAAGAGAAGAAATCCTCTCCTTCCCTACACCCCCTTTCAGGCTAACCCTTTAAATTTGGGAGAGGTAGGCAGCTGTAACTTAAGTGGTTCCTTAGCAGCTGGAGTTCTGGTTGTTGCACTCTCTTCACTCCCATAAGTACACCAAATTTTTTATATTTCACCTTTTTTATGTCTAACAGGAAATGTATTCACTCAAAAGGGAGAAGTTATGAAGTCAAATTTTCAAGAGCTGAAGTGACTTAGAATTACAAGGCCTCTTGAAAGGCATTTCTGGGGGAAAAAAAAAGTTTCATCTTGTATTTTGGAGTTATGATATACACGTGGGATGAAAGCGGGTGGGGGAATTATGGATGGGGTTATGAGGGACAGCTGCTAGGACTCAGAGTCAGTTGAAACTAAAATATAAGGAAATAACAAGCAAAAAAAGATGAGTTCAAAAGAGAACAATTGATGGTGTTTTGTTAGGGATGAAGGTGGTGATGTCACACTGAATTAACTTAAACCTGCTTTATAAGTAAAGAAAATGAGTGCAGTTGAGAACATAGCTCCTTTCCAGGGCACTTTATCTTCAATACCTTCAACACCCGAAGTCTGAAAAGTTGGGATTTAGCAAGAATATAAAAGTAGCAACTGTAATATTCAAAATTTGAACTGATTGGCAACAGGATTGCAGGAGAGGAAAACTCAAAGGAAGGACAGATTCAGGCAGCTTTTGGAGGTACCTATAATCTTTCTCATGCAAAAACTGTGGCTCTTTTTTTTTCTTTTCTTTTCTTTTTTTAAAATTTGTTAGCGGTTTCCTTGTTAATTTATCTTTTCACTTGAGGCCTCTCTGATAACAACATTTAAACTGAAGTTTCTCGGGAAGGAGTGTCAGCAGCTCAATATGCTTAGTTAATCTTTGTCCTAAACTGTTACATGCTGTTGCAGTGTGCTGTGCAACCTGTATCACAGTCCCCTGCAAGATAATTGCATTTCAGTGATGGCTATGGTAATGATTATCCACATACTGGGGAGACCTATATATCGTGTTTCAGTTACACGATAAAATAATTTTTCTTACATTTTTACCACTTTCTTAAAATACTGCTAATCAAGCTTCTGAGCAATCATAAGAAACCCTAAACATCCATTTTTTTTTTTTTTTTTAGTAAGGCCCCAAACCTAAAATTGATTCCCCTTAATAGGGAACCTTCCTACCTTGCAGGGAGGTTAACGATTAGTCTGGGACAAGCAGGTTACTTTAGAATCAATAGTAACTAATTTACTACTATTAGAAATAAGGAACTTGTCGTTGCAGGAAAGAGATGCTCAGTGGCACATTTTAGCATCACTGCCTCATGCACGGAGGCCCCAGTGTATGGGATGTAAAAGCAAGGGGTGTTTGATTGATGATGACTGGGTCAAGTTCATCTTATGGCTCTTGAAGCTTACAATCTAACTATTATCTCCCGATTAATTCAGGCATCAAATTCACAGTTGCTAACTATGACCGTCTGTGCCAGACTTTATCTGTGCTGTGAGATGCAGGAAGTACTATCAGTCCCATTTAGATTGTATCAGCCTGCAGTGAGAATTATACTGAGGGGATCAGCGACCATGTGACCATTTTAACAGTTCTTGTGTATATTTTAGGTGGGATGTCTAAAAGTTATGTGCCCAAGTTTAAGCAAGTCATCTAAGGCTCCCTTCTGTGTCACAGAAACACAATAGATATCTCCAGAGTGTGATTTTTCTGACCTGTTTTAGACACCCCCATCTTGGGATAAGATAAATTGCTCTCAGGAGATGCCTGTTTCTCTCTACTGATAATAAAGGGAACTAAGGGTACCTGCCTCAGACCTTGGGCAGATGGTGCCTGAATTAGAGCAGATGAATCCCACCTTTGCTATCATTCAGGAAGAGTAAAACAGGATTAGCCTCTTCATTTGGGTGGCAGGGGGGAAAGAAGGAAAATAAGAAGAGGGAATTAATGTACCTCCATATACAATGAAAGAGTTCCAATGCTGTCAAATCAAAAGCTGAGTGGTTTATTTCACTTAAGAGTCTGGTTAAGATTTCCAAATCAGCACTAGCTTAATCAGAATATGAAAAGTAAGGAGCAGCTGAGGGTGTAATTAAAGGCAGAAAAAGTAACAAAAGACAGAATCTTGCCCAAAGACTTCATTTTTCTCCCAAGGCAAGCATTAGTCATATGAGAAGGGAGCCCCTTAAACTCTCTAATAAACTGAATTGATGATGATGATTATTTATACTTACCTTGTGTTTTTTTGTACAAAACTTTCAAACCCTTTCAGAACTAGGGGTGGGTATTATTGCCCTCAATAAATAGAGGGAAAAACTGAGGCACAGAGTGGTTATAATGTGTCAGAGATTATATGATTAATATGTACTGAAGTTGAAAAATGATTTCAAATATTTTACTCCCCATGAAATGACCTAACACTAGCTATTGCTGCTTTTATATCTTTCTTCTTTTAGATCTCCCATTGTCAAAAGCACAACATGAACTTGTTCTTGTGGATTTTTAAAGAGTATTTTGGAATGGCTCCCAAAACTTTTAGAGACTCATCTATTTTTTTGTTAAGGCCATGAAAGGAAGTCAGCTCCTATCGCCAATAGGAGCTGTTAGCTAAAGACAATCTAAGTATAAAATTGAGTACTGAGAAAGCAGTGTGGAACTGCTCTGAAGTGCAGTTATATTGTGTAGAGGGAGAAAAAGGTTCTGAAAATTGTATTTGGGGTTTTCTCTTTGTTGATTTTTTTTTTTATATAATTCTAGTCACATTTTATCAAGATGTGTGTTGCTATTCTTTCCTCTTTGTACTGTAAAATGTTCTGTTAAGTGAAAATCTAGGCCTGTTCTCACAGACTTAGGGTAGAGGATGTTTTTAAGAGCAAAATCAATTAAAATGGTCCACCACAAGTATCAGCAACTCACTGCCACGAGCACATGGAACAATCCTGTAGGCACCTCCCCTGATTTTAACAATCACGTCTCCTAAGTCTCCTGGGACCACAACCCAACAAAATGACATTAAAAAAAATTATATGCATTTTGACCACTCATGACATAACAGTCCACATGAGAAATGTGTCTGCATAGGCAAGTTTCACTGTCCCAAGAGCAGAGCTCCTGCATTCTGAAGGCAGTTAATATCTAATTGAGATCAGTGGTCACAGGCAGGTTATTCTCTTTTTGTTTACTTTTGCCTCACCAAAAGATACTGAGTCTGTAGTCCTGAAGGCAATAAGAAGCAAAAGAAAATTGAAATTTGGATATATTGTAGCAGCAGAACACTTTAATATGTGTGGCTCCTGAAGCTGACAAGAGAGACCACATCAAGACAAAGTGTATGAGAGCCTGACTTTCATGCAGCTTCTTCTAGCACTCATATTTTGTTGAAGCTGTATGAAAGTACTTGAAGGTACATCTGTAGCTCAGAATGAAATTGTGAAGAATGTGTTAGAAACATCAAAAAACCCTAGAAACACCAAATCTTAATTGAAACATCAATGTAATTAGAAGGGCAATAACTTTTTAAAATAAAATCCAGGAATTGTAAGCACTGCTGTCTCAAAGGAAATAATTTCATTTCAAACTCTGACTATGCAATTTAGTAGAACTATTTGAAGTTTTGAAGGGGAGTCTGTATGAAGTGACACTTGCCTGATGATTGTTTTGGAGGAGGGGAATTTGTCTGTGGTAATTAATACTCCAGAAATAAAAATGAAGGAATAATGGCATTTTAAAATTAGAATTTTGGATGTATTCTATGAAATCTGACAGGCTGAGGTCCTGAACAATGACTTCAGATGGCATGTGGGCTGCAATGCTACAGTGAGGTCTATAAAATGACTCCTCCAGAGCACCAGTGACTTCAATTGCATGTACTACAGGCTTAGAGGTCTGTCACTGAGCAATTACACTGCAAGATGAGCAAGGACACCAGGACCTCCAGGTCATCACAGGACAAGGTCTCGGGCTCAGTGGTCATACATGGATGACCTGAGGTCTTGCTGAGATATTTTGAAGGAATAGATGTCAAACCAAACAGAGTTTTCTTTAAGTGAGAAATAATTTAATTTTTTACAGCTCTTGAAGTCTCTGTTGAGTCACATTCTAAGCCAATGAACTGATTATCCCCAAATATATTAGTAGAAACATCATTTTGTCTTCTGATTCCATGAGATCCTGAGTGCCTTTCCACTCCTCTTGGAATTATTACATATGCTCAACATTTTTTAAAAGGATTAAACTCTTTATTTTATTGTTTTCTATTTTAGTTTTAGCTGGCATTATCTTCTTAGAGAGAATTCTTAAAAACATCATAGTTTCCCTTGTGATAGTGAGGAAAACTTTTTTAAAGAGTTTGATTTTCATTCTAAATTAAACATCAAAATGAGGAAAAAAAAAGATCATGTTTTTATTTTTTTAAATAGACAGATGAAAGATTTTGTTATTAATAATTGACATGAAAGCCTTTCGTCTTGAACACTGGTGTATGTAAACCTCAATAAAATCCTAAAAGTGCTTTTGTAGAACAAGAACAGTCACAAAAATCTGAATAAAGCCACCTTTTCAAAGAACATGATGAGAAAAAGGAAAACTCTTAGATGTGCAGAGCAACACATTTTACATTCATGCCCCAGTTATTAGGAAGCTTTGAAGTATTCAATGTTATTGAATACAGTGTATACCGTAATTCATTTAGTGCCTTCATGTGAAGCTAAAAACTTCTAGCCAAAGTGCTTTGGCTGTTTTTGTGAGCATGAGTATTTGGATGCGGGGATAAAAATGGTGTTCCAGTCTAAATCTTACGTAGTTCTTAAGGCTGGACTATGGGAATTATCATAGCAAATCTTACATGAAACTAAAATTATTAATAAACACTTGGAGAGGGGTGGATCCAGAGACAGACTTTTGTCTTTGGATTATGTTCTTAGTTTGTTACTGCAAAGGATAAGAAAATAACAGTTTACTATGTGAAGTTAGTTTCCAGAAGATGTCATAAAATGAAGATCTTGTCCGTCCACAGAATAAAACAAAATCACATTCCAGTCTAGTGCAACTCCATTGAAACACAACAGTTACCTTTGCTCAGGGCAATTTTAGAGATAGATCCCAGACCATAAACCAATATTTTCTTCATCTCATTAAGATACAAAACAAAGGGTAACTCTTAAATAACTGGTTCTTGATTAGTTGTTCCCATCTCCTTTGGGAGCAGGGATGCTGCATTATCATAGTTGAGAAAGCAACAGTAAGAAACTCATTACTGACCCAACCCTGCTGTTTTTTCATGTTCGGTGGACCCCTGTAAAACTACTCACTGGAACTTGGTAACAACTGAGTAACTGTCCGTTAGATGAACATTGCTCAGACTTAGAGTCTACCCTTATCTGATAGCTTGCTTCTTCAAACCCATTTCCATACTACCCTCTAATGTATCTCAGACATGGTCTACTTTAAGAGCTGACAACAATATTTAGTGCTCTATCTCTATCCATCACTTTATCTCTGCAAAAACCCTCTCCTTACCAGATGTTACAGTGTTTGTCAATACATGATTGATGTCCACATGTTTGTGTGCACATATTTTCCTATGTGTTAAGACTATTGCATGTATTTTTTCCAAGGCACTGAGTAAATGTCATAAGACAAAAACTCCTGTTGACTCTTGCTTGATTTCACCTGGTCTCCCTGAGTAGTAGCATGTGCAGCCCATAACAAGCCCTTTGAATCTACTGGTGAGTACGATGTCTGTTTTACTGGTTTTCTTTCCTCCAGATTGCTTATGATTAATCTGATATCAGTCTCTGTGTAATGTACTGTAAGCAGTACCTATAGAAATTAGCATACTGGAGCAATCGTTTGACTTCAGGGGAACTGCCAGTAGCAGTAGGTTAGCCCACAAAGGAAATATTATTCCTAAACATAAGATGACCATTCAGTAGACCTGCATTGTTTGTAACCTTCCAAAATACAGTCTCTCATTTTCTGTCTTCTCTCCTCCAGAAAAAGCTTAAAAGTCCCTTTCCACCCAACAGTTTATGTCTCGAGTAGTGTAGAAGAAAGCCAGCATATTCACTCGATTCTGCCTCTTTATCCTTGGACAACAAGACAGAAAGTCTGGCTCACAGTGTGTTTCACCAGAATTCACTATTGCCGTGTTCAAGTCCCTGGTGTAGAAATGGCAATACACTGTTTCTTCACTCTGGGATTGCCCTAATTTATTCAAAATAGTGAACAGACAGGGTGCAGCAACAGATTATTTCTTTTCAATTGGTTTATATCTGGATTCTTTTAGACATAATAAAATAGCTTCTTAATAATTTCATAGTTATTTCCTTAGTTATCTATAGTCATTTCTCAGGCAATGCATCTGATTTGTTGCAAGCCTGGAGGGGAAGAAAGGGACCCTTTAGCTTTGGTAATTTTTCTTCTGGGAAAAGGGGATTTATCTTTTTTTTTCTCCTTGACTGTGGCTTTAAACATATTAAGCAAAATGAAGCATGTATTCTTAAAGCTATTTTGAATGATTGTGGTAAGTGAAACAACCATATTTCTTAAGAGCGTTGTGATTTCTAGACTGTTTGTTAGACTTCAAGCATGTGAAGTAACTGAATTCTCCCATAATATTGTTACAGAGGCATTTTATCAGAAAAACAAACTTCTTCAGTATACCTGGTTTGAACTCTGGAAGCTTGAGGATGTTTTCTGCCTAGACCTTTAGTTCTCAGCTGACACTAAATTAACACTAGAGGAGGAAGAAATTTAAGAGGAAGAGATTGTTTGGTCAAATTCTTTTATTTAGATGTGAAGTGCACACATACACAACACGTTTTAGCAGTGAACTCTGTTTGAAAAGTCCCTCCTTCCCACTAAGCATCCCCTTCCCCACTGCTTGCTCCTGCTTCAGCACTTCACCTGGCTCATCCTGCAGTACTGACACAAGAGTTGGGAACACCTTTTCCCCTCTGAATTTTTATTTTTTTATTTATTAAAATTTATTTTATTTTCTTTTTAAGGGCTTTTCCTTCCAGCTAGATCTCTTCAGGGTAATACAGCAGAACCAATCAAGTATCTGTAGGTACACATTTGAGCATATAAGGAATGATGGCATAGGGCCAAGAACAAGCTGTCAAATGTTAAATTAGTAGGAGAAAAGTGACTTGCATCTATTAGGAACACCTTAAAAAAACTATGTATGCTATATTGTCAGGCATCTTGCTTAGCAGACTAGCTGCAGAAGGCTCCCATATAGTCAACAAAAATAAGATTCTTCAAAGAACAATTAAGATTCTTACATAAGCCAAGTGACCCCTTCAAAGACACTGTGGAAGGAAAGCAAGCTAGGGTGACTGCCCTTCCATATTATATGTATGTAAGCTTGGTAGCAAGCTGACACTTAGCAGCTGTAACTGCTTTCCACAGGAGCCATTCAGAAGTTTGCTTCCCAGACCTTCCTGTGCTTAGGCAGAGAATGATCTGAAGCAAGTTACGTATTTCAAAATGCAGAAGGAATTGAAGAAACCTCTTTGTAATTTTATTTTTACTTTATTTTTTTTAAAGTATGGCTGTTACTAGCATCACCATTACCAGACCTATGCAGCCAAAAGAAGGGACATGGGGACAGCCAAAAGTCAGATGGTGTGGTGTCTGCACATTTCCTTAGAATGATCTCCCAAACAACCAAAAGATCTACTTCAACTGCAACTAAAAGCCTTTTTTACAAAGATAGCTTAAATCATCTAGGTAAGAGAAAATAGAAATAAAAAGGCTTGTAAACAAATCTTCTGTCCACTGATCTTGCAGGTGCTGCTTCATTCAGTTTCTTTTCCATAGGTGAGTGGGATTTTGATCTACTTTAAGGTCTTCACACTCTTCTTTAGGGCCCAAGGAAAAGTATTTCCTTTTGCTGTCTCAGTAGTTTCCTGTTTTTTCAGCAACCTCTCAACATTTACAGTAGTGGCCTGTTTCTGTGTTCTCCTACTCTCCTAAATGTCTGCCTATCACACCCTGTGGGTTAGAAGTGTCTCCCTCAGCTGTTACTAAAACAGAGGTAACTTCTTGTTTTCCTGTCCAACTTCCTCATATTCTGTCCAACACTAGGACACATGAAGCAACCCCACTGCAGCCCAGCCACTTTTTGAAAGAAGCGTGCCCTGTCTTTTATATCAAAAAGCAAAACGAGTTCTATCTGTCAGAACTCCACTGCCATAAAATTACAAGGCTGTCTTTAAAATTATGGATTTTGAAATAACAAACAGCAAACACTTCTTTGTTCACTTGCTGTTAGAGCCCAGCAGTTTTAAAGCTTACCTTGGCAACTACTAAAGCTGGAAATGTACTATGGGAAGGAAGGGGAGAAATCTGAGACTTGTATGTGATGGCAAAATTTGGCTATTTAAGGGGTGGGGAAGGGGGGAAGAAGTAGGAAGATTTCAGCAAAAATAAGAGTCAGTATTCATGTATGATTGTTGTCAAATACAGTTCTAACTTGTGGGAGAGTTTGTCAAAAGAAGAAAAAGAATGGCTCTTTATATCTGGAAAAGGTAATAAGCTCTAATGAATAGGTGGCTATTTTGAATTTTTTTCTTTTGTATGCTATATGTGTTTTCCAGATGGTAAATATTTTTAGTTTCTATTTTTTGTCCTTATTTCAAAAGAGATTTAAAGATTTCAAAGGAAGCATGTTCCTTTTCCATTATGCCACTATAAAGCCTCTAATGAAGTTTGAGGGCAGAATTTGGCCCATAAAACATAGTTCTATGTCTATGATACATATTACAGAAACCCCCACGGAACGTCAATAAATACTCTTATTGAACTACTGTAATGCTAAAATATGCTGCTGGGCCCTTTGGTTTCTTCTATATTAGGAGGTTTCTGAGAATTGTTGTTTACATCAGCATTTGTACAAATGGGAAATCAAATAATTAATTTATAAAATGGCATCTGGAAGTCTTAATTTCTGATTGATCTAGCTCCCTCTGGATTCTCCATGTCATCCAGCACCACAGATTTTGAGCATAATGTAACTTAAGTAGGTTAACATCTCATGATTCAGGGCAGATTTCAGAGAGGTTTCCACCCTGCTGAATTCTTAACCAAGACTGAAGAATGAAAATGATTCCTTCCCTAATATCTTTCAAGCATATCTTAAAAACCAAAAATCTACCAGGTAAATTTGAAATGCTCATAGTCCTGGCTCTGAATGGAATTCCTTTTGCAGACTGACTCCAGGGGCTCCAGATAAACTCAAGCTTCCTCCTACTGCTGCCAATGGAGTAGGACCACTAGTTTAGACATAAAGGCAGGGGAGGGGGCTTGGGGAGGCTGCCTATGCTGACCCCTTTTAATTTTGCACCACATTTATCTGCCTTCCATTTCTTGTATACTCAGACTTTTCCTTTCTCTACAGCTCTCTGATGGGGTGAGGACATAGCAGTGTTTTTTCAGCTTGTAGATGCATCTATGTTGTATTTTCTATGTTTGTTTGTTTTAACCCAGACTCTGGAAGTTTACTGGCAGTGAAGTGATGGGCGTCCCACACATATTCCATACTCCTGAGCAGCCACAGCTGTTTTCCCTTGTGTGGAAAGCAGAGTTGCCATGCTCTGCATCTGAGGGGTCAATGGGAAGAGCTGAGCCCACTGCCTCTATCCCAGGAGCCCAGAGCAGCCAGAGCTGTGCCAAAGTGGTGGCAGTGCCCCTCTTTGCTCTTTGAAGAGGTCAAATACTAGTCTCTGTTGGACTAGGGCTGCTGGGTGCATCCTTCTGGGAACAGAGCAAAGGAGATGCACTTGTTCATTCAGTCCTGATTACAAGTGATGGCTGAGAGCTGCAGAGGGACAAGCAGGCCCTGAAACAGAGGATGGGGTAGCCCAAGCCTAGGAGTTAAATGTAGGCAAGTGAAGGCACAGGTATGGGTTTTCTCTGTGGAAAACTGGTCTGGTGTTCCCTCTCCTCATGGGCATGCTTACTGTGTTACATTTATTATTTCAAAATCATGTTCTGATGAAGTAGTAACCTCTTTTCCTCTCTGTCATTTCCAAATATGAGGCTACTCTTTTTCCTTAATCTTAGCTGTATGACCTGGAACTGTGTACATTCCATATCTTTTCTGCTACTGAAGTCCTCAAGGATACCAGTACTATGTCTGCATTCACAAGTAGCACCATGCAACAGGAGCAGATTGCTGGGCAAAAGAGCTTGTGTTGAGGGTCCCCATGCTCTAAGCCTTTGGGATATGAAGGTAGAGGAGAACTTGCACTAATTCTAGCCCAGTCCTGTGAAGCAGAAACCCGTTAAGAACTGAACTGCCTTTTCAAATGTTCACTTCAAGAGAGCAGTAACTTCTCCAAATTAAAACACAAGTGCAGACACAGCCCCACCTCCTGTTCAGTGTTTTGATCATCCTCTATATTGACAATATTTTCTGAATTACACAGTTCTCAGGAAATTCCAACAGGCTCCTTTATTCTGTGTCAGGGTATTGAATGAAGATAAAGGTTGTTGCAGGGTCAGCCACTGAGAAAGTATTTTCAGCCATCTCTCTGACTTGGCAGTTACTACTGCCAGCCCTGCTAACTCCCATGTTTTATTTATACTTGCTGTATAGCTACTAACTATGCAATTCTAATCCCCATCCTCTCCCTTTTAACTAGAAATGTCATGTGTAACACAAATTCCATTGCTTTTCTCAATACCAAATAGATTAGATCTGCTTTGTTGCCCTTGTCTAGAAAATCATATCAAAGAAGGATGTCAAGTTTGTCAACTACCTTTAGTGAACCTGTGTTGCATTTTATCTTACTCTCTACTTATGTCACTATTTTCTTATTCTGCATTTCTCTTGTCAAAATTCTTTACTTCAAATTTCTTTCCTGAAGCTTTATGTACTAGTAAGGTCAGATGATCCAGCAAGGGAAAGAGTTGCTCACTTTTTCCCCAGTCCTTAAATACAGGTATGATACTAGAGTTGCTAATCATGTATTATGCTGCTTAACTTAACTATTTTTCAAATCCTGATGAAATAACTTGCTATTTCATGTCCTTATTCTTTTCATAATTCTTGGGCAAACATTAGTCGGTGTCCTGACACAAATGCATTAAGCTCCTTTGTTTTTCTTCTGTTTCAGATCTATACCTTATCATTTTATTAGGTTTTTTTTAGCTATCCTGTCTTTGACACCAGGTTTGGCAACATGACTTTTATTGAAAGACAAAGTTTAGCTTATGGAAAATATCTAAATTATTTTCAATTTCTTCTCCTCCTTTTTTACATAGCAGCAGCTTTTTTATTTTTCTTCTGATTTTGTATGGGTAAAGAATCATTTACTATTTATTTTCATTGCTTTGCAAAGTCTGTTTGACTTGGTTGTTCTCACTTAAACCCTATTATTTTCTATGAACATAGCTTTCTTTCCTATAAATTCATTCTTCCACTCCTTGAAAGCTTTCTGCTTCTTTCTAGTATTATTTAAAATACTGTTACCAATCCTCTTGTGCTCAGATACTTTCTCTATAATTCTTCTCTTGTGCAAAATACAAATTCTGTCTAATTTATGTGTTATTTGGGCTACAAGTAGAAAAAGCTGAGGGTCTGTATAATTTCTTACCTTTTCAGTCCAACTGATTATGATAATCAACCTTCTCAGCCTTTTGAAACCAAAACCTGTAGTTACGGGTCAGGGAATGAGAGAGGGCTGTGTGATGCTTCTGTCATTCAATTTCAGTTTAATCAGCTTATTATCAGCAAAGCCACACTTATTTTCTAAAACTTTTTGTAGTTTATAAAAACAAAGTATAAATAGCATCACCTGCTGATAGTTTTAGGGAATTTCTGCCTATCCAAGGTCTTCTGGAAATTTCTATAATTAGCCCAGTTTATTAAGTTAATTAGCACAATAATTTTGTATCTTTTGAGGAAAACCTAGGAGGTGCTGCGGGCCCTCAGAACCAACATTGTTATGTTGTTTTGAGGTTTTTATTGTTCTTTTTTCCTATCTGTATTCTCAATGTTTTTGTGACCTGAAATGGCTCACTATTAGTGGAGCAAATTTGCATAGATGCACCCACAGGCAATAAAAAAAACACAAACCAAGGTTTTTTGCTGTTAAGAACAAATTATATTTAAAACTTCCATGAGTTTTACAGGCCTATAATGTGGTCTTAATATGGGAAAATTGTGCAAACTTGTTGAAAATCTGAAAATTCTTCATTTCAGTTATGACCTGCTAAGGAAAGTCAAAGCTAATTGGACTCCCTGATATGGGAGCTGTTGAAGCAAGTCCAGAGGAGGGCCACAAAGATGATCAGAGTGCTGGAGCACTTGTCCCATGAAGACAAGTTGAGAGAGTTGGGGTTGTTCAGACCTGGAGACCTTATAGCAGTCTTCCAGTACCTGAAGGGTCCTACAGGAAAGATGGAGAGGACGTTTTACAAGGGCATGGAGTGATAGGACAAGGCGGAATGGTTTCAAACTAAAGGAAGGTAGATTTAGACTAGATATTAGGAAGAAGTTCTTTACTTTGTGGGTGGTGAGACACTGGAACAGGTACCCAGGGAGGTTGTGGCTGCCCCCTCCCTGGCAGTGTTCAAGGCCAGGTTGGATGGGGCTTGGAGCCATCTGGTCTAGTGGGAAGTGTCCCTGTCCACGGCAGGGGGGTTGGAACTAGATGATCTTTAATGTCCCTTCCAACCCAAACCATTCTATAATTCTATGTTTCTGTATTTTGCAGCAGTCTACATAGAAACATAGAAAAAAAGGCCTCTGAAAGTGATACATGCACATATTGAACTATGTTTCATCAGATCTATAAAAGTGTTTGAGACATACACTTAACATAGTTGAGTGAGATAATTTGTTGTGCTTTAAATAGTATGTGTCAAGTAACTATTAAAACCAAAAAAAGCTGAGTTTCTTAAAGGAGTCCTGAGAGAATCCAAGAGAGTGAAATGCAAAACCCGAGTGCCTAACATCTCCTGGGCATGTTCTAGATTCACAGCTTTAACACTCACATGTGTTCTATGAACTCTGACTTCATTCTAACCTCAAAGCTTCACTAACACTCGTAAGTGAAACAGAGCATCCGTTCAGCTCAGAGTGGTACAATCAGTGTTTTTTCTTCTTTTTGAGTTTTTAAAAAAGGCATGTTCCAAAAAATGATTGGAACCACAAGCTGACTACAGAGAAACTAGGAGGTAGTGGTTCAGTAAAATGCAAACAAGCAGAGCTTTATTGTTATTTATACTGATTCTTATCCCGTCATTTTTTTATTGCATAAAGACAGAGCAAGTTACAAAATATGGTGGGAAGTTATTGTGTTGGCAGTGGTATATGTATTTTCCAAAACAAACAATTTAAAGGCCCATTAAACAAACATCTCTCATTCTTGACATAAGATCACGGTGCTGCTATCTGCTTTTTAAAGCCTGATTTACAGCAGAAGGTGCAGGGTGGAATAAAAATCCGAGAAGCATCTGATTAGGGCAGTTGTAAACATCCCTTCTGCCAAAGAGGTTTTTTTATCTATAGGTAATGGACAGAGCAACATTGTTTGCCTCTTTTCAGTGGCATTATTCTATTCTGACCAGGCTCAAGTCAGAAATATAGGTTTGTTGCAATTTTTTCCCGTGGTTACTCTATGAATAACCCTTGCTGAGATTTGCTCTCAACATTTCACAGATAATATTGGCAATGATCTTATTTACAGTGCAGAAAGACTGTGTGTGTATATATATTCCATTTCTATCCATTTATCTGTGACCCAGCTGATTGGTGATAGCAATATTATAGAAGCTGAACAGAGGCAGCCATTTATTTGTGAGTCTGGAATAAACTCATTTTAAACAATTCTGTATTTGTTTCTTGTGGAAGGGGAATAAAAAAAACCCCAACATCACAGCAAGCTATTACCAACTCTCTTGCTGCCACTCTCAGGTAAAAAGTATCAAAAACCAAAAGGTTTCATGGGTGGGGTGCCAGCAGGTTAGGTCCTTGGAGTCTGGGACCAAACAATTTAGAGGTTTTGAGATCTCAGGGAGGTGTTTGTAGGTACCTGTATCTTTACCTTTGCACTTCGACTGTGATTGTATACTCCAGGAAGGTAGGGCATCCTCTGTGGTCTTGCTGGCTCAACTGAAAGCCAAAATAAGTTCAGCACTTCAGAAGTTCAAGGCCATAATAAATAGTGGGCATTATTTAAGGACATGCTCACCTCACCCAACAGTAAGTTGGTCAGCTAGTTCTCCACACTCCTCTCTGATCAAGGGAGGGTGTGTTTACACTGCCAGTGAAGCTCAGACAGTCCCCAGGTTTGAGGCCTGAACTGCTTCCTGTTGACTTATTAAAACCAGATTTGAGAGCCCCTTTGCTCCGAGATGTTTTGAAAACTGCTGTGCCCTCAAGGGTCAGCTCAGTGAGGTGCCTATATGCAAGGTAAATATACTTGAAAAGCTAGGTTTAGCATTGCTCAGACTGGGATAGCTTGGATATTGGGTCGTTACTGATGCTAGGTTTAACATTGCTCAGACTGGGATAGCTTGGATGTTGGGTACTACTGCTTTTGAAGTTTCTGATCCCCCTGCTGCTGCAGCAGGAATCCCAGCCTCAGCAGTAGCCAGCTCCTGCTTCACAATTTGTCAGACAACTGCTCAAGCACTAAAAAAATCACAAAGTCCCTTCAGAGTTTTATTTATTGTTAGCAGGTAGCTTAAAATTAGCCTATCTACAACTGTGCAAAACACAATGAGACACTAACAGTATTAATTGCTTTTAAGAAAATGGGGAAGTGAGGGATGACAACAGTCACTGGGAGCTGTCATTAGTTATTAAAAGAGAAATGCAACCTAACAGTGAAATTCCCCCTGTCCCACTCTAGCCATGCAACTTCAATAAATCTGGCTTGGTGCTTCTTCTAGCGCAGAAAACCACCCCTACAGCAGAGCCCTGGCAAGGATGAGGAACTTCCCACAAATGAATTCATAGATATCCATATTGGTTTTGCTACATGGCACCTAACTGAATGCCGAGCTTTGTTGTGTTTCTTTGGGTTGGAAAATGTCTGAAGAGGTAGGCCCTAACCAAGGTCACCACTACAACACATAGAGGGGACTACTGAGGCAGTTTGGAACAGGCAGGTAAGTTCCTGCCATAAGTCTTCTTGCCTTCTCTTTCTCACTTTGTTTACTACAGAGGGGTTGACTATTGTCAGTTGACTGGTGAACAATGTAATTTTACCATTTGTTACCTTATAGGGTAATGCCAGCATGTGGAGGAGTCCTGATTTGCTCATCATGCCACCTGCATCGATCCTGTTGCCCACCTTCCCTCCCCTTACTCCCCCCAGCCCAGAGTGCCTCCCCTGTGCTTGTGCTGCTGCAAATGACCATGGGTCTGCTGTGCAAGTTAGAAAAATTCGCTGATCCAGGTTAAAAAGAAAGAAAAAAAATCTTTGAAAGAACTTTAATTAGATAGAAAACAAATATCCAGAAGAAAATCAGAGGAAAAAATAATACAAGACCAACTTTGCCTCAATAACTGGAGTATTGTGAAACCATAGACCTTAATTGGTTAACACTGAAACTTACAGATGATAAAATGAGTTATTTTTCCAAAACTTCTAAATTATTATGACTGTACAAGACTGTACAGAAAACAAAAGTCTCACCTGTCTGGATAGTAAATGCAACCTTGATTTTTCAGTTCTCAAAGAATTATTCCTGCTTTATCTATAATCAACATCACTTAACCAACATCAAGATTTTTCAGAATTACAATGTAGGATAATGACTAAAGATGTGTATATCACATCCATATTTTGGGTACTTTTTCAGTAATTTCCATTAACTTGAATGTAAACCTTCAGTTGTAAGTCAGTAGTTACCCATAAAATCATAACGAAGTAAATGGCAACTATTCTTTTTTTCTTACTTGGGAAAAGGTGCAGATACTGTCCCATGGTATGTATTTGTAAATGTTGACCAGAAGGAAGACTGGATCTTCATTGACACTCAAACATTAAAAGCTGGGCTACTTAACAATCAAAAATAGAATAAGCAGGTTGATAAAAGGCTGATATCAAACCCCAAGACAAAATGGCACTTGCTTTTCCAGGAAAAATATTTTAATCTACATCTTCATACGAACAAAGGAATTCTCTTGTTACTGCTGGGCTCTGTCGAAACAAATAAACAAACTGACCTCCCCTTGTTCTTTTCATTCAAAGAACTCTTGTATCAGTAACTACAGATGCACCCAACAGAAATATTTAAAGTTCATGTCAGAGATAGATCCTGTTCATAATAGCCAACCATTAAAGCAGTCAAAAGTGGATTGATTACTGAAGATTAATTGGCCTGATGATTTTTCTTTCTTGATTTTTTTTTCTCTATACATTTCAATAACACTGTTCTATTCATGATTGCACAAAAGATTTTAGAGCAACACTTGTTTTGAATTGCTGCGGTCTTACAATGTAACTCATTTAGGTCATGATATTCTCTTCCTCTTTGACATTCCCTCAGTGCTTTTGGCCAGTCCAATGCTTTTTCTAGTGTTACAACTTCTGCTCTTTTTTTTCCTCTTCTGAATTGATATAACTCAAGGAAGAGAACTTCTTCCTATCTCTCATTCTAAGATGTCTTGCTGTCAGGAGTTTATATCCAATATTTATCTTCAGTGCACTTATCTTAATGTGATCCCATTACTTACAGAGATAATCCAAGCAGTCATTTTCAATTTATTATTATTAAGAATAGGAGAATTTTGGTGATATTACTAATTCCAGTCCTAGTTCAGGACTCCACTGTGATAGAAATTCACTGTGGTCCCCTAGTATTAATGTTACTAAGAAGAGCTTAAGTCCATATGAACAAAATTATGTTGAATTTTGCTACTGGGAAGAGTAGGAAGGACAGCAGAGGGAAGCAATGAATGCTAAGGTTGTTTATAAATAATTGCCTAGATGATTACTGGCCAAAGGGATAGCTAAGCATTCAGTTTAGTGTTCAAATCTGTGGTCTTTAAATGCTTAGTGTGTGATTTATTATTATTATTAATACTATTATTATATTTTTGATGGGAATGGGCAGGGAATTGTCTTGGTTTTACTTCTTCCTCTAAATACAACTGCACCGATGAAAATGAAAGGAAGACAAGCTTGGGAACATTTGCTATCAAAGTAAAAGCAAAATTCAAGGAACATGTGGTCTGGGGTTTTTTATTTGGTTTTGCCATGGAGCTACTTTAGAACTCTACAGTTACATTGTCAGAGCTGAGTGGGTGGGAAATATGGAAACAGGGCCAGGGGAACAAGTGAGTGGGGCTTGCTGTAGGGCAGTCCAGAAATTACTTTATCTTTCATGAAGCTCTTCAGCAATTTGTACATTTTATACCCCTAGCATGTTAAGCCAAACTGGTACTGATTTAAGTAGTCAGACTTATTTTTCAGTGTACCCACACAACATTTTTCTGGAGAAGTGCATAGGAGAACGTGTTAGTGACAATTTCTTCTAATCTCAAAGATTACATTCAATTTCCTTTAATTTTGCAGCTGATTTTTCCCCATTCTACTAAGCACTGCTTAAATCTGAAGGGTAGAAGTTATTCTTCACTTCAGAGGAAAGAAACCCAAAGGTGTGCAGGGCAACGTACAAGAAGTAGGTTCTTCATGCTCATGGATTTTGATTCCTTTCTGCCACTATATCCTCACAGACACTGCAAAACTAACGGCGTGGTTTCTGATGCATTTGGGCTTGTTTGGACAAGTGTTTTCTTCTTCAAGTCAAATAGTAAAAAAAATAAATTGAAAGGTATAGCAGGGTCCATTCATAACTGTTGTTATTAAATATTTTTTAAAGCATCTTTATATTGTTTTTATTTGTTTTTAAGTGGCCTATTTTCCAGCTCTGTTGTTCAGAGACCCTTGGCCACCCCCTGGATTTCAGTTCTTAATTTGGTGAAATCACCCAAAGGTCATGTCTCTAATGAGGCTGCAGTGACTTTTGAACAGTTGTGCTACTCAAGGACAGCAGTGATGAATGTCTTGAAAAATCACTTCAAGTATACATTCACTCCTGATTTAACAACCATTTCTAACCCTTGAGAAACTGTAACTGCTGTGTATTGTTGTGATGTAGTGCTGACCCTTTATTTAAAGTATTGTACATACAAGTGCTGTATGATGACTTTCAGACAGCCAAATACCTTTTTTGCTTTTTAGTAAGCTGGTTCAAATTTCCAGAGCTATTAAACAAGCAAATAGAATAGTTATATTTTTATATCAGAGCATAATTATGGCTACTAGCTGGCTGTCTAACTTAGCTTGCTGTCCCTGGCAGCTGACTATAAGAATGATTCTTATAATTGGGAATATATTTGATTAAAACCCAGTATATTTGAAAACTTCATTTAAGTGCTTTTCCCTGTGCAGTGTTAACAGAAATAGTGTTGTTTCTAGATTGTTAATGCTTGTTCATGTGAACATTAGTCCATATCGACTCACTAGATATTCCAATGTGTTTATTTAACCATTACTTTCAATGAAAAATTGGGAGAAAAGCTTAACTTCTTATGAAGGTGAAGTGTTAAGTGCTGAGCACTTTTTATATGCTGATCTTTTTATATGTTTTAATCCAATTAATGCATATAATATTAACTGAACAGAGAAGTAATTTGCCTATGCAGACTTCACCCATGATCTCTAACATAGCAAAAGATGATCATTTTCTGTGCTAATGCATTGTGTATTCTGAGGTTTGCCTTGAGAGCATGGTGATGAGTTTGTAGGGATTTAGGCACCACATTGCCTCTGAAGAGTTTGCCCTTTTGCTGTTTTTCCAACAATTTCATTTTAAATATCCTACATGTTACGGGAAATAAATTGAATCATTTACAAAAACTACCTTTAATCACTAACATTTCAGCACAGGGATCATAAAGTACAAAGGTTGAGGTATGAAAATGAAAAAGAATACAAGTTACCACACTTTTTACCTACAAGTCTGAATTTTGTCTATACTGCAGGAGGAGATATTTGATTTCCTACATATCAGACCCCAGCTGGATCTTATTGTCAGCAAAGTTTTAATTTCAAGTCTTTTTGAGGACACTAGACAGCCCTTCTAATCCAAGCCTTCCTGACCTGTGATATGTATCTTGGGCTCTAAACCATTCAACAAAAAGGATTGAGCGTCACTTAGCAAGCTTGACTGGCAGGTGGGAATCTTGCATGTATATCATTGGAAGACACAACTTTCCAGCAAGCACCATGACTTTAGAATTTGAGAGAGAATAAAATCTGAAAAAGCTCAAACCTCTCCCCATTTGTCTTGTGCCAGTCTCCTTTCCCATTTACTCTGTGCACAGATCCTTCTATTGCTCCAATGGCAGTCATCGAGCTGGCTAGGACAGAGCAGCCTGGTCTCTAATTCTTTGTTACCTTCAGAAATCAATTTGAACACAAACATAACACTCTCCTTGTTACTAGCCTCCTTGCTATTTAAGCTCAGATGAGAGAGTCTGACTGCTTCGCTCTTGTTCACTCTGTGTCTGGAAATGTCTTTCTAACTTCCTTTCTGTTGGTGTCAAGAATACTGCATTTGGCAGCACCAGTGTGGAAATCCAAAGTCTGAAGACCTGTATGTGGAGATACCTGTTTGCATTGTCTACCATCACACACATACATCCCATGCTAATCCGTCGCTGTCCCGTTGTCTTGCTGCAGTGTGTGTATGTCTGTGTGTATGTGGGAAAGGGGAGGGCACTGCAACTCTGTTCAGCATTTGCCATCAGGCAAAATAGGCAACAGCCTGTGCCATATAGGCATGTCAGGAGGATGCAGCACAAACCTTCAAGTTTATCACTCAACTCAGTTAACAGCCAGGCCCGTGGTTCAATATGCTGCCACCTCCAAGTCCCCCTGTTACACTGACCCTCTAGATACTTCCAGTTAGTGTGGAACTGCTGCTGTGTGTTCCTCCTGCCACTGGGCATAGTTGGAATTCCTCTGCTACAACTGGAGGACATAAACATTTCTGAGTCAGCTCTTTGTAGCCTAGCCTGCTCAGCCAGAGGGATAGCACTCCTGCCAAACTGCAGCAGTGCCTTGGTATTGCTGCTCCTTGCAGTGACCAAACAAACCATGAGATGAGGCTGCTCCCCTTAACATGCTGTTATCATGTCACATCATGCTCCTGAACAAGTAACTGCTGGACATGCAACTACCTATGTGAACTGATATCTGCATGTGGAAGGTCAATGTTATGTGGCAGCCCTTCTCCTGCAGAGATCCAGCAATACTGGGATCAAAAACCAATTTAGATGATAAATCTCACAGTAATCAATGTCTCCAATCTGTGTCTGTGCCTCAGTCTCCTCTATAGATCACATTCTCATGCTTCATTCAGTTTTCTATTTCCGAGATGTAGGAGGCAACTCATCAGCACTCAACTCCTCATCCCCATATGGTGGGTGATATCTCTGATATCTCTGATTCAGTTCTGGAGCAGGTTGCTTGACTAGTTAATGCATGGCCCTGCCATGATGAGCTAGGGCAGACGGTGGTTTACCTCTAGCCTGCAGCAAGACAGAGGCTTTTCCAAGTATCTTCACTGTGGGTCTCTCCAGAAATATTTCTGTGAATGGAAGTTCAGGAATATCTTTCCTTTTCTTCCTTGGGGTGATGAAGTCTATCCAGTAAATACAGATCCTGTATGGGCATCATGTAATTTTCCCAAAACAGCCTTTTAGCTGAATATTAGCAATCTCCTTCCTTGGTACTGGTTTAATTTCTTTAGTTTAGTTCTCATATCAATGTATCAAGACCAATACACACAAAGCTGTGATCCCCACATTCTCCCTCAGTGAGGATGAAGGCACAAGTCTGCTTGTGGGACCAGGTGGCATTGAGGAAGCATATGACACCTTCGGCCTTGTCTGAAATGTCCATGCACTTTCACATCGGTCTACTCAAATGGCAGGAGGACACCTTAGGATCAAGTTAAATGCAGGATTTGTTTGCAGAATGCAGAAGGACCAGTGAATTAAGGGTGATGGTTTCTTGGCCACATTGCCTTTGACATTGGCTTTTTGACTATACCCAAGATCCTTAATAGGAAAATAAAAGATCAGGAGGGAACAGCCTGACTCCTTCCACATTCTAGTGCATGGAGTTCTCATTTAAGGAACTATAAGCTTTATTGTACAGCTTTTTATTTCTTTTCCTCCTGGAGGGTCTGGAAGAAGAAAGGTTGGCTGGATAGTTTCTACTGCCCCTCAGTTGTCTTTGTAATCTATTACACACAAAATAAGAGAGGATCTTTCTCTTGCTACAGAGAAAGCCAAGGGAGGGAAAATAAAAAAAAAAAAAGAAAAAAATTTTCTTTGTTTGAAAACTGTAGCAGATGTCTGCAGCAATAAAAAGGCAATTATACTCGTATTATCATGAGAATTTCCAGCAGGAAATCTTGACAAACTCAAAGTTTACTTAACTGAGATAAATACAGTAGATAAATAGCAAACTGAATTTAGTTTACTCTTGTACACAGGTGTACTACACATTTCCTCAAGCCATGATTCACAGCCGTAACCTTTCCTAATCACAGGCACAGCAAGATATGTCAGGAGTAGGAATGGGTTCATGCTATAAAATACAGCTATAGATTCAAACTTTCTCCAAAGTTTTGGTGTATTTGGAGCTGATAAACAGGCTTGGGCTCATTTCTGTATCTCTAAAGGGGAGAAACCCAAGGAACCAATTCGTTTTTCACCCTAGACGTTTTATGCTGCTCTGAGGATGTAAGTTTTTGATTGAAAATATCTATAGGGTGTCCTCCACTGGCACAGAGCCCATGGCATAGCTAAGAATTGATTTCTTCCCCCTCCTACAGCAGCCTGGGAAGCAGCTACACTCTAAACTTCTCTGATTTATACTGGGAGCAAGGTAGACCCTGGCAGCACTTAGAACCTGGGACGCCCACTGGTAGCATTAGTGCAGTAATATAAATAAGGGATAATACTCTGGGATTTTGGAGAGTTCTGCTCTTGGAGTAAGGAAGCCATGTTTCAAGAAAAATTCTCTTTTCAATATTTTTTCCAGGCAGGCTACAAAAAAAAAATGAAATGCATAAAAGCCAGCTGTACTATGTTCTTCTAGTAATTTCAACTAAAAATCATTAAATATATGTTTGATAGCACACTAAATTCTTCTTACAATTTTAAGTTTGTTGGACTAGCTCTTTTCACCTCAGTGAGACTCCATTTGTATATCAAGGGTAGTCTCAGCTTGCAAAATCAAATTTGAAGGAGGCTATGTAGGCTTTCCATTTTCTTTCTTATTGAACAGCAACTCAAAAATGTGAATGCTGTTAACTGGTTATGCTGCTGTACTTATAGATTTACCCTCTGAATATATTGGCAGTAGAAAAGCCATTGACTTAAGGGAAATTGCTGAATTATTGAATAATAGTTTCATTATTATAATAACAGACTACACTGGAATTATTAAATTAACTGCAGATGAATATCCAATCTTTTCAGCTATCTTGTGATAGATTAAGTGGTATTCAAAAAGTAAAGACTTTTGCTTAGATGGAAGAAAAAACATCTTATGGTAAATTAGAATCTATAGCACTTTAATAGAATATGCAGACTGTTGAAAGACTTGTTTTGCCGACAACTTAATCTTGTTTGAATTATAGCATTCTGTACCACTTTAAAAGACTATAAACAGGTTGCTACTGTCACAATAGACCATATTAGAAAGGATGGAACATTAAGACTGTCACCCAAGAGTCTTTTCACTAGTCAGTACGTGTATCTGCAACTCTGTTCTTTAGACCCTCAGATGCTGCCAAAGTGTGTGCAAGGATTTTAAGCCACCTTAGTATCTGCTCCCTTCTCAAGGGATTTGTTTGGCTATTGGAAAAAGCATAAATCAGAGCAATCTAAAGGTTATTCTGTCTAATGGCAACTGCTGTCAGCACACTGTTCCTGTAATCAGGGGTTGCCAAGGTCTTCCTTCCATATACCATTTTGCCTGGCTGCATGTCCTGTACCACCACCAAGGAAAAATATCAGAGGAGAATCTTTATATCATGTTAGACTTGCCCTGCATGACGATAATCTCCAAATGGCCGTTTGTGACAGCCTTCTGCTAACAGAGAAAATAGTCCTGGAATCAACCTTGAAATCCGGTCAACATCCTGATCTGTAATGGAACCAGCTGAATATTGACTGTTGTTCGCCACAAGAAGGGATGTTGTAGCCATGCTACTGTGAGATTGTATCACCCTGTTGAACACCAGCCTTAATATTTAGTTCCATTTCTTTGTTAGATATTGCTCTGTTCTCAGATTGTGGCCATCTTTAAATTGCTGCGCATGGTGGACCAAATAAACCCTCAGTCAAGTTACTCCATAATTGGTAGAATTCAGCCATGACAGGCTGAAATAACAAAAATTAAAATTCGAAGTGTGAGGGTATTTAGTGTGTTCAGTCTTGCAGAGCTGTACACTGGAGTGCTTGTTATAACACTTATGCTAACTAACTCAGGGAAAAAGAAGTTGCTTGTATAACTGCCATTTATACAAGGAAACCCAGCTAACAGGTAATCATATATATTGCAATTCTTATTAAAACCCAGCGATAGACTGAAAAAGACACATTAAACAAGCTCAAATAATAAATATGGTTTAGGAAATTGACATTTATTTATCAATGTTCTGTGTGTAATAAGTAAGGTAAGATTAACTAGTTAACTATGATTAACTATTCACGTAGATCCTCAAAAATAAACAGCAAAAAAACCCAAACACAACTTACAAGTGTTGCTCCTTCTCAACTTGCAAATGCTTGTTCACATTGCGTCTCTTGTTATCATAACAGACCTGATAAAAAGTGTCAGTCCTGGGCCTGGTTGCCAAGGCCCACTTGCATGACCGACTTGCATATTCCACCTTTCTTATGGGGAAGTTGTTGAACTTACCATAAACTATGTGGAAGGGAGAGAGAACAGAGACACATAGTTCATGCTTTCAAAAGGAATGAGACAGAAGTGGGTACAAGGCAGAAAAAGGTTATGGAAAAGGCCACAGTTGTGTTACTGAATCAGGAAAGATCAAGGCCATTATCAATATTCCAGTACCTGAAGAGCCCTACAGGAAAGCTGGAGAGGGACTTTTTACAAGGGCAGGTAGTGATAGGACAAGAGGAAATGATTGCGAACTGAAAGAGGGTAGATTTAGTTTGGATCTTAGGAGGAAATTCTTTAATATGAGGGTGGTGAGAGACTGGCACAGGTTGCCCAGAGAAGCTGTGGCTGCTCCTCCCTGGCAATGTTCCAGAGCAGGTTGGATGGGGCTTGGAGCAACCTGGTCTAGTGGGAGGTGTCCCTGCCCATGGCAGGGGAGTTGGAACTAAATGATATTTAAGGTCCCTTCCAATCCAAACCATTCTGTGATTCTATAATACCACAGTGAATAACAGCAGACTCTGTACCATGCTAAAAGGCAAACAAAACCCAACCAGACAAAAAGCCCCCAAAAACCCACAACCAGATAAGCTTTCCACAGCACCTACTGCTATGATCTGAAGAGGAAAACTTCCCTCCTCTCCCCCAGCTTCAATCAGTGTGACATGAGATACAAATGGTACTTACTAAGCAGGCACCTAAGGACTTTGATCCCCCAGGGACATCAGTGCCCTCTGCAATCCTTCCTGCTGGGATGGTCTTTATCAAGACGACTTCTGCTTTGTTCCCTATTGCAGCGTACATCCACTTAGTGGGGATGCTGATTGGTGTGACAGCAGCAAAGGAGTGAGAAAACTATTTCACTTGTGTACAGCTTTAGGGCCTTAGGGAAGTACATGGGATTTTTGCTGCTTCTTCCCTTCTCTGAGTTTCTAAGAGTCCCTGGCAGTTTCCCAAGTTCCCAGTCTGATGCAGAGAAACATCAAAGCTCTTCTAGAGTAGTTTGGTTGCCTTTGAGATGCTGCCTCTGTGCAGCCTGCAGAACAGCATGGTGCTGGCATCCCCATGTCATGCGTGGGCAGCGGATGCTGTGGAATTGGCTTTACGAGCTAACTGCTGAGGACTGAATTTATGGTATCAATACTCCATGCAAGCATGGTATGGACCAAAATGTGGCTCAGAATTTATATCTGAGTTTACCCAGCATTACAAAAAATTAGTATCTCGTCTCTGCTTTCCAAGCTCTGGAGCCCAGCAGTGCTCAGAAGATGGATGCATAGGTGTATTGCCTAAAGGTCAAAACACAGCCCCCTATTTTGTTGGTGTGAGGCAAAACAGAAGGAAAGCCAGGAAAATTGTTGGGGAACAGATTGTAAAAACATGTTTAATTTTGTTTGCAGGAGAAATAATCGGTACTAGCTAAACCCCTGCAAATAGCAATTTCTAGTACATTACTGCTAATTAGTAAATGTATTATAGCCTAATTTGATCTGTCCAAGAAAGCACCTTTTAAGAAAACGATATATTTCTGTGAAATGATCAAACAGGCAGGAGGCTATTGTCGGGGGGGGGTTTAATTCTTTTTGCTGCTGAAGCACAGTTCTCTTATTTCATGTCTGTGGCACCTATTACTGGCCTTTTCCTTAGCTCTATCCACATTCTTCCTCCTTTCAGGAAAAGTTGTTCTCAGTTCCTCATCTGTTAGTGCTATTACTCTGCAAATAGCACATGCAGAAGCCTATTAGTTCTGCTCTATTAGAGTATGCAATGGATGGTATAGTGGGGAGAGCAGTAGTTTTGAGCCACACTGTAAGTGCTTATTCCCAGTTTCATCATACAATACAAGTCATGAAGCTTCCCTTTCCCCTTCCACCCCTTTTGAGGCTGTGCCTGGCTGCGTGCTTTCATCTTATGATTTGTGGGACTTTGCTGAATCAAGGTGACCAATCTGGTGTTCATGCTTGTCTTATTCCCATACTAGTTTTCCTCTACAACTGCCTCAGCAAAGTCACCATCTACTCAAGGGGTACAATTGTCTACCTTAATGTATACCTCCATGCCATTCTTACCATACAATCCAGTAGTTTCTTTGAGTGACTTCTATACCTGAAGATTTTTCAAAGACTCTTTTCTTTCTGAACTTAGTTCAGTGTTAGTAAATGGCTGCTAAAGAGAAAGATTGGATTGGTATTTTAAAAATGGTTGGCTTTTGATCGGGCAGCTGTCTAAGATGTTTCCATTTTTTGTGCTGTCTTTTGGTGGAGAAAAACCCCCATCTGTAAGTGATTTTTACATATTGAAAAACATGTTTTTCCTTGTTTCTGCCTTAAGTGTTTTTATCTGCATCTGAAACACATAAATGCATGTGTGTGCAGACACAAACAGCCCCAAGAAAACCAAGAGCAGTACAGACATCGATTTCATTAGGAATAGATATTGGGTAACATTTTATTTGTGATTGAAATATTTTTTTAATTCAGTTGGATTACTCACAACAATTTAAAACATCAGAATAACTTCACCTAACATCATCATTCTTGTTTGTTCAATTTTTTGTTTAGATTTTTTGGTAGTATTGATTTATTTTCTAAAATATTTCCTCTGATTTTAGGCAGAGCTGAAATCAAATCCCTCAGGCTTTAACTGTGAAGCTGAAAAAGCTTATTAGGATTTTTAACATTCCAAGTTGCTTTCTGAACAGATTGCACCAGCTAGTTGATGAAACTTGAGCTAATTACTCTAATGTTGACAAATGTACTAGCACAAAAAAAATAACATTAAAAAAAATAAAAAATTACACCTCTTCAAGAAATGCTAAGTAGATTCAGTGATTTCTGGGTGTAATAGAAATATTTTTGCAAAAGTTTACTTAGGAAGAGAAGAAAGAAAAAAAAACCCAAACAAACCAAAACCAACCCAAACTACTATTTATAAACCAAAAATATGCCACCACTGCTAATTTGAGAATTATTGTTAATGAAAAACACTTCAGATTTTAGAAAATTGAAATAAATCAATTTGATGGTTAGTAAGATAAGAAACTGCCTTCACAAAGTGATCTTGCTATGTTAGAGAGTACAGAGAATTTCTACAGAGCTTCTCACTCCGTAATGTCACACACAAGAGAATCGGGTCACGATCACTGAGTGCAGCCACCACCTCCACAGTGTTCTGCCATGTGCTGAGTTGGCTGGTACTGCATTGAGTTCGCTGAAATTCTATACCAGAGGTAGGTGAGCTTAGCCTATAGAGTAGAGTCTATCACTGAAAACCTCTCTGCACTTCAGCAGGACACAAACTACCAGACCTATATATTTGGTTAAATCCAGCCTTGGGATAACTATATTAAAATCCAGAGAGATCCGTAACTCCTGAAATAAGGATAAATTCGGGCTTGTAATCATAATTTTTTTATTGTTATTATTTAATTTGTGCTTAACTATTTAGATGCATGTTCATAAATTAAGGGGAAGAAATTAGCCAGGTTATCATACCATGATACATTTATTTTAAAGAAGAACATTGCAAAAAAAGTTAAAATTTGAAAACATGAATATATGTTGAAGGTAATCCAAATACCCTCATCTCTGTCCAAGTTTTGCTTTTTAAAAAACAACCAAAAATGCTTAACTAATTGCTGATATTTCAGTACTCTTTAAGCTTAAAGGGAAGCAGTGTGGCTATGACATGAAGGCTTCCTGCCATTTAAACTTACTGTGCCTCAGAGAGAAATGTACCATCTTCTCTCTTTTTTTTTTACTATTTACTTAATAGTTTTGACCTTTCAGCCAATTGTCCTTATCCATCATTACAGTGCATGATCAATCATTTCATGTCTTGTCATCTATAAAATACCAGCAAGAGGGAAAAGTTTTATGTTCTACTACTTTTCTTGAGGGTTTTTTTTTTTTTATCAGAGTATATTCCTGTTTATTAGGAAGATAGAAAAAAAATGCTTCAATTTACAGTGGTTTAATCAACTTCATGGCTTTCATGAATGCAAATATATTAGTTCACTGGAAGCTTATAATTTTATTTGTTCATTTTGATACTGGTTAATGGCTGAATGAGCCATGTTTGTATGTCACTAACTTCTTTCTGAATTTTTGAACAATAAACAGAGGCAGAAGTAAACAGTGACACTCTATACCTGTACATGCATACACACACATGTGTACACTTATGCATGAACATGGTCTGTCTGAGGATGGTTCTTCAGTTAGTTCAGGGCTTTGGGTTTCTTAGACATTCAGGTAACCTTCACTGCAACCAACTTGTGCAAGGGTAAAACCTTCAGGAACACTTGTGTTGCAGGAGCCTAAATGACATTTACACACTCAAAGCATCACTGAACAGGACTTGTTTCCAGCAGGAAGCCAAAACGATGCAAGGGCCATGAGCTAACAGGAATGCTGTAATATAGTGTGGCACTCTGCATTTTAAATTGAGGTCTGAAGGCAGTCCACTGTTTTCAAAAAGGTGTTTCTGGTCTAGGTGTAGTGGTGTGCAACATGTCTAACATTTCTTTTTACAGAAACGGCGTGCAGGCTGTTCCCCAGAGGAACACTTATTTTCCAGTGGGCGGTATAGAAAAGGCTGCTGGCTTATCCATACTTTTACTGGAGCACAACATATTGCTGCTTGCAATGAGGGTTAATTGATTTAGGATATGAAGTACTTTTGGAAACCACGTATTTTTCTTCTCTTGTCTTCATTTTCCTGATAATAAGAAGAGATAATAGCACTTCATGACTTCCCACAGGATATTGAGACAATGAGTACGTAAAAGATTGAGAGAAATGTAACTGCTGCATGGTGACCCAGCACTGGGGGCACCTAAAGTACCTTTAGGTAAACAGCTTCAGCAAAAACCTCCATTTGCATCCCTAAATACAAAAATGTCGAGTGTGTAGTTAAAAACTTCTCAAATGGAGTATGTGCTGTTTTTTTGTGGGGCAGGGAGTTCTTTTGTGTTGTTATTTCAGGGAGACAGAGCAGTCATGCAAATGATTTGGAAAGAATGAGAGAACTTGGGGGAATACACATCAGACAGAGTACAAAGGAGACCAAGCATGTAACAAACTTCAGGCATGTATTATTTGTGTGATTATTTGGCATTCCTTCTTAACTGAAACAAGTTAGTCTCCCCAGTGCCTGTGAACACCAAGGGCATCTTTCATTATCGAGCTTTTAAAGTATCTTGGTTTTATTTGGGCTAATTGACGTTGTTCTATCAACAGTTTTTCTGTGATCCTAACACAGAGCATGAAAAGGATAATAAAAAGAAAGATGAAGATACAAACATATTACTAAGGGGCTTGTAAGGCAAGTTTTGCACAGTTCTAGTTGTAATCCTTTAAAATATACATATGTCGCTTTGATGTTGTATCGAAGTAGAAGCCAGCTGTAATACTACCAACTTAGTTGCTGTTCACTGCTGAAGCCAATGAGCAGTAGAGAAACCGGGGAGTGTGCTTTGAAGTGCTTGGAAAATATGCACTTCAATAAGAATGTACCATGTGCAGGAGACTGCTGTTGAAATGAGCTTTAAAGTCAAAAGAAGGGCAGGAGCCAAGAAGTCACCTTCAGGTTTATATCTGCACCTTCTTGAAGCTTGTGAGGCTACTTATATCCTCAGCCAGCACAACTGATAGAAAGGAGCCAAGTTTGAAGTTGAGGTCCAAATCAAAACTTTTGTGCAGGATGGATCTGTGTTTGCAGTTCTGGTCTAGTTTTGATCTCTAATACCTTGCTCTTCAATGGCTATTCTGCAGTGCCATTCAAAGGGCTCTGTAAAAACTGAGGGGAGAATGGTATAATTCACTTTATTTTGCAGAACAGAATCCAAGGCAGAGAGTAATGTCCCAGGGAGGTGGCTTGTGCATGCTTCCCCAGCTCTGTGGTGGGCCAGGTAGGACCTCACCCCTCCTGTTCTACTCAGGACAGAATATTGCTGAAGTCATTGTCTCTTAATTGTTCTCTCCAGCTGATTATATAGTTAACACAATTTATATTAAAAAACTTAATGCATATTGAACACAGGAAAGAATTCATTAATGACTGAACAATGTCTGTTGTCCACTGATCAAAAGATCAAAACCATTTTTTAATTTATATTTTATTGTTCCTTCTTCAAGAAGGATCACCCTTCACGGCATTGTTCTAGCCTTTCATTAATACTCTGAACTCAAGTGCCTGATTATCTATACTGTATTGCATTTTCTGCAGTTACTTACAGCACTACAGCATGTTACTAAGTAAGAACACCTTTCGCAAGGTGACAGGGTCACAGGCCTTTTGTTTGGTTTTCATATGGCATGTTCCACCAGTTTGTGCAGTGGAAAGTCTGGAAAACTTGATGTTCTTCTGTCCAGGAGAGAGGGAGTCCACCATTTTACAATCTCTCTTATTAAACAAAACTTGCTCTAGAAGACACTTTCTCACTCTTCCTGTTCTTCCTCTCCCAACTCCAAGAAACATTGAGTTCATAGTGTTTGGCAGTTTGACAGTCTTGATAACACATGCATACTTTCATACAATCAACATATTTGGCAACTTTCAGAAAATGTACATGAGTGTTTGGGAATCTCATTCTTATTGAAAAATGGAAGCTCTCTTTGGCCCGGTGTTCAGCCCCTGATAGTGTCCATGAATGAAAAGCACTGACTGATGTGTGTCCTGTTCTACCTTCCCAGCTGATTTGGGTCTTCATGAGCCTGAGGTTGTGTATTTTTGTTTTAATAGCTCCTGATGGATAATGACAAAAAGTTTAGAAGAGTTAGACAAATTAATGTCTGGAGAAAAAAACCAAACAACAAAACCAAAACCAAATCAAAACACAACAATGTCTTGTGCCAGTGAGCAGCTTCTTTTGGGGGGAGACGTAAAAAAAAAATTAAGAAAATAATAAAGAAACTTTCTTTTAAAACAACGTAGCTCAATCTTTTTCAGGCCAAACTGAGAAATTGTGAACAGTTGTGATTCATTGCCTAGTCACTTTGTGCCTCTCATGATGTTTCTTGCCTTCTCTCTGCCACCTTTTCCTTATGAAGAATCCTATTGAATCACTCCTTGAACAGAAGGTGTGCAACTTTTGCTACTCCTTATTGCCTTCCTGCTAGGACTTTTTTCTAATTCTGTTATACCCTTCCTGAGAGAGGAGACTGGAACTGCACAGATGATTTGGGATGTGAATGAACAGTGGATTTATACAGTGTTGTGACAATGTTTTCTGGTTTGTTTGCTGTTCCTTTCCTACTCATTCTTAACATTGTCTGCTTGTTTGATCAGTAGTAAGCTCTGAGGTGGCGTATTTACAGAACTAGCAAAAATAGCTCCAAGATACTATTCCTTAATGGTAATAGCTAAAGTACAGTCACTGTGAGATGATAGCTTAATTTTCACCATGTGCACTGAACTTAATTTGCTATTATTTTATGTTTATATGTTACTATTATTAAATTCTTTCACAGATCTTTACAACTGAATTTTGGTTATGCTACTTCTCAATTCAGTACTGCCTGCAAGTCATGTTTGTGGTGAACACTCTGTGCCACGACTGTTTACCGCAACCTCCAGATCTCCTATGTTCATGGCAAGCAGCCAGATCTATCATGTCAGAGGTGGGCTCCTGCCTTGTCCAATCTATTGTACATAGATAAACTTCAACCCACAGTGGCACAGGGGAAAAAAAATATGAATGCAATTCAATTGAACTCTTAATCACAGAAACTTGAAACAAAGAAAATGAGTTTAAGGCACCATGTCTTAATAGGAACTTATTGGAGAGGGAAAAGAGTAACATGACTGTGGAGAGTTCATCCTACCATCCTGCTGTGCATTCAATACTCTTTTGTAATACTATAATGCTCTGAAACAACATATCTATGCAGGACTCCAGATGGGCTTGGACTTTGTCTCAATCCCCTTAAAAACCTGGTGAACATCTTTCTTCAGTCTAAAATCTCAGCATGAAATCTCCAGAAGTGGTGGTGATTTGGGATGGGGTATTTTTCTGGTTGGTTGGTTCATTGATTGTTTTTTGGGGATTTTTTTTTAAGTGGCTTTGAAAAGACTCAGCTACCCAAATACCTAACTCTTAATTGGGACTTAATTTTAGTATAAAGCTATTGACATAGATACACTGCAGAGATGAGTTTCAGTGGTAAAAGGAAAAAAATCTGCTCATGCAGATGAGCAAATTGGAAGGGGGGGAAAGAAGGCAGTGACAGAGAAAGATCTGAATGGTGCTGCTGAACTATGATTCTTGGCACAGGGGAAAGAGATAAAAATAATTCCTTTCCCTAATTAGCAATAACACAGTTCACTCCTACAAGTAGGAACACTTGAAATCCTTACTGGTTCAAACTGTGCTGTTTGGTTTCCACCTGTGGTGTTTGAACCAGAACTACCCAACCAGCTTTCACAGACAACAGTTTGTCCAGCTGTTTGATGTCATTATAGACTTTCTGGCGTTTGGTACTACTGCTGTTTTCATTAGGACCACTTATTCCTGATCACTCAGTCAGTGAATTGTCACCAAAGAGTTAATGTATATCTTAACACAAAGGGTGGAAATTTCTAATGGGAGAATGAGAAACAATAATGATTTTCTGATCAGTTACTTCTTACAAAGTAAGTACTTGTTACAATTTGCTTACAAAGCAAAATTTACATCTCTGGTTAGGAAGGATTAGTTGTTTCCACTTCTTGTTAGGTTGCTTTGTTTTCATGCACCAGCAATATACTATAATGCTTCGTTTGCAAAACCTTCCAGAGAAATGTATTCCTGTATCTATTCATTACAGTCATCTTTTTTTGGAATTAAGAAAAAAAAAAAAGAAAAAGAAAGAAAGAAGTAACAACAGACCTTGAGTTTGAAAGGGTTTCTTTTGGGAGTAATTTGCAATTCTACTTGTTAATCTGTTAAAGTCATGCACACAGATGGTGGGAGAACTGTACAAAAATAATGGATCAACTAGCAAGGGGAGCCGTTTTAAAAGAAAAGGCAACCTTAACATTTGTATCTAATCGATACTGAAGTTATAAGTCAGCTAACCCTTATGTCCCTAGCCAAATGACTGAGCATAAGTGTATTTTTATATTGGGTCTTTAATGTTAAGTGACAAGGAAAGTCAGCCACTTAAAAGTATTTGACATTCATAAGCATCCAAAAGACTTTCTGTCATCTTCTATTTATTTATTCACTAGACTAGAAAAAACTATAATGCTTTGTTTTTTCCCTTTCTTTCAGGGCAGCAGTCAATGCATCTGTGTCAAACCTTAACTCTTCTCATCTATGCTCCATAGTGTCTTTTCTGTCACCAAACAGCTTTTGTGTGCTCATTAACAATGGGGAGTGCCACATCTGGATTTTCCAACTCCCAGTCTGAAAGGCTGAGGGGACACTGAGTGTGCTCCTGGCCCTCATGAAGTCAGTAGCACAGGCCCTTTCAGCAGAAGCAGAATCAGACTGAGTGGCAATCAAAAATTTACTGGAAAAAATACCCAAATTAAATTTAAGTGCCTTATTTTATACTTTTTTTTTAAGAGTGTTTTGGTTACTTTTCTGACATAACACAGGAAGCTTTTAATTTAAAAAATATTGATAGTGTTCTTCAACACCATGGATTTTATCTGGTGTACACTTGCTTTGTATATTCAGCTTTGCATGTAAAATGTATTCAGACTGCCTGTAACATTCAGAGTACAGTATAGGAATGGGGTTTTTTGAAAATAGAAGAAACAATCCTCTTTCTTGAAAATATTTCTACAATCAGTTCTGATATTTAATTAAGTCTATCCAAGAGTATTTAGGCAGCTAAGCTACTGGGCTAATTGTGTTGGAAGAATTTGAAGATTTTGCCATAAGGAAATAAAAATATTTTATTTTGAAATGGAGAGGTTAAATTAAAAGAAAAGGCTTGCAGGGAAGACAACTGAAAACTTTCTGAAGTCTTCTAAATAGTGCAACTGGCACAATAAATGAAAACCCCTTTGTGATGTTATCCATAAACAAACAAAAAGGCTTCTGCAAGTCACTATGTTTTGACCCATTTTAAGTTGATCTTCTGAAAAACTTAAGCTTTTGAGTTCTTGTCTGTCTGCCTTTGTTAATAACTATTGAATACATTATCTAATTGTAACTATGTTGTAACTGGTTTTGTCCCTATAAATTTCAAGAAAGTGGACAGACTCCCACAAGTGTCCCTCTTGTGTCAAGACTGCAATGGGAACTTCTGTTTTATTAGCCCCTAGGGAATTAATATCCAAAAAGTGTTGGATGAATTAGTCAACCACAAGAAAAAAATTAAACTTTGTGCCTTACTAGATGAAAGAACCCAAACACAGTACAAAAAACCACACAGAATGAAGCTACACAAGGTCTGCCCTGTGCTGTTGCTCTTGTGAGGGGTATTTTAGGATTTGGGACTTTTTTTATTTTTTTTTTGTATTATTAAAGGGATAAACATTTCAGCAGCTTACTAGCTGGCACTAGAGAAAGGGAGGCCAAGTGTCCTCTGTTCTCTAGTGTGGGGTTTTTTCCTCTTCTGTCAGAAGAGGAAAATTGAAGCTCTGTGTGATTCCTTAGTCAGTGTCTTTGGAAAAGTGTGCTGCTGTCCCATTTTTCCTGCTGTCTTCTTCTACAGGTTGTCACAACAGAAGAAAAAGAAAGTATAGACAGGGCTACTCAACTGCAGGATTGCACAAGCAGGCAAATACAGGTGACACTGATCAAGGATGTAGGGAACAGGGTTATTCAAGTAATCTATGTGTATCTCCTGTCATACTAACAAGTTGCAAGGTCTCAGGAACTGGTGTGCAATAATCCATCTAAGTGCCTCTCTCCTGAGGCAAACAGGAGCTAATGTTCTGAGACAAAGAAAATAAAAACCAATAGATGTTCTTCCAGCTCATGCAATAGAAGTGGGAAAAATTCTAAGTATAATGACTCCTTTGGAATGACTTACCTTAGTGTTTCAGCCATGTGGTTGGTATTGCAAGCAACATACTAACAGTTTGAGTCACACTTTCTTCCTAACCTCTACATTTCAGTGTTTATAATGCGTGTGATAGCTCCACTTGTAAGCACACCCCGTATAATTTAACAACACACAGCAGGTTAGTTAAGACCCACATAACCAAATTGTGTGAGCAGACATAGTTTGCTTATGTAGCAAGCACTGTGCACGCCTACAGTTTGTTTCCTTGGATATATAATTTCAACCTCAGCCTAAACATACTGCTTTGGACCTGTGAAAAACAGGAGCTTCACAACGGAAGAGCTACTGATGACACTGCTGCAGTTACAAATGATGCTATTTTAATACTTCACCTGATATTCAGGAGCTTTCAGTCTTGGATTGAAGAGATCTGATTGAAAATCAGATACAGGCATAGATGGAGAATTCCAGGTTCCCCAGTTGCCTTGAAGTTAAGTGGAGTGGGCACTTGATTATTATGAAGGCTAGAATTGGATTGAAGAATCATACTTAAAGGTGTAATAGAGCTCAGAAAGTGTCAGACCTTGGAAGTACCTAGCCCTTGATTGTAGCAGCTGGAAGTGATTTAACAAGTACTTGAGGTGACAGAATCAAATGCTTTATGTGATGAATGGGCTGTTTCAATATAGCAAATGATTTTGCTCTTTAAAAATCAGAATTAAACAGTTTGTTTTTTGTAAGGAGTGAGATCACAGAGCAATGAAGTATATGTGTGCACGTGCCCAGGGATATAGCATTTCATGTTAATTTTGTCCTTATAATAATAATATGTTCACTTATTTTTGAGTTTACTGCTGTGTACTGGTCCTTCTCCTGGGGAGGTGAAGAGTGAGTGTGTATTTTATGCATGATGATGTCCTAAGAAGCTGAAATAGCATGACCTAAGTAGAACCAGCTCTTTTGCTTAGTGATTTATAAGATGAAAAATATATTTACTAGATAATGTTATAAGCCAAATTCAAGAGGCAAATAACTTCGAATATCTGTCACATAACAATATCTGGCAATTGGGTACCCAGATGAATATACACAGAACTGGATGCAGAGTTGGGAGGAGATTCCTCAGATTCATGCACGGGAGGTTTTGCCCAAATAATGCAACCATCTTAGATTCAGTCATATGGCTCCCTTAACACTGTTGCACCTATAATCCAAGCATCCTGTCTTAAAAGAAGTTCCATTCCACTTGACACTCCCACAACATGGCAGGAAGATTTGTTCTTCCATTCACTGAGGCTGAGATTTCAGTCCTTAACTTCCCTATTACAGAAAAAGAAAATCTCACACCCCTAAACTAATATTGCTCCCCCACCTCCCCAGTAATATTCATGTCACCACCCAGGCTGTAGGGCAGCCCTGGGAATGATCCAGACTGGGGTCCTGAAGACAGTGGCAGATGGAAGGTGGAGGCAGGGAAGCACGGAGTCAGGGACGCATGGATCAAGATCAAGGGCAAATGAATGGTTAGAGTCCTCCCATGGACGAACAGAGCTTGGCCCCCATGATCCCTCAGATTTATACCAAGTATGTTGCATGTGGGATGGTATACTTCATTTAGTCAGTTTTGGGTCACTTATGTGGTCCCCTCCTCCCTGTAGGAGGGTTGCAAGTGTGAACCCTTTGCTCCCTTTTGTTTCTGAAACATAAAGTGTTCAGCGGAACCAAGGCCTTGGTTCTGCATACCATTCTCCAGCTTTAACTATAAACATCAAATGCTATCAGTCCTAGAGGCAGACACTGACTGAAAAACATGCTGGTAATTTCAGCAAGTGCAGTTACTTAGGCAAGACTTAACTGAAAATCTAAATTACTGAAAGAAAATTGGTTCTGTCCTGGCTCAAACCAGGACAATATTCATAGGTGCAACCTTTCAGTATCTGAAAAACCTATGTTGTTACACTTCCCCTAGAACTAAAAAACAGGTTCGAAATGAACATTTTTTTCTTCAGATGTATTTGCATAATTACACAGAGTGTGAGTGTTAATGAAGAGCTAGTAATAAAACTGGATGAATTAGCATGACTGAGTGACTTAACGCAATCCTGTTGATCATAGAGTTAGGGGTGGTTTGCATTTTGCCAGACATTTTTTTTAGTAATCTCTTGCAATTGCACATTTGAATTTGAACTTTCATTAATTATAACTTTATTTCATGAACATGAAACTTCATTGACTTAAGTATTTACATCAGTAGAACACCTATTCTAAAATATGTGCACCTGACAAAATTGTTAATGAACACCTCACCACCACCTCAAACATGAGTACATTTTGGAGTCACTACCGTCAAGGGAAACTACATTTTTCTTTTTCCAAAGCTTAGTATGCTTTTTGTATGCTTTTGACTTGCAGATTAAATTCTTTTTTTTCTTTCAAAATTAGAAATAGCAAAGTGTGTAATCTCTGGAAGAGAAAAATAGCTGTAGAACAAGATACTCTTTCAATAACAATATTATTGCTCTTCCACCTCCTTGTCTCCTGGTACTGTTTGTTACTGGTCTGCAGCTGAGTTGGTTCCCTCACCTCTGATACAGTCAGGTAGGTGAGGCACACAAGGACATTCACAGCTGAGAAGGATGGGTTGTAGCTAAGCCAAATGACTGCATTAAAGAGGATTCACTTGTGGGTTTTGTGTTTCTGACTCTATTAGAGGGGTAATCACTGGAAGGTAGGAAGTGCCAAATTTAGGGAGGAGTAATGTCTTAAACAATCTCAGCAGGAATATAGCAGCCTAATCAATTGGGCAGCTATGGCTTTGGTTCTTAGGTACACTTAAACCCCATTGCAGCTTGATCATGGGGTCCATAATCTCACCAAAATTTAATCTTGTGTCTCTTTACCTGATTAAACATGACTGAATATATCACAAACCACCAGCGTGTACTGTTAGATGATGAAATAACTTAGATTTTTCTTCTACACAGTTTGGGCTCTCTGAAAAAACTTACCCTTAAGTTAATAATGGCAACTGGAAGAGGGAAAGAGGAAGATTTTGCTATGATATGTGTGAAATTTCTGCTGTCATAATCATTCTGGCAGAGAAATGATAGAAGTTTCAATATCAAGTTTGTGAGAGGGACATCTTTGCTCAGAAATTTTGCATATGTTATTTCAGTCAGAAATTAGGTTTTCGGATACAATTTTCTCACTCTACATTTTTGAGAGTCCTCATATTGTCCCGTTTATAGGACTGGAGTAGGGATATCATCAGTCCCCGAAGTTAACTGCTAAATATTCAAGCACAAAGAAAATACTGAAAATTAATAGTGAAAGCATTCCTTCCCTGTTCCCATTCTGCATCCAAAGATGGAACAAGCAAGGAGATAGGTATCAGCTCTGGCTTTTATTAAGTTCAGTGACAATGATATTTTAACACTGAATATATATATGCTTAAAAATAATATTATGTAATATATAGTATATCTATCAAAATATATATTTAATTATTTAGTAGTTGAAAAGACAGATATTTTGATAAACAATATGACCCAGTATAGAATTTCATTAGAAAAAATATGGAAGATAAGCTTACAGCTCATGAGTGATTTGAAGTAAAAGCCTTCATAGGTATATGGGAAGAAAATTGAAATTGCACTCTGGAGTTTAACAGCCAGATATATGTATATTACAGTACATACAGCCTGTGAGATTAATACTGTCAGAAAGTCACATGCAAGGGTGAAGCCAGTTTGAAGTGAAGTTGAAATAAAGTTGGCAGGCCATACATTTTTTTGACAGCAAAATAAATAAAACTTTTTGTATGGTTAATGCACTGTAAAATGGCCAAGTCTATACTGAATACCAGGAATTAAGAGATTCCCTTCTGCCTAGTCAAGTGTATCTGAGCACTCATAAAATGTTATTTGTAGAAACAAATGAGGCAAACTGTTTTAGGAATACTCTGGTCTCTAAGAAAATAGGTGAAGAACGTCCCAGTTCAAAGCAGGACATTCTCATTTAACGCTCTGCTAATCAACAACAGGCAGAATTCTGCCCTGAAGTAGATGCAGTGTTCTTTACGTTAAAAACCAGGACTTTCCCACTATTTTCTTCTGCAATTTTGAGCCAAACTTCATGTCTTTTCTCATCTGTTACAAATCTATGCCTCTAAATTACCATAATATTGCAATTTTTAAATATGTTTCAAATATAAATATGGAACAAATGCAGGACAGACAGAGAGAAAATGGGGTTTAATTTTAGGAATTTATCCAGGGAGCATGAGTCTGTTGTAACAATGGAAAACCTAGGAGTCACATTTTTCTCTCTTTGAATCTTAGAGCTTAGAACTTATTTTTACAAAATAATTTTGGTTGTTAACATATCTTCATAGATTTTTCAACTGTTACTACTTTTACTACAGATTATTAATTACCTCAGTATCTTTATTCCCAGTTCAATCTTTTTCTTACCCTTCCGTTTTGTCATCTAACTAGCAATACTTGTATCATTAAATATATAGAATAAGTGGTAAGAAGTCACTGCCAACAGTTAACAAAATTCTTAAAATCGTCTTCTCTTGGAATTATATGCCCAGCAAAATTTAATGGGCACTAAGCAAAGTCAGAGTGGTATTTCTATAGGTGCTCCTTCTCATTAAGAATGGGGGATTTGGCCTCTCTTACTCTTGGTGTGGCCTTGTTTCCCCTCCCAAGGTGGAGACTTCCACTGAAATCTTAAAAACATTCCGCTAGCCAAATAAAGCTTACAGAAACAGTGATATTTTATAATGCTATTTGTCTGAGACCAGGTCAGCTGATAAAACATCATTGATATATCTGGGAAAAACCACAACAACAAAGAGGGCTTTTGATATGGGAATAGGATTGGACATAACTGGCAACAATTGAAAATGCTGGATTTTAGTGGGTGGAACAGGCCTTGAGCGATAAACAGATTTGGTAGCTAGGATCATATATTAATTTCTTCACCACTTCATGAAATTCAGGCTGAGAATTTCAGTTCAGGCACCTCTATGGAGAACTGTTCATCTGAAAGCAATATGATGTAGGACCCCCTGATTTCTTCTGCGCATGAAAAACTTTTGCTACTTAGAGCTTCTGCCTAAAAGCATTTCAATCTCTTAACCTTTGAATTTAGTCTTTCCAGTTGTCTTCCATAGGTCAAACTATAGCCCTGTAACTTACGGCTGGCAGGGTTGCTATGTACCAGTCGGTTGTTTCCTACAGCTAGATGTATCTAGTGTGGCAGTGGCGTGGAGGGAAAGGTTCGTACTCTAGAGCACTGTGGCCCCAGGGATGCTTGGGGACATGGCTTAAGAGTAGCTCCGGTTGCCTGTGTAAAAGCAGCATGCTATTTTCTCTCACACTCGCTGCTTTGATCTTGTTTATCATTCTGTAAGTGAAGCACGTGTAGCTAAGCCCCTCCAATGCTCTCCTTTCCTGTTGTGCTTCCTGGTGTTTTCCTTAAACTAGTTGCCTCTTGCTGATTAGGAAATTACTTACACAGGGACAACCATGTTTTATGGCATCTTGATTTCTGTTTTTCCATTTGAGAATTCAGCAGCCGTCATATTTGGTTTTTCCCCTTTAACAAAGCCAACATTGATCTTGCAGATCATGCACACTGCACTGTCAGACAAGATAGATAATGACTTGAACTGCAGCAAATGGGACTATATGACATCACACTTTTGTGAGCAGACAAATCTGTAATCTTATTTAGTTTGACAGGTATAAAGGGCATTTCAAAAACTGATTATATCTGCTGTGATTTTAAGTAGGTTTGGGATATGACTGGAAAATCTTCACCCAACCTATTCCCCAGGGAACAAACTCTTTAGAAGAATAATGCAAAACCATTGATTTGGGGCATCAAAACACACATTTAGCCATTTTTTTTTCTCACATTGTGGAAAATATATAATATTACCCCTGTGAAGACTTCAAGGGTGAGAGCAAGGTGCTAGAGCTGAACCTCCATCAAAACTGGGAATCTGGGTCTGCAACCAAATTTTGCAGATCAGTGTGAAAGAAAAAGCTGAACATGAAAACACTGAAACTGTTTAATAAAAATGTGGATCTGTGCTGATTTTGCAGATCCATCTCTTATTGTGAAAGCCCCATTGCCAGCTGATAAGATTACTAAGCATTTTCTGAATGTTCCATTAATAGTGCTACTAAAACCAGCTATGACAGACCTGTGGTGCAGCATCAGTCAAGGTCAGCATGTGTAACAGCACCTACCTGCAGGGCCCCACCTTTGGGAGTGGGTTACACAGACCTCAGCTGGTTCTTTAATCTCACAGAGGAAGGTTTTAGGTAGTATCTGGACTGTCTTGGTTACCTGGCTGCACCAGGGGGAAAGGCTGCTGAAAGGAAATACTGAAATCCAAGATCATTTACCTGAAATATGGATGCCTTTCTAAAAACCCAAGTTAGCAGCTGTGGGGCTGGAATTCACAAATCCACTTCTACACGTAGATGTTGAAATAGTCTCTTCACATGCAGATGAATTGTTCAATCTTTTTTCTTTTAAAGTGTATCTTGTATAGGTGCCCATCATTTACACAGGGGATTCATATCTAGGGATCTCACAGAGGCAGGAAAGCTTCATCATAGGGAAGAGCAGGTCCTCTGAGAAGGAGGCTGAAGCAAAGGCAAGCAAGCAGAGGGAATGGTCCTTGGCTGAGGAATGAAGGGCTCCTAAGGACTTCCCTGGAACCCTCAGGGGTTTTACAGTTTGGGAAGGATTGGAGGCCTTGCCCTTTAATCCTGTCACTGAGACACCCAAGTACTTTTCTTGTTATTCAGCCTAAAGATGCTAGAACATGGTGCTCTGCTGGAAAATTTAAAAGTTTCATTTCTCACTCCATCTGCATCACAACAGTGCTTTCTGAAGAGTAATACTCTCAATGAATTGAGGCATGGCTTGCATGTTTCACACTAGCCTCACAAGTGTTTTGTCATGGGAAGGTGAAATATCTTTTTAGTAAGTTATAAAACATTAGAAAGTGTGATCTGTCATACTGATAAATCTCTATGGCTGAAATTACAATCCTTTAACCTATGGCTTCTAGTCTAATCTTTACAAAGGCAATTCTACTGTGAATATTTCTGTTAATTCCTCCCTCTTCGCTTTTGGTATTAACTGCGTGCTCAGTTCTGCTCTCACTGAGACCAATGGAAATATTTTACTGATTATCTCTATAAAGACAGAGCTGTCTCTGGGTATGATTTTCTTTTATGTCCTGCCAGAATGTAATGATTTTGCTAATTGTCATAATATAAATTTTAAGTCTGCATAGTGTGAATATTAGTGAACTGATAAAATTCATATGGAAGAGTTGCATTCTGTCTATATAATGCACCTTGAGGTACTCATGCAAGATGAAATTAGTCTTAGTTTCAGAGAATTTTGGGGTTTGTCCCATAGGGCTCTTCCTTCTATTTCTCATTTTACTTCATGAACAAGGGAGGATTCTTTAGGTGAGTCAAGCCTATATCCTTAAACATATTGCATTGAAAAGCACCGCCACTTAGCAGACACTTCTCATCTGAACAGTCTGGAAGCAAAGGAAAAGCAGAGCAAGTGTCACCTCTCAGCTGCAAAAGAACAGTCAGTTCTGCTGGAGTCCTGGCGCAACATGTCTTCAACAGAAGGGTGCGATTCAGTCGCTGACAGAAACAATCTTGACAAGTCAGCTCTTAAGTCTGCCTGTGTGTATGACAGAGATTGAAATATCAGTCCTTGAAAAGCTGGACATGTGTTTTATGGTTCAGTACTGATTGTTAATATGTTAGAATTGTTTTTAACATAGGAGCAAGGGGTGTGGGANAAAAATAATCACCAAGGAGAATATGTGTGAAGTCTTAAAGAAACTGCCACTTTGGAAAAAATGTTTATTACCAAAACTTATTCCCTGCAACTCCACTTTTTATCTTCATTATTTTGTAATCTCTGAACAAGGGGCAGTTTTGATACAAAATCATACAGCACTTACTGTATTGTTTGGAAGACTCTCAGTCACTAGGTAATTGTAAAAACACAAACAAAGAACAGATTGGAAGTGGAAAATCCCATTTCATTACAACCAGATATTTTTAGTAACTGTGTTAGTTTGGGATATGACAAAGAGACTATATATATTAAAAATAAGAATCTTCTGCCCTTTTAATAAAACAAAAATCCTAATTAAGGAAAAAAAAACAAACAGAAAAGACAATATTACTTGTTATTCCAAAAGGAAGTCTATAAAATGGGTACTGAAAATCAAACCCACAAAATAGTCTTAAACATTTGTACTGTCTCTTCTCATGGGGAAAATAATCTGTTGTGTTAACATTAACAATAAATAATCATGTAAACATCCATATTCATTCACAATCTCCTTGACCTTATTCTGGCAAAACCCTCTTTATTGAAGTAAGGGTTTTTTTGGAAGGCGATTTAAGCAGAGTCAGCATTATTTTACTGATCAATTCTTAGGTGTCACAGATGGGCAGAAGAAGAAAGAAAATGTTGCCTTACCTGGGTGTGAATAAAGCGCAGTAGTGTTTTCCAGCATTAATGTACATTATGTGCATTTTATTTCAGGCACTGAAATAAAGGCACTATCTAGTAAAGCAGACAATACAAAGTCTTAAAAAGATTGTCCTCAAGTACTCCAGTAAGATTTGTAAGTAATTTCTTAATTTCTTTTTAGATTAGCAAAGGCCTAAACAATCTCTTTTCTTTACTTCTTTGTTCCTTTATGGGTTTTATTATTATTATTATTATAATCTTTAAACAAATCTGATCTCCTACATAAAACTTCAAGTAAAAATATTCTGATTTTAACTTAGATATTTATGGTTTTCATAACTGAGGTTCATGGCCAATGGCTAAAACCTGATCAACAGGCATATTATTAGCCTTTGTGGAGGAGAGGTTAATTTATTACTTATGTTGAAGCAGTGTGATCCTTGTGCTGTACAAGCATGTAACTTATGAGCTTAACTTCCAAAAGAAGCTTCTGATCCCTGCTTTGGGTTTTGGATGTTTTTTTAAAGAAAAAAACCCAAACTCTGACATTATGGGGAAGATGTACATGCCTTAGGCCATCCTTCAGCCCAGCCTATTTTATCCCTTAACAAAATTACTTTGGTTTCCCAGAGTATTTCTGGAAGAGTCTGAATTTCTACCAAAGAATGTTATATTCCCTCACAGCCTGTCAAGTGACACACTGTGACAACAGCACTTTTTGCTTCTGTGCCTCTTCTTTCCAAGTGTTAATGAAATACTCCCCATGAGAAAGTCTCAGTTAACAGGCTTAGAATGAAAAGATTTTAACATCAGCCTCTAGTGAAGCATGATTTTTTTTAAGTATAACAACATTTTGATCTAAAATAAGACAAACAGTTTCCCTACTTGTCTTTTTTTCCCCATCAATTCCTTGGTTCAGAAAATGTGAATTAATTCCTTTTCAGATTAACAAGTTATTTTGCAAGTCAACAATGCCATCAGCTTCTTAATTCTATATGAAACTGGGTGTTTTGACTCCTAGGAGAGGAATTAACAAAGTAAAAATACATGGATCTGTAATATAATGGATCAAAACACATTTCTCTCTGAAGCCCTTAATGCAAAACCATCGTATGCTTCTGGGAATGCTTTGGGGATGCTCGCCCACACCTTCACAGTCATTGGGCCACAAAAGAAAGATTCTTATAACAACTAAGGATGAGGAAACATGACAAAATGCCAGGGAAAGACAGGAACAAATAGACTTGAGTTAAACTCCTTAGCGTTTTGGAGTCTGATAATCTTTACTTGGTTGAAAAGAAGGGCTTTCATTGAAGGTGGTGAGGACAGTGTAAGTTACTTCACAGAACATTTTCCAACTAGCCTTCTGCAAAAGTCTATTAAAGTCTCTTTGGAGCACCTGTCTGTTGTGAAATAATTCATTTTGTCATGCCCAGTAACACACTTGTAGTTGTTTTATGAAAGCTTATGTAGCAGTTTCACCTCTAGCTTTACCCTCTGTTATACTACATCACAAACTCATTTAAATAGTGATATTAATGTTTTTAGAGATCACTACAAATGGTTGGCAGCATCATTGTAGTTAATGCCTCACGGGAGCTATACAAGGGAATTTTATCAGCTTGAGGCTGAGGTATTTGATGAAGTAATAACAAACTAGCTTTGAATTGTCTTTCATTACCCTTTATCTCTCCTAGAAAGAATATAATCTTATTCAAATTATAATGGCCTCTGTTATCAATGTGGTTTACTATTTATTTACCTGCACATGGCCATGCAAATGTACACGCATTCTCCTCTTTTTACCGTACCTGTAATGAAATTCCTTCACTATCAGAATCATGCATGATCACAAATTACAAACTAGTTACTTGGAAGTGTAATTTCCTTAGCATTAAAAGCATTAAAAATAAAATTAAAATCCAAGTTTTTTTAAAGAAAAAAACCCCAAACCTCGATAAGGAGTAAAATCCAATCATTAGACTTTAAATATACCTTCATTTATCTTTAAGACAAACATGATATTCTACCTCAGAAACAGATAGGCTGCATCACGTCTGAGCACAGAAAAAGACAGGAAGAAATGTTTAAGTAGCGCTACAGAGGGTGGGAAGTCCTGGGACTGGAGCAAAGAGATTCAGATGGCAGAGCTTTGGCTCTCCCTGACCAAATCACCTGAACTTTTCTGAGGCTTATTTTGGCCAAACTGGTAGGAATGTAACATGTGTAACACGGTTCAAAGTTATTTTTATTAATTACTTGGTGGTTGTCGAGCACTCACTAGAGAAAAGGAATATACAAGTTCAGAATGCCTTTTCTATATTATCAGTTCATCTCATGCCTGTGTTGAATCAGAATATTTTCCCCTTTTTTCTTCATGTTACAGCATCTAAGTTCTTCCCTTTCCAACACAGGCCATGCAACAGCCTGAAAACTGGCTCTTTGGCTGATCTTAACTGACGCACTAGTTTTTTCTTTGCCAGTTTACCATAAGGTCATTGATTCTGATCGATTTCTAGTCAGTGTTTACTTACTGTCACTTTAATTAAAACCAGGCAAGGAGAAGTGATTATTTAAACCTGTCTTATCAGACTAGCACTCAGAGTGAGGACAAACACTCTGCTGCAAACAACAGATATTTTTTACCATATAGTCTTCAGGTTTATATCACAAGGAAGTGTTAAAGTATGATTTCTATTCTTTGTTTTCAACAGAACTAGATAGAAGCCAGGCATGTAGCTATAAACAATACTCAATAATATTTATAGCAGTATCTATACTAAGCTTTCTTTGTAACATGAATAATTTGTTGTTGCAATGTATCTGAAACAACCAGATGTACATGAGTACTGTGTAGGCAATAGGGATATTCAATCCTAAACAGATAAAAGGCTCACCGAGCAAAGTAGAACCAGAATTTAAGAGCAATACACATACGTATCCAGGAGTTTAAGTAGATTTAAAATAAGAAAGGCAGTTCAAAGTTTGCTGAATGACAGAGAATCAAAGACACTCAGCAGAAAGTATAGAAACACCAAATGTGCAAAAGCTCATCAAACCAGATTTTTACTTAAAATTCAAACTGGAAATAATCTGGATTTGAGAGCTACAGCTCATAAATTTTAACCATCTTGCCAGGAGATTTCTTTTAAAAAAGTTTCTTAATGAATAACAAAATAGTTGTTTGAACTGGAAGCTAAGATGAAACTGACTATCAGACTATCTTGGAGGATAATTATTTTCTGTTGTGAAAGTAGATCAAATTCAACAAATAGAGTGTTTGCCAGATCAGGGCCTACGCAAACTGCACGAAGTTCAACAAGGCCAAGTGCAAGGTCCTGCATCTGGGTCAAGCACAAATACAGGCTTGGTGGAGACTGGATTGAGAACAGCCCAGAGGAGAAGGACTTCAGGGTGTTGGTTGATGAAAAGTTCAGCAGGGAAGGGGGTTTGGAACTAGATGATCTTTAAGGTCCTTCCAACATTATGATTCTATGATCAGTAGGTCAAATAGAACCAGGGAAGTCTGGGTTAAGACTGAGTTAAAGAAGCAAGGAATGGTGATTTCCCACAGCCAACAAAACAAGGACACTCAAAGGCCATGAGATATTTCATACAGCTCTTCTTAATCTGGCTTCTTTTTCTTTTTCTTATTCTTTTTTTCCCTGCTGAGTTGATAGGAAGGTTATTCTTGCAGAAATTATGGACATTGGCTGGTGTTTCTTGTAGAGGGAAGCAGATTCTAGAGGATGAGAACTTCATCCAGAATGCCAGAGATGATGAAGCACTGGAGTAGATGTCAACACAAAAGGGGGTTAGGATTTGGTGATTTAGAATTTTTGGAACTGGTGTCAGAACCAGTCCTTGAATGGTGTGAAATAGCTCAAAATGCTTGTTTTTGCTATGTTAAGCAAAAAAATGAAATCCTGCCATTGGGTATTTTTATATGAAATTTTCTTACTACTCACAGAACAGAGATTTTAACCTTTCCAAAGAAAACCTTTGCAATTCTATTAATCACCCCTCTACTCTCAATTAGATCTGACATCCTAATTCTTATCCTGTTCTAAATTGTTGGGAAATGTTTCTGTGTGTGCTAAAATAGTCTCAGTATGATAATTGTCAGTGAAATGACCTTTATAACTCTTGTGCAAAGACTATGAAACAGCTTAGTAAATTTATTAAATATTATGTGTTGTCAAAGTATAATCAATTTTTCTAATATCAAGTGATAATTTTTAAAATTTATCCTCAAAGTATGGAAAGTTCACGAACTTAATTTCATTTGCTTACTTGTTTCAGTTTTATAGGCTTCACTGATATTGAGTATTCAGACACGATACTCAGTGAGAACAGTAATCTTGAAAATGTACACATTTAATAGCAAGAGAGGCTGAAATCGCAATTTGGAATTACTATGCTTTCTTCAGTTGCTGAAAGTTTGGATCATGAGCCAAACTTCTTTTGGCTTGAGCTTTTCCTATAGCCTATTACAGTTTGTAAGAAGTATTTCTTACTTTGTAAGTATAACAAACTTTAACTTTTACTTAATAGAAATAATATTCCTAATTTGGTGTTCATGTTTGTAGTTCCAGCATTTTTAAACTGCTAGCAGTGGGCAAGAAGCCGACAGACCTACACCCTGGAACTTATATTCCCTTCAGGCTGAAAAAAATCCAAGTCTGACCTTTCAAGATTACCTAGCAGCTTACGAATATACTTAGAAGTTTTGATGGTTAAAGCATATAGGATTTTGTCTTTTAGTCTCTCTTGGCATTTGTGAATTCTGAATATTGTGTGCACTCTTTCACAAAATATTTACCTACTTACACATTTAACAAGAAATGTGTCTCATAAATCAAGAGAGTAAGCAAATAACCTTCCAGGTAACCATAACATGAAGAAATTCCAGTCACTATGACCCCAGATCAGTGTGTTTTAAAAAAAAATTTCTCCTGGATCACTCTTCCTTGAAACACCAAGGCCATTTCTGTATTTGTTTCTAAATGTCTTTTTTTCCTCCAGACTTGCTTCTGTACCAAAAGCAAGTATGCTCCCTTTTCATTAAATAATGATTACTTATTTCAGTTTGTAGGTGAACAAAAAGCAATACAACTTCAGTAGATAAACTAGTTCAAAGATCATTCTGAGTGCCATTACAGACTAACGGAGTGAGAGGAGGACTTTTTCTCTAGCTACAGCTACAGGTTTGGAGTAAGGTTCCTAATTTACATCCAATCTTACTTGCACTGACTGCTATTTCTACTAGTGGGAGTAAACCCTAATGACCCTACTGTTCCACCTAGTGGCTCTGTGTGTAAGTCTGTGCATGACAGATGCATTTCAAGGATATTACAAATGTTCCTAATCTTTGTGACAATGTTGTTACTGTCAAATGATGTAATGCAAAAATACATCTGGCTATACAACAAAAGTAAGCTAAATCTGTAAAGGTCCAAGATGAGTTCAGATATGAAGCTGTCAGGAATGTGGAGGATATATAGGCAAGAATTTAGTTTGGCTTTTTACAGAGGCAATATCCAGTCAGGAAGTTCTTCTGTGTGTGAGGAAATACAATTTCCAAATTTTGTGATTGACAATAAGAAAAGATTTTATCCAACATAGGTGCATAGGCTGTTTCCAGTGAGATACAGGGCAGTTCTTCCCCTCAAATTATGGGGGACTAGTTTCTCTAGTTAGGGATGAGCAAAAATCCCTGGATTCAATAAGCATCATGTTGTGAAAAATGGAAAAAACTGATCACTTCCAGGATTTACTGAAGTTTCAGTCCTTTTCTTCCAAACTTAACTGCCTCCCAACACCAATCCTAGTTGTTATTTATCTATGTATCTAATGTGATCAGTGAGCTCTTGCTCAAAAGAGCACCCAGGGGCACTGGGGTTCTGCGCTGAAGCCCAGCCAAGGGTCTCAGCAAAAGTAGATCAGTAATTTGATACTAGTTTCATTTTCTCCCTCTGCATCTGGTCGTCTGACAACACTGGACCTCCTCTATCTCCTCTGCTTCCCAGTTGTTAGACCTCTCTAATACCTAGCCTGTGACAACCACATTATTTGTGGAATTAGTATTTCAGTTCTAGCTCACGATATGAAGAATGCAAAGAAAATTAGTTTCGCCTCAGCGAATCTGCAATCTTCATGGCCAATGTGCATGCTCTGCTTCCCCTTCATGTGAATTCAGTTCTCTGTGACCAACCTCGTTAGGTGAGAGTCACGGGAACTTCACTTCTTTTTCCACTTATCTGAACCAAAATGACTCCATAAACCCAAATGTGTGCAAGGTCTGCAACCCTTCTCACCAATTTACCTTCTCCATCCCAGTACCTTAGCTGAGATCTCTGGGAGGAGGAAATGACTCACCTGGGGATGGCTACCATCTTCATACTTTCTCTGGCACCATTAAAATTGCCCACCTGAAAGGCAGGTGCAGCATTCGCTTTGAGCCTGCCTGACAATAACATGTCCTAGTACCAGCTCTTATTTATAGCAGATTATCATACATGACATTATAGAATTAAGCAGTACTCATTCATTAGCAGAAGTAACTAGTTCTGTCGCTACATATCCAATGTCAGCAGTGAATTGTTTGTCACAGAAACTCTCAGTGGAGTCAGTGCTGAATGCCAGGTGCGTATCTCTAAGGAAATGGGCGATTCCATATCAAGTGCCTCATTTTCTCTTACCGCATTGAAATGAAAGCACAAAAAGCTAGAGACTGCTTGAGGATGCAGCACAAGTGGGATGGCTTCCAGCAGGTGTTTTATATCAAAGCTTGAATATTCTGGCACTCCTTGTGCCAATCTAATTCCAATCAAACCCATCCTATGCGGCATTTACTAAGAAAGGCACAATGTCTGTACAGTGTCCGCAGACGTAACTTGTAAAACTTACTGTGTTAACTATGCAGTTTATATGTGTAACATCACCAGGCATCAGATCTCTGCTCAGGCTGTGTTGCAGTTAAGATAAGAATGACTAGGTTATTTAAAAATAGTCCAAACTCTGAGCTCAGTTTCTGCTGTAAGCTGGATAACTTCATTCTTTCTTCTGTTCAAAAGAAAGACAGTTGGGAGAGTATCTCTGTTTTATCATCCACCTCAGACCATTCATAGGCAGAAGGGATGATTCAATGAACTTCTGTGAAGTAAATTAAAGGATCAGTAAAACAATTATGCTTGAATTTATAAAATAACACTGGAAAATTTCTTGTCATCCCTGCCAGAGTTTCTGGGGTATTTGGATGGGACTTGGAATACATCAGAATCACAACACTAGGATCAGGAGTCAATACAGTATAATTTTTGGACCTCACAAATGGGGAAAAAACAAAAAAGGTTTTGACACAGATTAGGCAAATATTCTGATGTTAAAGTCAGTAGGCAAGAGTTCTGATGATAAAGTGAATAAAGAGCAATATTAGTTCTGTCTTTAGAAAAATTGTATCACTTTCAAATGACCCTAGTATTTTCAATCTTTTAAAAGTCAGTAAGTTGCCCATACTATCCTAAACAAAGAAATTCCCTCTACAGTATACTGAAATAAATATCTGTTTTCCAAAGAGACTGCAAGCATACAACACAGGTCTTCCTGTATGTGTCCAGGGACACTGTGGCTTATTTTAATATCATAAATAAATATTTTATGCTATTTTCCCTTCAGGATTCATTCACCTTGGGAAGCAGCATCAGGTAGATCATATAACTTCTTTTTTTTTCTTCATCAACAATAAAATTGGTTATTAATTTCCAGTCAATTGTCATCTAGAAAACTGGTTGTGGTATTATATTTACCAAAATGTTACACAAGATATTATTTTGCCAGCACAACTTTTATTTTTTATGTTGCCAGTTGTCATTGTTAATATTTAGGAAAGAAATCCCTAATATTTAGGAATTTACTTTATAAATTAAGTAGAATTTTTTATGTCCTCCAGACAAACTGTTTCATTAAAGGACAAGAATACACCAAGCTATACTACACTGACCTGAATTGTGAGATGTATTTGGCAAATTCTGTTCCTTTATAACTGTAGTCGGTAAGCCAAAGGATTAGGAAGGATGGTTACTATAGACAATATTTATAACTTTCCCCATTTCAAACTAGAAGGATCATTGTGTGATCTAATGTAATCTAATCATCAGTGTAGCACATACAGAGCCTCAATCAGGAATTTTTACATTAAGGCCATAATTGTTGCATATAAACTACTTTATGTTTCTACATAAAGTTAGTACTTGCAACATTCAGGGAGAGCCCTCCAGAGGGATGCAAAAAGTTTAACAACTATTTCACAATATGATTTAATAAATATTGCATTATGGAAAATTAAGTGCTCAATGAGAGAGCAGATAGAGTTAGCTGTATTGCACAATTTAGTATGGAAGCAAGTGTTCAAAGCCCCAAAAAATATTGCTTTCCTCTCCTTAACAAGAAGAAAAAGAGCAGACCGTAACATCCTGGGTGCCAAACTCAACAGGCTCTCCAATGTGGTGTTAAATGACACAGAGCACTTCTTCTCTTTGACCACCAGAATTTCTAAACCTCTTCCTATCTCCACTGCCAGTGCAAATAGGTACTGGAAACACTGATTTTCACTGGAAAATATGATGCATTTTAAAAATCTGATTCATTTAAAAAAATAAAATAAAATAAAATAAAATAAAATAAAATAGTATCAGTAGAGTACAAAATACCCAGAATCTGCCAGCTATTAAAAGGAGCCATATATTCAATTTGTTGCTAATTTTAATACATGCTTCATTGAAATCTTTGTTTTTCCAGTGCTCCTGGGGAGTTTCAGTGCATGACAGTGTTGAACTCTTCAGGATCCTCAGGCCTTAAAACAAGTACATGTTTAAGCTGTTCTCTGTTTCCCCATCCGAGATCCCACAAAAACAAACTAAAACATGAATTGCTGTGTACAGGGTTGGTTTCAGAGTTGAGGCCTTTTTCATTAATCTTTCTAAAGAACTGCAGAAAGCTTGGGAAGACAAAGGTGGAGTAGTCAAAGAAGATTTTTTGTTGTTGTTGCTGTTATTAGATAAAACACAAGCAGCACCCGCTTTATTGATCATACCCAATCCTGTAGCAAGCTATCAGCCTAGCAATCATATAACGTAGATGGTCTTGCATGCAAATGAAAATCATTTAGTGACACAGAGAAAAACAATGAGAACCATTGTTTCCAGATAATTTATACAGATATCGGAGCATTCTTTTTCTTTTTTTTATTAATTGAATTCACAGGGGATTTGTGAAAGTTGCCTGTCAGGTCAAAGGCTAGTGCTTTATCCACTTAATCATTCATCCCTGCTTGATTAATAGACTTTTTAAACAGAGTCATATATTAATAATGTAGGCTTTAACTGGGCATCTCGATCAAAGAACAGATTTTAGAAGTTGATTGGTTTGTATCCTCTAGGCCTGTGATAAATGTCTAGAGATTTCTTGTAGTCATTTTTTTCCTGTCATTTTTTCATTCTGATATTCATTTCTCTCTTCAACATTGTCACATGAATATTTAAAACAAGAAATATAATCAGTTCAGTGCTTTTTCTGCAGTGCCAGGATCATAAAGAGACTAACTGTCATTCAATACCAAATCTCTTTATTACAATATTTAAGCACTGTCTGTTTTACCTTGCTTATTGGGAAGCATGAGCTGCAAAATTTGTATGCATCAATAGGATTATGAATTGAAATATATTCTTCAGTTTTGGGGTTAAGTGGGATTAAGGAGAAGAAAACTTCTCAAAAACAAAGAGACTATGGTGTTAATAATTACAGGGGAGGCAGTAAATTTTCAGCAAACTGTTATTGTTGGAAAATGTCACCTCATCCAAATGGAACTGTTTGCTAAGAGTAGGTCAGTGTTTAGGAAATTCAGATATATTCAGTTAAATTAAATCAAAATGTTATCTTTTTTGTTTGTATTGAAATCACTTTTTATCTCCAAATCTTATTTTCTTCAAGTGAAAAAAAAAAAAAAAAGATATTATTTGATTTGAAAGGGAATACTGTAAATGAGCTAAGTATTTTTGAATATTCTGAGTGAAAGAGTGATCCCAGTTCCAACATACCTGTAACATTCCTCTTAGCGCCAGTAATACACTTATTTAGAATATAAAATTCCACATGTTCACAAAGGCCTAATCAAAAAATACCATTTTCCTGATGCCCTGAGCTTCAAAGATCAATGAAGACATCTCTTGTGGAGCAGAGCTGACTTGTCTGGTATTGCTCACATGTGAACAATTGCCTCTCATTTCTTATTCATAGTGTATATCTCTGCTGCCAGTTCTGTACTTGTTACATCCATAATACTTCCAATGATACCAAAGCATTTCCAAACAATTCTCTCCCATGTAATGCACAGATTTACAGATCTCACCATGATTTGTTTTGCACATTCTGGTCCAGCTCTGCCAGTCATATGCATTAGGTGCTGCTGATGGGCCAGCTGTCCAGCTCCATCCTCAGCATGAGATCACAGAGCAGGATGAAATGGGACCTCACTTCTGGCTATACCACAGTGTATGAGATATGTGATGCAGAAAGGATCCTTGTTGCACAGCTTCTGCCTCTATGCCATTCCTAGGAGGGAATCGAAAGTAATTCAAAGCCCAAAACTGTCCATTAATGAATGACACTACAAATGAAAACACTTGGTAGTGCTTTGACCTGAAATAGAAACTGGATTCTGCAGAATTGTATGGGTGTGTTCTCCAGGAGCAATATTTCTCTTTACTATCTTTTACGTTGCTGAAAGCCTAGAGATCCTTGTACTGACTAGAGTGAAGGACTTCCTGGAGGATCCTATTTTACAGCTACAAATCTTAGATATGTCCAGAAAGCATCTCCAATTTGAATTTAGTATAATGTAAATGGGAGGTGTCGATGCAGTTACTTCATATTGTTGCAGGTGTTGTAGTGTCACTGATTTCAGTAGGACAGAGATGTTGCCAACACCTTACACAGTCTCCTTTCCTCATTCCCTCTGTCTGAAAGTAGTAGTTGCTGGCTGGCCAGTGCCAGTTATGAGATATGTGACTCCCTGAAGGGGCATGGTATCTGAAACTTTGGTATGTGGAGAGATGTAAGGCTCTAAAGCTTGTAGATGACTTCTGCATAGTTGAGAAGCAAAAAAGTCTCTCTTAGGAGTTCAGCAATGGTATGTGGGATGAGAGTTCCTCTACGCACACCTCAGCCATGACTCAATGCAGAAGGGGATAAAGTACTCCAGACTGAGACAGCACCATGGGATACATCCTGAAAGTGTTAAAAACCTCATGTACATATCATCACTCTCACAGAATTACAGAATTAGGAAGGTTGGAAGGGACCACGGTGGGTCATCAGGTCCAGTCTCCCTGCCCAAGCAGGGTCATCCTAGAGCACATGGCACAGGACTGCATCCAGACAGTTCTTGAATATCTTCAGTGAGAGAGACTCTACCACCTCTCTGAGCAACCTGTTCCAGTGTGCAGGAACTCACACAGCAAAGAAGTTCTTCCTTGTGTTCAGGTGGAACTTCCTGTGCATCAGTTTCTGCCCATTGCTTCTCATTCTGTCAATTGGCACCACCGAAAAGAGCCTGGCTCCACCTTATTGTTACCCACCCTTTAGGTATTTATACATACTGATGAGGTCCCCTTTCAGCCTCCTCTTCTTGAGGCTGATCAGGCCCAGCTCCCTCAGCCTTTCTCCCTAGGAGACATTCTCCAAACCGCTGACCAGACCTATCTTTATTCTGTAGTGTGGTGTAGAAATGACAGGATAACAGTCCTTTTATTCAAAAGTACTCATACGGTGATAGCAACTAAGGGTTGCTTGATAGTTGATCTTGATATGCCCTGTGGATGAACTATGCCATCTGAATTGTTCCAGTCTTGTCGTAACAGCTTCTACTGTTTGTGTGCTGTTGGTGAGGAAATCAGACCAAAAACTATCAGGGCCATCAACTCAAGTGGAAGTGTTTCAGACCTGTGTGATTTGTTGTTTTGAATGTCCTCTACACAAGCCAAAAAGGCTCAGTGTGGGTGTGTATAGATATACAAAAACAATAATACGTGGTAATGCTGAGACTCACAATCCTTCGGGAAGAATAAACCCAAGTTTACTATGGCTTAATCAGGACCTGTGTATATGTACACTGATGCTAACAACAGTTTACTTACTTATACTGTAAGTTTCACCACCATGAATTCAGGTTGACTACATTGCTTCCTGCTTTCTTTTTTCATTTTAATTCATCAAACATAATGTTGCAGGGATGCAGTTATCCCACTTAATAATGGTAGCTTGTAAACATCATTATGTTCACAAAGTTATCTATTCCTTTTCTATGTCCATCCACAGATTTCTGGTATGATACTTCATCTGAACCCTCCCAAGTTCAGATAATTTAATTGTTTTTGAGGTTTTGGTTATTTTAATGAATTGGTTTGTGCTTAATGAAAATTGAATTTGTGGGATGAAAAAACAGCTATTCTTCTACTGTTTCCTTATTTAACAGTTGTGGTGGCAACACTACAGTAATATACTTTCCAACAACTCCATTACTTTGTGAAGAATAGATTTCCAAATACAGAAGTAATTTTTAATGGTCCTCCAGGGGTTTTTTTTCTCCTCTTCTGCTCTTCCCTTTCTTTTGACTATTTCTCTTCTGTGGAAAATAGATTTTTCACCTCTCCTCATGCAAAGGAATATTTTTTCTTTTTATTCTCAGTGAATGTTTCCTCAGGTCTTATGCCACACCAAGGACTGCCTTTTCTGTCCCATGCTGGCTTCTCTTCTGATAACATCTCAGTGAGCACAGTCTGTCTGTTCCATGAGATCTTTTTGTCCCATTAAATTCACCTTCCTCCCCCTAAGCTAGCTGCTTGACAGCTGTGCTGTGCGAAACACATAAACCATTAAGATGGATAGTATTGACATCTGTTTTCTTAGGGACTACAGCAAGCCTACCTTTCAATGATCCATAGCTAGCATCAGTTTCTCTACTAATGCAATCCTGTGCGACTGAGAGTGCCACAGGCAGAGACTATGGAGAGCTGAGTTTCTGAAAGCCAAGAGGGACAAACCAAACTTTATCCCTGGTACAGTACGTGCTTCTGCCAGAGGAAAAACTGAGGAAAAAATTAAATAGAGTCACATGAGCCCTATCAAGTCTACAAAGTCTGCAATATTAGTGAGAACGGAGCCTGGGGCAAGGTGTGAGAGAGACTGCACAAAATACTAGCTGCTGCTCATTTGGGCTTCTTGGCTACTAGTGCTGCTGAAGTTGTTGCTAATCTGGCAGCATTAGGATTTCTTTCAGGCACTGCTAGAAGCAATGGAGTCGACACATTAACTTCCTTAGTGGAACAGAGATAAATGACAAACAGTTTCTGCTGAAACTGTGGATGGTGGTAACCCACTGTGTTTAGCACTTCAGCAGGCAATTTCCAAGGTGATATCACAGCTACATTCTTCTTTTAGTTTCAGTTTTTGTCACATATGATGAGGAGTTAAAAAAAAAACCCAAACGTGCTTGTGTGAGTGTATGCATATGTGTGTGAGAGATAGAAAGACGTGTTTTCAATTTTGCTTCTGGTCTGACTACAACAGAAAAGAGAACAGCCTTCACATGACTCTATCAAGCCATCAGGGATTACCCATGTGCCAAAAGCTAACTGTTGGAAGGCAGAATAGAGAGGCTTCTCCTTCCAGAGAGGTGAGATATATTCCTAATCAGTTAACTAATACAGTGTCAGAACAGCATCTTCCAGATACTAGGACTGAGCATGAAGTTGAATTTTCAGTCCATGCCAACACCCATAAGACTTTCTTTCTTTCACCTTCACTATAAAAAATATTTAAAACTTACTGATCTAAAGAAAGAAACTGAAATTTTTGGGTTTTAAAATTTTTGAAGATTCCAGGGGCCTTTTGATGAAATTGCATTTGTGGGTTTTTTCCTGATGAGGTAATGGTAGGAACATGAACAGATGATGTGGGTGGCAGAAGAACCTTCATCTCCTTATGAGTTGTATGTGGACCAACCCACTGTTGCCCTGGACCTTAAAGTAAAACCAGTAAAAAAATCCATGTAGAGCTCCCGGGGACCTTTCTTTTTATCAGGCAAACACTCGTCAAGCCTGAGATGTTTGAAAAAAATTACATTAAATTAATTTTTTTTTAATAAAGAAATAGGGATTCAAAAGGCAGTTTTTCCTCTGGTGTGCTTGTAATAGAGAGTATCTTATCTTCATAGGAGATTTCAGGAGTGTCTCTCAATGCAATGTAGAACAAAGTTCCACTTGCTCATTTTTCACTGGTACCACAAAAGTTGAATCTACTTTGCAGACAATTTATATACTTCAGCTAAATCTTCTGTTTCATATTCTAAATTGTGAAGATAATAATCTTCAAGTTTCTTCCATAGCTTCATCCACACTGTAGTCCCCATGAGCAAGCCTCTTGACCTAAGGTAGAGCATACACGGCTTGGAAGGGGAGGAGAAACTAGTGTTTTTGCCTTCCTGTTTCACTTTAGATTTGTCAGTTGCCTTTCTTTCCACTTCTACATGACCAAGAATATTGGATTATCTTTTCTTTTTTCTGTTAGTATGCTCAAAGACAGAACAAAGCTTGATGGGTTATGTATCCAACAGTAAGAAACTAATCTGGATTTATTTGAAATGTTTCTAAACCTCCTTTGTATTTGTTATTGTCATTCATTTGGACATTAGGCTGTATACATGGTGCTAACTTGGTTTGTAAGTTTAAAAAACAAATGAAAAATGAATTTACAGGAAAAGCTCTGTGATTGCATAAAAAATTTATATAAAAATAGATGGATAAAAATTCAGTTAGAAGAATTTTGAAGCTTGTCAGAGCTCCTTAATCAAAGCCATTGCTATTTAGATGGAAAGGTATAACATGAGTTTAGCTATTTGACATATTCTACAGCCTTTAGAGTAGAAAGCAAAAGCTGTATTAAGAAAGTTGTCAGAAAAGAAGGTTCTGCTAATAGAACATTCCCTGTATTAAGAAAAATTAGACCTAAAAAGCTGTGAATGGTCCTCAGAAAAAAAATGCCTGGTCATACAGAGAAGCTTGAAGGACTTTTGCTTTTCACTGGAATTAAGAAAGTTCAAGCTCAGACAGTTTAGCCTGTGCAAAGTCTCCATACTGAATTCCAGTAACCATCCCTTTCTTTATAGACAGGCCATATATTCAAGCTTTCATTTTGTCAAGAAGAGAGGAATTCTGTAAACTGTGTGAAACAATGTGGTCATATGGAACTCCTGAAGCAGGTTCAAAGGAGAGCCACTAAATTGATCAAGGGCCTGGAGAATCTTTCTTATGAAGAGAGGCTGAGGGAGCTGGGCTTGTACAGCCTCAAAAAAAGGCAACTGAGAGGGGACCTTATCAATGTGTATAAGTACCTAAAGGGTAGGTGTCAAGAGGATACAGCCAGGCTCTCCTCGGTGGTGCCAACTAATAGAACAAGAGACAACGGGCAGAAACTGATGCACAGGAAGTTCCACCTGAACATGAGGAACAACTTCTTTACCGTGTGAGTTCCCGCACACTGGAACAGGTTGCCCAGAGAGATTGTGGAGTCACCCTCACTTGTCTGGATGCAGTCCTGTGCCATGTGCTCTAGCATGACCCTGCTTGGGCAGGGAGGTTGGACCAGATGACACACTGTGGTTCCTTTCAACCTTATTCTGTGATTCTGTGGTTAAAATTACCACTTAGAGGAGGAAGGAGTAATTTTCCTATAGCATAACTGCAAACAGATGTATGTGCATACACATTACTCAGTTTGTATGCTTATAATGCTTCTATTTCTTTCCCTTTCACTCTATACATCAATATATCCATCAACCACTTTTTTTACTAGTGTCTATTTGGAAAGTGACATCATGTCTCAAAATCCGTTTTCCTCTGCTTTGTGTCTTTCACTGACTCTTTAGAGTTCAGCAATTCACTAAATATTCAAATGGTTCAAATATCTGTAGTTGCACCTTCCTCTACTCCTTATTTTTCATTTATGTAGTAAATAATGCAATACTTATTGAAGTTTTGGTGTAGTTGACTTCAATTCATACCTTAAATGCCATGTGAAATCTGTACATATATTTATATCCATATATCCTTAATATTTATATCTATATACCCTTAATATTTAGTTACATAAAAATACAAATTAAAAAATGACATGGTAGCTATTTCATTTTCTTTTCATAAGCATCATTCAGCATCAAAACCATGATTTTGGCTTCTCAGTGTTTCATATCTGTGAAACTCACAAATATTTTTATGTACTGACAGTAGATAATTGAAGTTAGTCCTCTGTATGCTGGGATCGAATTCATCCATGGATATTCAGTGGAAAGACTCCACTCTTTGAGTTTACATATCATTTTCCTTGACCTTGCAGGAGTATTTTTACATTTATTTACAAGAAAAATACATTCATGTGGGTATTCAAAATTACCTGGATGCATCAATGACATTAGGAAAAGTAAAATCAGTAATAATGAAAGAACAATATTTTAAAAAATAGTAATTAATTGCCATGTTCACAATGTTAGAATTGTAAAATGCAATCTATTCCTATGTGCTGCAGAGTATCAGAAAAGTTATCTAATTTCCATCAGAAGTCACCCAAAGGTCTTTGTTTTCACAGTTTGACCCTTAAAGTGTCTGTTGAGCTCCTGTTTTGAAACAAGTGCCTTCTTTTCAACTATTACCCCAAGGTTCAGTATATAAATAATTTTACATGGCTGATGACAAGATGGAAAATAAAATATGACATTTCAGCCACAGGTCATCAACCTATGAATTTAGGTGTTAATTACAGATTATGTTGGTTATGAAGACTTCGGTTTGGGGAAATGAGAGTAAGCTAAGAACAGTATCTAATATGAGTAAAGATTGAGCAGTTACACAATTTTTAGATGCTTTCACCTAAATAACTAGAAGCTTTGAAGTAATTTGATTAACAGCAGAAAACATAGTAATCTTTTATAAACACATCAGTGGTTTTGCATCACTAGAGAGAAAAAATGGGGTTTGATCGGGAAACTATTTGGGAATGGACATCAGACTTGCACCTTAGAACAGCCAGTCAGAAGAGCAGACTTTGCAAAACTCTGGAAGTTGGGAAAATTGTAATGCACGCTGTTGGAGTTTTAGCTCACTGAAATGAATGAAGAGCAAGAGTAGACATTTTTTAGCCTAGAAATGGCCTGAAAGGTATCTTTAAGATGAAATTTAGGAGAAATGGCATCATGTAAACCAAAAATAGCTGCAATAAAGATAAGCCTTCCTTACTGAATACTATAAGCAAGCAAGTTATCTTGCTAGTGTTCTGCCTAATTTAGAAATTAATATATATTAGGTGACAGAAGAACCTATTGTGAAGTAAGAGAGAGATTACAGACAATTAAGATGAAATGGCTATTAGGAAATCCCAACTGATTTAAAATGAAATTTCTTTGTTCATATTATGAAAAGAGAACCTTTTTCAGGAAAAGTTAATGAAAAACTCGTATAGTTAAACATATTTCCACTAAATTTCTGCCCTGTTTTTTCTTAAGGCCCAATAATTAGAAGTATATGTGGTACATTTCTAGGCTTTCTTAACCTTTTATTTTGATTTATTCATCTGTAGTAATATTTTTATGCCTAGAAAAATTGTACACAGAGAATCATCTCTAATCCAAAGGTAAAGGTCCTATATAGCCAGCCATCAATATATTTGGTTGTTTTTCTTCTTTCTTAAAGCCCATGTTCCTTGACACGTGATTACTAGCAAATGCAGGTAAACCCTCCATTAAGCCTTTTTTTAAAAAAACCTGGATACCTTTCAGGCTATTATATTTATCTAACTGCCGAATATTGAATATTTGGCAAATTATATAGGTCAGCTTCTGAAAATAAGGTGTTACTGTTTGGCATTGGGAACAAAAGAAAGAGATTAAATCTACTACAGTAGCATTTTGTTTGCTTCTTTGTTTACCTCTGGAAATTCAGTAGCTAGGGATAAATAGATGTCTACTGTCTTTACCATGACCTCCAAACATCCAGAGATGCACAAAACTGAGTGGCACAGGCAGCTTACAGTGCTTCTGTTTGGAATGGGTAAATGGCAGATATGCCAGCCCCGGAGAGGAAAGCTGATGTTGATCCAAGACCACCTCTGTGGTGTAAATGAACTGAATTGTCCTAAAATCAATGGAGTCCAGACAGTTTCCTCCAGCTACAAATCCAATTCCATATGGAAGAATTTAGATCCTAATATTTTTTTCAGTCTGTGCACAAAGGGTCAAGTCAAAACTTTAGCATACTTTTTTCTGAGACCAAAACATAACTGGTATTTCTACCATAACATAGATGCTTCGATTAATGAAAGTATGTGACACTTCTGAATGTTGGGGTTTTAGACATAGTAGTAGAACTTCTGAGTAGATATTTACTTGACAATTGCATTACCTTAATTCATGAAGGATGTTTTTTTTACTGCAAACCCCAGAAAACAAATAACTTTAAGCAGGAATCAGGAGTGGGCTATGATAGGAGTGCTAAGGTTTTTGAACAAAAAGCTTTGTAGGAGATGTCAATTATTATTAGGATATTCTTTTACTGTTTGAAGTTTTGCTCCATACAACATGGGACAAAAATTTTGAAAAATGGCATCTGCTGTTATAAATCTAGGGGATTCCTGTAAGAGATGATACCATAAAAAAATAAGCAGCTCACCTTAAAAAGTCATTGTATAAAGAAAAAAAATGATCAAAGTTCTTTGTGACATTCAATCAGTTTCCATTTTATATGCCAGAAAAAGAAGCAGAGATGACTGATAATTTCTATAATCATTCTTAATAATTCCAAAAGGCAGAAGAACAGATAATAATAATATGTATTCTTGTGCTACGCTGCTCTTCCTCCCTTGCCTTTTAGATTTGGACATTGTGCTCTGTCTATTGCAGATAATCTGTCAGGTCAACAATACCAATAGTTTTTATTACAGGAAATAGATGTTATCAGCATCCTATCTGTCCATTTAATTAGAAATGTGGTACTTCTCTTAAGCTTAAGAACAATTTGAGGAAGGAAAAAGAAGAACAACACATTTCAGAGTTCTTAAAGAGGCCTTGTATTTCCAAAAGGAGAAAGGTGACAATTTTTTTAGGAAGACATACACAAGCTAAGCATATTGTTTATGGCAAACTATAATAACAGCTTAATGTCTATTACATTCTAGCGTGAGGTGACTGCAAATTGGTAAGGCTCAATTTACTTCACAAGGAGTACATGCATTTTCAGCAGCTGAAATTTGTCTCTTGTCAGCTGCTTATAAAGGCCTCTCATGGCAGCTGGGTTTCATAAGGTCTTATAAAGGGTGGAAGAGGTGGAACCAGCCAAACTTCAGACCCTGAGAACAGAGATTCTAGAAGGGGACAGAAGTGAGCATCTCTCACTCGCTCCTTCATTTTGACCAGTTACAAAGGTCAAACTGCCCAGTCACATTCACTGCTCTCCAACCTGTCTCCTCCACATGGCCTCACATCACTAAACTGGCTGGGGACCCAACCCTGCAATTGTTACCATTAGTGACTGGCTTACACTCACTAGGTTGTCGTGGTGGACTTCTTGCAATGGTGTGATTTTTAGTCTTGTTGACTTGAGCTAGGTTTCATGGATTTTAAGTCCTTTCCTTCCCTTTTCCTGTATTGAATGCTCAGCCCTAGCTACCAAGATTTGTAACTAGTCCATTATTTTTAAATTTTATTTTATTTTATTTTCATGTGTGTTTGTCCTATGGCTTATGTGCACCTCGTGAATATGGGTGGGCTCTCTCTCTCACTCAGAAGGAAGTGTCCCATTGGAGAAACACTCTTGTGTTATCTGCAGTTATCTTGCAGCTGTGTTCTCGTGCTGAACAGCAGCCCCAGGAGAGCACAGTGACACAGATAGTTGACTTAAAATCTAATGTGGATTTAGATATAAGAAGAATACATTCTAGGGAATTTTAGATTATCAACACCCACATATAAATGTCCAGGAGAAAAAGAACAATTTGAGCTGATGGGCAGGGTTGACTGTGCTAAGAAATGTATATAAACTAACCCTGGATAAAATTGACTTGAAATCAAGAGGAATGGAGTTGTAGAACAGACTTCAGCTGGATGGGAGGAAAAAAAACTCTGAATGAAGTAGTTCTATGATGTAGTGTGATCAATTACCATACAGGATTTTTTATTTTTTTTTAAATAAGAAAATATATTCAGCTGCAGATATGAAGATTTTCAGTAGTTTTTTTGATAGGCTGGAATCAAACCTGTCCCGGTTACAACACTTTGCATTAGGTTTGACTGTTCTAGAAAGAGCACTGGCAATTTCTGGGCTGCTGGAATTGAGTGTTTTTCAGATATTGGTGAAGTAACTTGAAAGCATCCAATATTTAGAACACCCCATAAAGTTTTTCATTAACTCAGGGATATAAAGTGAAAAAATAAGTTTTTGCCTGGTTTTGCTCTTCAGGTTATGGGGTAAGTGAGAGGAACAAACATTTTTGGGCATGCTGTTTTGGTCTGCACACTGCTGGGCTTGGCAACATCTGCAGGCTTGAATGTAAGCTTGTAACAAGCTTAGCCCTGGCTGGAGGGGGAAACCTAAAGCACATTTGAGCTGACATTATATATGCCATCTTTGATAGCAGCTGGATGTGCTTACAGTGAAATGGTGTTTGAGCTATGGTATATGATACCATTGCACCTATTTCTCCAAGTTGTATTTTCTTGGTATATGAACAAATACCGAGTATTGGAAAGATGTAGATGAAATCCTGGAGCTGTTGAAGTCTATGGGATCTGGGCTTTTACTTTTAGAGAGTTTAGAGTATTTCTCATTTGTGTTGTACAAGATATCCTTTGTTTTATGTGTGTGTGGTTCTGTGCAGTGACAGCTTTGAAAAAGAGGCAAGCTGAATGTTTATTTTTGTTGCCTTGGTCTCTGACTGGAATCAATTCCTGAGGCAAAGCTGTTCCTTTGATTGGCATTAGTGTTGTGCTGGGACTGCAAAGAGAAGGAATTTCACTGTAAGGTATCTGGTGACATCAGATCCAGAATGCTGAATGTGGTCGTCCAGACTGTGCACTACAGATTCCTCCTGCAGAGGGAGGGGACCCAGCCAGGGAGGTGGGTACCACCCCTCAGGGAGGCAAAAGCAGGATGGCATCAGCATCGCATGCCTACAGATGCACTTCAGCACTCCTGCAGAAACATTATTTTCAGACATTTAGAAAAAAGCCATAATATAGCACGACAATAAACAGGTTAAACCATTTCCAGCTCTCAGCAAGCTGACGGGTTATTCCCCCAGACCTCACCATTATTTTGTCTCTGCAACTCAAGCATTTCCTTTGGTTTGACCCTAGGGAGGGATTCAGCCAATTTTATAGAGAAGTCTAAGGGGAGAAAGAGCAAAAGGATGGCTTAAGTATTGCTCCACTAATAATCTTACTAGAACTCTGAAGAGGAGTTTAAGTGGAACTCAAGCATTCTACCAGGTGATTTCAGCCTACATTAAAGAAACGATAATTTTTCTGTACTTTACTTACACAGATATTTACATTCTGAAAGTCCTACCACCCCATCATGGGTTTTGTAGCATGTATTCACAGGTACAATGCTCAGTATGTAGCTGTTGCCAACATCAAATGCTCCAAAGGTATCAGAAGAAATTCTGCATGGTCTAGCAAAACTGGGAGACAATACTTTAATGTGTTCTGTTTAAAAAGTAAAAAATTTAGATACAAGAACAAATATACCTCACCTAGGGAAAAAGGCTTGTTGCTTAAAAAGAAATACAAAAACCAGAAAAGTCTCAAATGTTTCTTAAAAAAATATTTCCCTTCATCTTTTCCCTAAACAAAAACAAAAACAAAAACAAAAAAAAAAAAAAAAAAAGAAAAAAAAGAAAGAAAAAAGGCTTCAGCAATGTGTTATGGGTGAATGGGAAGCTCTTCTACCATAGATATGTTCTGCTATGGTAGATATTTGTTTTCATCTTTCCCCAGCTTTTAATAATTAAATAATATGGCTAAGGATTAACTATACCTTTTCTATGAGTACCATACATGTGCTTCTCACAAACTGCATTATCACAGTGTTAAGAGTCTATCTGAAGACCACAAAGGCAAAGACAATTCAGTTCCTGTAAAATTGTCACTCTATCCATAACTTGTCTTGTTACACTGAGGTACGGGCAGAGTTTTCAGAAGAGTGTGTGATCCTGCATGACTTATACATTGTATGATATCCAAGCACAATGGGTGGTTTTTACAGCTGGTGGGGAAAAGAAATATAATGTAAAGCAAAGCAGACTGTCAATTTCTGTGCTTATTCTGAAAAAATAATTATATTACAGAAATCAAATGATTTGTTGCTTGACATTACCATGGACAGATAACGTCGCTCTGGTTTTTGTTCATTGTCTTGTGTATCTGTGATTGCCCACTGGAAACGGAAAGCTGAAAAGCATCAGCCATTCATTTTAGTGGCTCAGAATTAACATGCTTTTTAAGTGATCATAGTTGTTTTAAATGTAACTTGATCAAAATACTGCTATTAATTTACAGTCTCAAAACAGAGCCTGAACTCATCTGGCAGGTCTTTGAAGGAGGCAAACTGGAGAAAAAAAATCTAGTGTTTTCAGTGCTAACAGCAGAAATGGGACTAATTAGTGAAATAATGACACTGGTTCTGTTGTGCTCGTAAAATTTATTTCAGATTTAATATCACAGGACAAGAGAAGCAAAATTTCAAACAATCTACACCTCTCAAGCAAAATATTTTTAGATACTTGAGAACAAATATGTACTTTCAAGTTTTCATTTAAGTGTCCTCTCATCTTCAATATCTTTTACATTAAAATATGTATGTTCTGTCTGATATTTATCAGAATAAATTCCAGTTAGAAAGTATTGGGCTTCAAGGGCAGCCAAGGAACACTTAAGACTCCCTGTGCAGAGGCACCAATCTGGTAAGAGTCTCCAGCAGGTTTCTATCCCTTTTTCTGAGCCTGCAGTCACCTTCCACTTGTGTCAGCTTTCCACCACGCCTGGAAGCAGATTGCAGGCTGTTCAGGTTTGCCCTAGAAGCTAGTGAGCATAAGGGACTTCTCTGGCAGCAAGAATACAAAGACTGTTTTCTTGCACTTTCCATCAGCTTACACTTTTTTTGTTTTCTTACATTTCCGTGTTTTATATATAACTAGATTCCTTCTTGTGAGAGGCTTGTCAAAGGCTCTTTGAAAGCCAAACTGATTATTTCAGTGCATGCCTTCACTGCCATCCTGCAGATACGTTCATTCTGATTTGAGGGACATGACTTTCTTGTACATAAATGTACAGAATGCTGGTTATCATTCTTAATATCTTTTCCAAGAGTTTTCCTTTGTAATTCTCTCTCATTGTTTCATCTATTTTGACTGATGCTAAAATTAAAAATTGACTATTTCTTGTTACTAAATTCTCATCTAAAACAACTTTGCGTACGGGAGATGAAAATATTGAATTTCCAAATCTAAGAAGATTATTGGAAATACTTTGCTATGTCCTTGTGAAGCTGTCAAAAATAAAAGATACAGAGATAGTAGTCATGATTTTAAAGTAAATGAAATATGGCTACAACTACGTTTTATAATTACTTCTTTTTTCTAAACTTGTCTTGTCAGTAACACCATGTGTTTTCAATGCTGTCAGAACTTTATAATCTAGCTCTGTAAAACTTAGGAAATTACAGCCGTCTTCTTTCTGAAATATTTTTTGTACTTCTTTTATGAAAATGGCTATATCATTAATAATTTGTTTGTACTTGTGTCTTCTATTAAATACACACATCAAAATATTTCTAACTGAATATAATTTCCTAGCATTTTCAACATTAGAAGAGGTGTCGGTATCTAACTACCAAATAAGATGGATTCTGGGTTAGATTCACATAATCCTTAGCTCAAATGCATCTTTGAATCAAAAGAACAAAGGACCAGGTACAAGACAATCTTTCATGTGAGAGGTATAAATGGGGAAAGGGTAAGACAGTATTAGTGTCCAGACAGGGAGCATCTCTGATTCTGGAACCAGGATCCAAACAAGCCACACACATAACCACAGGTGTGGGATGGAAGGGGACCTCAGGGGCATAATGTTGGGTGGGTGGGCCTACGTGTTGATGTAGTGGGTTGACAGGGAGACCATGAGACCTCATCTCTGTTTCTTCAGCATCACACTTCGCAAATAACCAGACACTCCTCCAACCCAGTACTTGGAGTATCCAAGGTACTTTCAGGAATACAAAGGGAAAGTCCACGTGTCAGGTCTTTGTATAAGACTGGAGTATGGATTTCATTTTCCCAGTTCATTCTTCTCCTCATGCAAAATTCAGATACTTTAGCTTCATGCAGTTTAAATTAATTTCCTTCCATCAGTATAAATAATGTCAGGGAGATATTACACCATACATCTGTGTCTTTGCAGCCTGGGGTTATTGCTGGTTCTCAGAGCATCTGAATGCATTCTGCAAAGGGACTCTTTTATACAATTATCTCAAATTGTCCTTTAAGGGTCCTCCAAGATCTCTTTCAGCTGAACTAGAACTGGGGTAAATAATCAGTGTGGGTGAGTGGGGAGAGTAAGAGAGAGAAAAAATCTGGGATAAATCTGCCAAAGAGTAAGGACCCAAAGGGCCCTGCCACCATGGAATTGCAAAAGCTTGTAGAGCTTCTCAGGTCTAAAGTACAATAATGTGACTGCTATTTTATTCCTTGATATTACTTCACTCCAGAAGCTTTGAGAGGCATTGAGTTGTTAGAGCTAGTCATCTCAGGGCAACTCATGTTACAATCACGGGACATAAAAGTATTTCTTGACAGAATCACCTTTTTATGGATCTCCTGTTCGGAAGTCTGACTCACTAACTTGCCATCCATGGATAAAATTTTAGGAACCCCTGACCTTTAGATTAGTCACTCTTATTAGTGATTTCTTTATAATTTTTTATGATCAAACCCATCTTTTGATCTTCAAGTTTCCTGTGAAATACTGACAGAATATTTTATTAAGTTAATTTAATACAACTTTCATTACTCTTAAGACTATAAAATAATTTATTGTTTGTTACGTTGTTAAGAACTGTCAGACGATATTGTGCTTGGATAAATACATGCCTAAAGACATAGACTGTCTAGTACATGGGACCTAATTTTCTGATCTTGCAAATTATTTCACATTTTCGTCTTACTAAGTACAGATTGAATTAGGATTTGGAGGGCAAGGAGGAGAGTATGAGTGAGTGACTTTCATGAAGCTCACAGTCTTTAGATTTGAATTCACTATTAGCAAAGCAAATCTTGTTGGGAAATTCAGAAACAGATTTGGCGATGATCTCTTTCACTCTATCTGGGTTTGCATTAAAAAATATGTCTAGAATAAATAATGTAGAAATGTGAAGAAACACCAGCGAATATATAGAATTAAAACATGGTTAGATAAAGGTATAATTATTGTGTGTCTCTGTCTCTTCAAATCAAGTAGCATATGGGGTTCAGATTAGAACCTAAGTATATCTTGGCTTTGTGGGGTTTTTAAATCATTATCTACCTGAAGCCATCAGGCACCTCTGATTTCAACACAAGCAGTAATTAATCTCAATTCATCTTTACTATTCTTGGTAGTTGTGAATTCTTTCGACATGTCCTGAGAATGACCGATATAGTCTTGTCAGATTGAGTCTTCTCACACAAAAGTGAAAATCATTATGATGGAATGTTAACTTTATGATCAAGAAACACAAACAGAGTTACTACCACTAGTGCTTTTACCTGTGGCAACAGGAGGATTGCAGCCTGGCCATTTGCTTTCCAGTGGGAATGGGGTAGGACCACAGCATAACAGGAGATGTCTATATTATTAGACACCTTGAGCTTTTAATTACTTTAATTCACTTTCTGGTGAAGCATAGATGTCTCTCAAGAAGTTAATAGAGCTGGGCCAAGATGAATTTGCTCTGAAACATTGATAAGAAATTTTTGTATGCTGAGTACTATGGTTTGAACCCAAACGAGCTATGCACTGAATTTAGAGGATGTAGTGTGCAGCCCTATCCAATGAGATGTTGAAGATGCAAAGCTCTTCTTTATGTTACAATTCAGGGCCCTAGTTACTGTAGCCACAGGATATTTGTCCTAAATTAGAACACCAATTACATTCAAGAATACCAAGTACATTCATGTACTCTTCGTATCTGAGAAAATAGATTGGTTGCAATATATTTTTAATTCTATATATGTTGTATCAGGACATAACTATTCTCTGCAACACTTTCAGAGTATTTGCTCAATAGACACTGAGTTGTAGAGGTTATTGAAAACATTGTTGAAACATAAATCAGACAAGTGCAGAGAGATTTGTGTTGGCCTTGGGACAAAAAATTTAGAGGAGAAATAATATTTTCGTAGGTGTGGCCCTTTGATGTTCTCAGTATTACAGACGAAGGAACTGGACTTTGTTCTTAGGTTTTGATTTCTCACTCCGTAAGTTTTTCAGATGAATTCACACAATTTTCCTCTCTAGATCAGATACATAAAACAAGGATAAAAAAGCAGATTTGGATTGAAGATGCAAAAGAAATAGCATGGGTTTTGTCTAAAACAATTGTTTGGTTACAAAGCAGTTAGTAATTTCTGTGTGTATTCTTTCTATAGTGAAATATTTTATAGAAACACGACTGAAAGACATCAAAGAAAGTTTTGGGAATTCCTTATCTGCTGCATATCAGTGCACATTATACCTTAATGTGGCATAAAATAAAAGTTTGAATACCCTCTTAGGTGAATGAAAAAGGGAAATGAATGCATGCACTCCCTTAGATCATATTGCTGTATGTATCCATTAAGATTATTGAGACAGTTTTCAAAAGACACAATTTGATTATTCTTTGGTTATGCCTTCAGTTGTTCTCTGATGATTAAGGTCAGATCAATTAATTTTTATAATTTTGTAGTGTTGCATAGCAAAGTTTTACTTTTCCTAAATCAAGTTGCAGTTGAGCATCATGAATAAAGACCATGAAATATGAATCTTCATGTCTCATGACATGAAAGTAAAGCTTGTTTTAAAATTTTTAAAAGCAGAAATCTGGCAGATTTTACAGTACATTTACACTAACCAATATATATGAATTAGAAATTCCAAGCTAGCTCTGAATGGGCTGGTCTGTCTGTATCAGCAAATGCATTACTGCATAAAATTTACTGCAAGTAGTATCAAGAGTGAATTTACAAGGGAAGGAACTAAGAGGGTTGTGTTTTCTTTGACCCCTTAACACTGTCTGGTGTCATGCTCATTACAGGTGTGTGCCTCTGCACGGCCACAAACCAAACCCATGCAGTTGGCACAATGTCTAGTTCTGCTGGTATGCAGGTTAACATGAAAATGTACTATGATAAATTAACCTGGCCTCACAGTAAAGCAAACTAGCATGTTGCTGTCCCAGTTAGTGCTGTCAGTTCCAGAAGTCATTAGTTCAAAGGTCTCTCACATATCACCTCTGTTTCTGCACAGTCTTCCACTGCATGCTATAGGTGCACTTAACAATCTCTCATGTGGATTTGGGCTCTTAAATCACTGTGCAGCATCTGGAAAATATATTCAAGACAACCAAATCTTTGTGAAATACTATGATTTTTTATTATTATTATTATTATTATTGTTGTTGTTGTTGTTGTTTTATTTCTAATTTTTGACCACCAAATAAAAATTTCTGAAAAACAAATGACCAACCAATCCCACCTTCTTCCTTCTTGAAGGCTCTAGTCAAGAAGGCTTATTTCTCCCTGTGCCCCCCAAATGTCCCTCACATCCACCCGTAGATCTTGATAAATTCATAAGTAGTTTAGGTTTGCTTTAAAACTAAACATGTGTACAGTACTTCCTCAAAGAGGATTTCCAAGGATCTGATCTTCCATCACTTTGTACCTCCTATATCATTTTTCATATTTATGCCACTCTGAATTGTGCAGAGCTCTGAAAGGAGCAAAGTTTACTTGAGTGATTAATTGAGATTTCTGTTAATTCAAAAAGCATTGCATCAGTCTAACAGATCTTAATGAAGGAGTCACAGGAAACCTCAAAAAGTTGTCCTTTAGCTCTTGACCGATTTTGGGACAGGATGGGTGAAATCTTCTCTACTAGTTCCTGTGAAAGCCAGAGAAGGCTGAGCACACTTTAGGCCACGATTGACAAAGTAAATTTATTTATTTATAAGTTTGATTTAAAATTCCACAATGACTGAATCTCTTAGGAGCAAAAAAGATTATTGTAGATAACTAGAGAGAGTGGCTCCAACAAGTTTCTTTTTTGAATGATGCTGAAGAATAGAGGTAATAATTAAATTATGAGAACGTTTTTGAATACTTATTTTTAAGCCATCAGTATAACTCTGTTCCAATTTGTGCAGTTTCTTCTTGCATTCTGTCATCCACAATCACAATATTTAGGTGAAATGAGCAAGGGCAAAAGGACAGGTCTGAGCTCAACTCTGTTTCAGCATTTATAAAGCTCTAAATTCCCCAGCTATTCTCCATCTTAATGACACGCCAAATCAAATCTTTATATCTTGACATACTTGGGAATGTAGAGAAGTCTAGATTCGTGTGCTGTAAGTTTTTGTTGAGATATTGAAAACTTGCACAGGGTTCCTTCTGCCGTTTGTTACTTTCACTGCACAGAGCATCACACAAAATTTTAAAAACTCTTTTGCATTGAGCCCTGGTTTTGATTTCTTCTACAAATCCATGAAGGAGAGTTCAGTGAGATCGCTTAGAATGGCGGAGAAGAATAGTCACCAAAAATGCAAGTAATTAGATGATATTTTAGGTGTCATGAATTAATTAATCTGTGAACTATATCTGAAACAAAACTCCTGCATAGCTCAGAAAAACCTTCTGTTGCCAGCCTTCTATTTGACTTCTTTGCAGCCATATGAATCGTACTTCCAAATCTCAGTGCAAAGAAGTCAGTATAAATTTGAAAACACACAAACCTGAAGTGTGCTAAAACTTTTGTTGAATTTTACTATTAGCAGGCTATTAGCAAGCCACTACTATTAGCAGTAGTGGTTTGTGTGTGTCCAAAGAACAGTCATAACTATTATCAGTCTTAGCATATCTCCATGGAAAAGATCAGGCAAAGCTCACTGAGTGAGCTGCTATCTTTTTGGATGAGAAACAGTCTGCAAAGATTCCCTGGCACATTTCACAAGAGCAAAATTGTGTGTCTTGGGTCTTATCCTAATTCCTGCATCAGTCAGTGTACTCTAATGCCTGAAAGCCTGGAGGTTTACACAGGATGAGCTATTCATCCCCTCTCCCATGCTACTGTGTTTCTCTGCATTGCCTTGTTTTCAAAAGTTGTTTTACCACACTTTCATTTACCCAGCTGAAATTTCTTCAGTTTTGCAATTGGACTGATAAATTTTTCAAATGTAGTAGGTCCATATAATAAAAGATGTCTCACTAATGTAGCAATAAAGATTAACACAGAAATATTATTAACATGGCTGTCCAAGTTAATGATTTTAGAATCTTTACTGACTGAGAGTTAAGTGGTCGAAGTCGAGCACTGAGGTTTCTCACACTTCTTCGTGCATGTCAGTCCCTAGGAATAGAGTCTTGCAGCATTTATTTTCAGATTCTGCATGTTGGTTAACTGAAGTGCCGAGTTCTGCAGGTCCTCCTGTGATAGCAAGAGCTAATGAAGCTGCTCTATTTTAAAGAGCTTCTTAATCTATGTTAATACAGTGAAGATTATTATAGAAGCAATAATAATCATAGAGAAATTGATAATGACTAGAAATCAATGTCTGGCTTGTTAATTATAAAGCTTTTACTATAAAAAGAAATCATTTAGCAACTGCAATTAACCAGTTAGGAAGAATTTTTATTAGAAACTCCATTTAATGGGTCTTGTGGTTTTTAATGCACTGGCTGAACCACCGCTACTTTTACTCTACATCCCGTCTCTATTTTGATGGTTGGGATACAAAACCAGGTGAAGATTAAAACTTCCATATTTTTGTCTTAACAGAACAAAACATCTTTGCTTTCATGCACAGCCATACACCAAGACACACGGGTTGCCAACCTCTTTGCTTTACAAGGGTACATGCATACAGCGCACGTACAACCGACGTGCTCTTCCTTCTTGAGGAGGTAGGGTCTAGAGCCACTGAAGACACAACAGAAGGGGTTCAAGAAGCAGCCAAGCTCTTCAGACTCCCAGAAAATAATTCAAATAGAGGAAATAGAGGTTATTGCAGGGCCATTTTGTATAAAAGTGTCTAAATGAATCTCTGTGGAATTTTTTTCCTTGTTTGGTGAAACAAGAATAGGCTGTTGTTATGCTTTGTTCCCAAAGAAGGGCTGAGTGCCCAAAAGTTGATCTATTTGTTTCCAGTTGTTATTTGGTTTAATAAATTATATTCTCTGTTTCTAAGTTTTCTCTTAAGATATATGGCTCGTTCTGTTACAAACACAAAATGCTGGTCAGGTTTACTTGATTTCTGTAATTGTACATGTTGTTTTAATCACATCTAAGTTCTTTTTCCAAACTACTTTGAGTTGTTTATATTGTTTATCCTGAAAAAATTCAGTTTTGACATGACATTTATATAAAATAAGATGAAACACAGAACTGTTGGTTTTGTTTTAGCTCTTCACGTTTCTTAAAGTCTCCAAGCTAACAAAACTGGACTGGTAGTAGCCTTGTTGGGTTGGAAATGTCTAAATAAGTCTCAAGGAAACTGACCTGCTATAGCATTGCTTTCATCATTTTGAATTACTGTTGTGCTTTCTCCCCCAGCCCTTCATCTTGGGTTAGTTAGGAGATAGATCCAAGTTTGCCAAAAGTTTTAGTTTGTTCCAGAATAATCTGTGAGAACTTGACAGAGATTGGAGCTATGTGTGGAAGGCCTATCAGGCACTGACACCGAAGGCTTGGAAGCCCAGTGTCTCTAACAAACAGAGGCTGAACGTATCATACAGTAAACACTGCTGACTTGGGGACTATATTTCATAGGTAGCGTGCCGACAAAACATCCAGATGTTATTATAACTGAAAAGTTTTAGACTTCAAAGGCTTCACTTGAACTTCTGATTGTATTTCACAGTGGCAATAAAGGATGCTTCTGCTTTTCTCCTGCGGAGTTGTGATGGGGTACAACCTCTTTTGCACTTTAAATTACAGAGATAACAGGGTTGCATTAATAGCTTCAGTTAAAGTTTAAAGATTCGATTTGACAGCATACCTTTGCGTTGTCCTTGGTTTCTGCTTGAAAATCTACTGAATTTTGTAGCCTAGTTCCCTATCTAGATAGGAAAGAAGGTTTAGAAGGCTTAGAAATACCCTGAATATGCTTATGTTAAGTCAGCAAATACTGGACTTCTATTGTATCCCTTCAGGGCTCCCTGCTTAGTACTGTAAGAGACATTGCAGCAACTAGAAATAAAAACAATCTGCAACATGGAGCAAAGCTCTATTCATAGAAACCCATGCATTTTATCTAAAATCTCCAGGTACTTTATGATTTATTATTTTTTTTTATTTTTTTTCTGGAACAGCTAGTCACTTTTATTTACCTCAGGGATTCATGTAAGGAATTGGTTTAAGTGTCAAAGCTTAGTTTTCTGATAGAGAAACGGATGAGAGAATCTACAACATTCCGAAAGGAAAAAAAAAAAAAAAGCAATGTGTGTGTAGGTGTGTGATTAAGAAAGCTAATGCTAAAGGGGTTCTTGCTTATCTACTGAAGATATGAGAAATGTCTGTGATGAAACAAGAAGCTACGTGAAACATGTCCGGATTTTCTTCTTCATCTGTGATGAGAAATTCACATCAGGTCTGACAAAGGGTTCATAAATCTCTCAAGGAGTGCTAGTGTCAAGTGGCTTGTTTCTTTTTTTGTATTACTGACACATTTTAAAGAAAAAAAAATTAAAAAAAATCATTAAGAAAGGCATCTATATAAGTGTAACAATTATTATCTCATGCACAAAAAGGGAGACAAATATTGCTTTGGGCTCTTAGCATTTGGTGTTGTTTTATTTGGGTTTTTTAATAATTAAGGATTGGCTATATTGTTACAGGTATTTTCTTTGAATGATAACATACCACAAATACTTATTAATATATTTCTATTCCAATTATTTTTCTTGAGCTAGAGCATATTCTTAAGTATAAATGTTTGTTTCTGCATGAATCTGATATTTAGAATGAATAGCTGAATTATATGTTCTAGGTAATATCCACAAAGTGTGTGTTCATATATTTGTTCAGTAGATATTTAGCCTTCAGAATATGGGAATCTGACATACTCTTATTTTCTGCAAAATATTTGAAAGTATTGAGCGAACAGCTTTAGTTAGCCTGCTTATAGCAACTCCAAGCTGAATTTGGGTTCCTTGCCAGATTTCTGTTTCAGGTGGTTATAATCTGCTATTCAATACTTCTCGATCTTTTAAATCTGAAAACAGAACCAAATCCTAAATGACCATGTGAGTGACGACAGTGATAGTATTCATAATTTACAGCCTTTTGAGCAGAAAAAAGCCTAGTGTTTATGTCTTTTTTTCTCAGACACTGCTTCAAAGAAAGCATTCTGATAACCTAGTGTTTCTGATGAATTTGGAGCTGTAATCATTTGTGTAAACTATATCACAGACTGTTTATTTGGATGCTTACTATCAAAATATTCTTCGGGACTCTGTCTGGAAAAACTGGTAGGAAATGTTTGAAATTGTTTTAAATCATGCATCTTTCAGAAAACTCAGAAGCTTCTCTGGGTAAATCTCAAAAACTTACTGAACAATTTGTACTAGTTTTCAGGGAGGATGCTGGTACAAAATATGGAGGCAAAACCAAATAAGTACTGGGAATGAGGGCCTGAAGCAGAAATGCATTCATCTGTGTTGGAAGTGAATAAAATAATATCAGGTTAGCAGGACTAGATAATCTCCAGCCCAAAATTGTACAGGAAATGGTGCATGACAAAGCAGGTCAAGTAGAAAACAGTTTTAATAAACCATTTGAGCCAACAGTGGTACCATCTGACTGGAAAACAGCAAACGTAATATTCATACCGGGAATGATTACGAAGGGATAATGCCAGCATTATTAGCTTTGAAGATTTTCCCTATCTCTGGCCAAACTATAAATCTGGTTTGGACCTGAGTAGAAGAAAGCCTGCCAGCAGAGAACAACAGTAGACCCTAATGGGACTAAAGAGACCATCCTTCAAAAGAGGAAGGGTCGTCTGAGACCCAGATCCTCTTCAGGGAGTAGGAATATGAAAAAGCTAGGACCATCTGTCATTAAGATATGATAAGGCTTTGTAAACTATGCATTTTGGAAAACTGATTTTTGTTTCTAAGTAGATTTATCACTATTACACTAAATTTTTGCAAGATAAAAAAAAAATCCCAAATCCCAGCCCTCTTAGATTTTGGAGGATGCCTTTGCCACTGTATATAGGTATGAAAACTCCCCAGAAGAACCATGGGTGTCCAGACTCTTTCAATCAGGCAGAATAACAACAATAAACCTCAGAGCACAATAGCGCTTCTTCACAGAGGAGAGCTGTGAGTGCTGCTGCCCCAGACACACATGCAGAGACAGGAAAGGAAGCAGTGGTGAAGAGATCCATGCTGCCTTGACAGTACTGAGACACACCAGCTTCCTACTATGCTGTGGCAGGTATGCTTAAGAGAACCTGTGACAATGGCTTCATGGGTGCTATGTTTTACAAGAGGAAGGATGGCTTAAGATTTGGGTGCTGAAAAAGTGCCAGGCTAGGGCATAGAAGGTTCTTCTCTATTGCTTCCCTTGGAAGACTGTTACTGGGGATAGTGGTTTCACTGAAGAATTTTCTAATATACGTATGCTGATATAATCCTCTCTGTGGAAATCTTTATTCTGCTGTAGCGGTCTCCACCTGAAAATTTACCTGCTGATATAACTCCTAGACAAGACAATAGTCTGTAATGTGCCCCAGTTACCCATCTATGAAATGAAAATTATGGCACCTCCATTCCTCACAGAGATGTCATTAGGATTAAATGCATTATAGACTGTGAGGCACTCAGGTATTGTAATGTAGTCCTAGAAGTATGATAAGGTGCAGAGGAGAAAAAATGTGTGCCTCTATAAATCATTGCTCTAGCCGTGGCATGTCAAACTCATGGGATGTAATCAATTGAGCTTGGATTGAGTCTTCGTTATTAGTGGTCCAGTTTGTGTCAGATCTTTCCATGAGACTTTTTTCAGCTTTAAATCCTTCTCCAGAGTTTGGNAATTCTTAAGGAGTGTGATGGAGAGAGTAGAAGAATTCCCTGTTAGATGGGTGGTCAGATAAACCATAAGGAACTGTAAAAAACTGACCAAACAGAGGGATGCTCTAGGAACAAATATAAGTCTTAATGATTGCAAGGTTTTCCAGTCCTTTGGATGCTGTAGTGAAAAGTTTCACACGGGAACTCCAGTAATTCAAGATGCAGAAGTTCAGAAGAGATAGCATAGACCACAGAGATAACAGTGTGTATCCCTGGGGCCCTTGGCTGAGCAGGCCACTAACAGATCGAAAAGATAGTGAATGCCACCATTCTGATAGTAGCAACATTGAAAGAAATGGAAAAGATTTTGTCTTCTTTTGATGAGGGGAGACAACAGCTCAGGACCTCAGGACCTGAAGGGCCAGACAAAGAAAGGAGGGAATGTTGGAAGGAGGAAGAGATTTCACTGCAGAATAGACCATGGAGGTCAGATGATTAACCTTTTTTATAGAGTTCTCCAAAAGAAAAGGAGCATTTGTTGCTATATGCAAAGCCCCCACTACGACATACAATGCATTTACCCCTAATTTTCTCTCTTCTCAGAGGCCTGAGTTTGGTAACTCAATTTGGAGTTCGCAGGTGGGTTAGAGGAGCTGCCAAGATGCTGACTGAGGGCACTGATTTTTGGGAAGCAGTTGTTCTGCTCTGCCTTGTTGCTGCAGAATGAAGCATCATGTGACAGGGATGTTGTGCTGCCACCTTAGGGTATGCACTCCAGCAGCCCACTTATAACAATGGGTGCAAAAAAGGCTGCTTCAAAGCATGCAGATCCAAGCCACCAGGAAGATATAGTCCCTGTGGAAGATTATAACAGTTATAACCTGAAGTACAAACCAAAAACTGGGATTACTAGAGACAGATGAGAAAGCAGTAGAAAATACAACTTTAATGTAGCCTACTCTTCTCCACTGGTGTTGCTCCATGAGACTTCATCTAGATTTGGAATTTCCCCCTTGTTTTAAGGCTTTGGGGTGGTTAAGGATGTGCTGGTTGAATCTGGTTTAAAATATTTTAAAATTATGAGCAAGAGCTATTATAGAAAAGAAAAATCTATGAGGCACTGCCAAAACAGGAGAATATAAATAAGCTGTTATTTGCTCCATTCAGCTCCATTCAACCATTCAGGTCTCAGTGGAGCAAAAGACACAAAAGATGTAAACTCACACTGCAGAGGAGGCCTGAACTTTTACAATCTTTCTGTCTGTCCTTCAAGACTTATTTTCTTCAGCTGCCTATTCCTATTTAGATACCTTCTCATCTAGTTCCAACCTGTGTAAATAAAATTTCTGTCTCTGCCTTACTTCTCTTTATTGTTTCTATGAAAATAGAAAGTCCATTTAAATTCGCTGCTACGTTGCACCTAACCCCCTGCTGTGGAGGCTGAATGCTTGGGCTCAGCGCTCCCATCTGCCTTCAGCTCTGCAGATAATCCTTTTAAATGGAGGTTTGAAGAGACGGACTTACTTCTGAAGTGTTTGCAAGGGAGGAGGCAGCATTTCGGATCACAAACAAAGGGACTGCTTGCTTTTGGGAACAGCAGAGGGGTTTGGTGTCGCTCTCCATCCCCCTCCAGCAGCAATGTACAATATGCAATGGTCATTCTGCTTTATACAGAGGTTTTGGCCCTAAAGTTTTTCCCTGCTGGGATGCTCAACCTGAAAGATTAATTTTGGATAAGTGCAGGGGAAAATATTTCCCAGACTGGCACTTCTGGAAGCCTTTGGGAGCGTGTGGTGAGAGTCCACTCTTACCACTCCTAAGCTTGTGTCGAAATATGACCTGATGGCATTAAGCAGTTTGCTCTACACAACAGAAGTGGTTTTATTTTATTGTGAAAATGTTTCAATAATTACATTGCTATTCTTGAGTTAAAAGTTATGTGTTTTTCTAGGCTTATTGTAGATGCTAGCTAGGATAGCAAGTAAAAGGCTGTTCAGAAAGATGTTTACACGTGTATGTGTGTGTTTATATATGCCTCTGTTATTGAACACTACTGTGTGTACTGAAAATAGAAATATATTAAAACAGAAGATGTTTTAGCTTCTGTAGATTTGCTGCAATAGTGTTAAGCTTGCTTTATAAGCTCCATTTGTGAGTATGCTGAAAAACTAACTTTTATCCTGTTAAAATACTCTCCACAACTCTTAAGTTAGAAAAAGAGACAGATTAATGAGGTGAAATATTAAATTTGGATTGTAAGAATCGCTACCCGTGCACTTGTTTGTTCATTTAAAACCAACATTTTCATTCTATCGGCAGCAAAGGAACTCTTTGCCCTTATTGTAGTGGCATGAATGGGAGATTTAGTTCAAATTAAGCACTGCAAGTTTTTAAAAGATGCTGTCAGATGAGGGTGAAGGCTGCTTTGATTCCACCTTATGAGTTTTACAGTTGCTGCGTGAACTTAAGGAAAACAAAAACAAAAACAAAATAGAGAAGAGTAGCAGACATTTTCCTCCTTGGTAAAATGTCCTTACTTTTCCGCCACGCTCTGTGTGGACGCTGTCGGGAGGAGATGCACACCGGGGCAGGGAGGAAAAGGCAGCGTCCATTGGGGATCTGAGTCTGCTGCTCCCCGCACCATCAGGGTGTGGGGACACGAGGGGGGGTCCCCAGGTCCCCTCTGAAATGAGAAAGGGAGAGGGACTGGTCCTGCGGGAAACAGCAGCACTATTCCTGGGGGAAAAGACAGTGGGTGGTGAGACACTGGCACCGGTTGCCCAGAGGAGCTGTGGCTGCCCCCTCCCTGGCAGTGTCCAAGGCCAGGTTGGATGGGGCTTGGAGCAACCTGGTCTGGTGCGAGGTGTCCCTGCCCATGGCAGGGGGTTTGGAACTGGATGATCTTTAAGGTCTTTTACAACCCAAACCATTCTATGGTGCTGTGAACATGACACCTGGGGCATGCGTGGGGAGGAAGCTGAACCAGCCCGCCACAGCCCTGGCCCTGCCAGGTCCCGTTCCTGCTGGGGCAGCTGTCCCTGGGCCAGCAGCAGAGCTGTGGTGCTGCCTCTCCCCAGGGGCAATGTTTCCCCTCCACCCCCTTGCTTGCAGCCTACGGAGACATCGCTGGGTTGTTTTTTTTCCCCCAGGTTTCATTGTCTGATCCAAAATGTACTCCCGAAATAATGATAACTTTCACAGTTGTGTGGTCCACAACAGTTTTTGCATGGGTGTTTTTGCACAAATACTAGTTTGCAGCAGTTCTTGCCTTTGAGCTTGCATTGAAATCAGGCATCCCACACCCTGGAGTCAAGCAAAAGTCATCTTTCCCAGCAGCCCAACATATTAGGTTAAAAATGTGCAAAATGATACACCCATAAGCATATTTGCCTCTTCCCTCACTTTCCCCAACCCCCCCCGAAAAGTCCCAGACCACCCAGGGTTTCATTCACGTTACTTACAGGGAGCAGTTCCTGGCTCTTGGTGTCCCCTGTGTCACGTCCTGATGCGATCAGGGACTACTGTGTAGTGCAAGGCAAAACGCACCTGCTTTGTTTGCAGGCATAGACTTAGTGGCTTGAGCCTCACCATAAGTCATCCTCAGTGAAGTTGCTGGCCACTTATTGTGCCAACCATAACACCGAATTTAGTTAGTGAAATATCTCAGTAGCTTATCTCGAGAGTGATGAGCATGTACTGTCTATATAGCTCTATCTAGCAAAGGAGATACATACAGCTCATTTCCACCTGAAGCACTAGCTGAGGTTCCCCAGCAGCACCACGAGACTCAACCTAGGCAGAGCTTCAGATACTGCTAGGCCTCTGAAACAGCGATTTTCATTACATTACACTCCTGTAAATGTTTAGGGTGTTACTCTGCTGGAGTATGTGTGTGTCCACAGGAGTGTTCCAGCATGCATACAACCAACCCTCTGAATTGTATGTTCAGCATTCACTGTAGTTATACAATTTGAAGTACTAGTGAGCACTTGTGTTCATGTAAAGTGTTAGTTAAGATGTCTCAGTGTGTACCAGATACCGTTTCATTTTAATTATGTCATGAAATAATTGAAAATGTCAATGATGTCTTGTATGCCATGTTCGTAGCCAGGACATCTAAGGAATAACTTTTTTTTCTTTTTTAAAGATGTGCATTTTTTCAGTTAATCAACCCAGGAGATGTGGATATACCTCATTTTTACTAGATCCCCTTCTTTATTACAATATTTTTTTCTCAGGAAAGCTTTAATAGACTTGTGCCTTATACGTAGACAAATGTATATACAGCAAAGAGAAATTGCGTTTAAAAGTGGTCAATATTTAAGTGCCTGTATTTAAGAAGGAGTAAAAAATCCTTATCGGTTTTACCAATGGCATCTTCCTGTTTTAAAATGAAAAATACGGATAAGGGTTTTCAAAGTAGCCTCCAGGTGCTGCACACACAACTTCTGGAAAGCAACTCCTTCTGTAAGTTAAGGGGATTCTCTCAGCTGCTGATCTTGCTTCCACTTTTAAAGGTTGTAAACCAAGTCATGTGGGTTGCCCAGTACTTTCAGGCACTTGGAGGGAACCACATCAAGTGTGTGTATGTTGTTCGCCTTTTTGTCTACAGCATGGTCCAAAATTTCACTGAGTAGGGAATACATAGGTCCATTAAACTATTGTTTCTAAAGGACTTAGTGATCTGTTTTCTACTGAGTTATACAAACTGGTTTTTGTGGGTTTTGAAGACAAGAGATTGAAAAGCAGGTAGAAGACCATAAAATATTACAGGAAAATCCAGATTTTCTGTCAAATTGAATTCTGCTTTGGTGAATTAAGTCATGAACCCTTTATATTCATGTCAATTTTGAAAATAACCATGTTTTTTCTTTACAACGTGGAAATTTAGAACTCAAATTATTTAACAAAATTCAGTAAGATATTAAAAAGACTGAAAAACTGAACTCTAAAAAGTATAAATATGCAAAAGATATTTACCCAAATATTTGGGTTAGTGTTCTGAGAAACTGACAGCCCTCATGAACGGCACCAAGAATACAAGTTGTATAACTAGCATATTCCAACCTCCAAATGCCTTTCATGTCAATATGAGAGATACCATCAGGCACTTTGTAAGCACCAACCTATTTATAAAGATACCATCAAAAAACCTGCCTGATGCAGCTGACTTATGAATCAATTATCTGGACTTCACCAATGATGTATCTGTTCTGAATTTCAGAGCCATATGTTTAGAGCAACACCATACACAGATAGTCTATTCAGCATCCCAACAGGGTTCTTATCTTCATGTATAGGCCTGTCAAAAAGAGGGAGAAAAATACCCTCACTGTAGGACATATTTCCCAAAAACAGTTTGTGAAGGGGGAAAAAAAAATTAGTGGATATCAAGTTATATATAACTGGACATAGAATGAAAAGATTTATCAGGAGTAACATGTATGGGATTCTTGCTGACAGCAGACAATAAATCTAATTTATTTGAAAACTATTGAAGATGGTCAGTCAGATTTACATTTTTAAAAAGTTTGTCCTAAGTGTTTAAATTACTTAACAGAGAGACAATTTCTGGAATACTGCGTTCAGTTTTGGTCCCCACTGTACAAAAAGATGTGGACAGGCTGGAGAGGGTCCAGAGAAGGGCCACAAAGTTCAGACAGCTTCATTTCATTAGTCCCAAATCCCTTTTCTATTTCTCGATACATTTGGAAATTCAGTGCCTTTATACTAGTGCGCTTATGCTCTAATGGAGATTTGCTATGGCTTTGGTAAAGCTTTATTGAAAAGGTGGATATAGGGTGTTTGTGAAACTCTTCATGTGCAGGACCTTAGGCTGGTTGTCACTTCTCTCTTTGCCCTTAACTGGAGGAGGCTCCAAACTACAGTGATATGAACAGATAAGTGCATTGTCCTGGGCTGCCCGCAAAATAACAGGCAAGGCAGCAGAGTTTGGGAGTACAAAGTGGCACAGGATCCTGAAGCAACTTATCCAAGGTCACTCTCTCTCTGTTTCAGTTTAATTTGCTTACTTCTCCGAGGAGATTATGGTGTTGAGCTGTTGGACTGAGTATTAACATTTTCCAAGTTCTCATGGGAAGTCTAAGTTGTTACACACCGGCAACTAGAAGTGACAAAGCTGGCACATCATAGCAGCCCCCAGGAATCTGCTCATCTTCCTTCCTATGAGAGTCATATCTGCACGTAATCAGTCAGAAAAATATCCTGCTGCACTACATGACATGACTGGTGTTCTTCACTGGCAAATAGAATAACTCAGAAGAAAATAGTGAGGCTGTGTCCATAGTTGGCAAGTGAACTTAAAAAAAACATGACAAGTTTTAGATTGGAATATCATATATGACACTGAACTGTATTTTTCTAAAGTTACTGGAGATAATGATTATGCAGTTTGAGACAGATTTTCAGAGGACAAGTGTTTGGTATTTTGGCAAAAAAAGTCTCATGAAAAGCATAGCAAACTGTATATCAGCCTTCTCCCCCTGCTTCCACTCCCCCTCTCCAAAAAAGCAAACACATGGAAGTTATAACACCAGCTTTCTGAAGATCTAGGTTCCTAGCTAGGTATAACTGGTGACTTTTTATGTCTTTTATGATTGATAACTGTGTTGGGGATGGGAGAAAAAAAACTACCTGAAAAAAAAGCTGTAAATCTAAATTCATTTTGCTAATATAGCAGATTGCTGCAGATTATAAAATGAACACAGGTTCACACTTGTAAATATGAACATACTGATAATTTGAAGCAACTGACATTTGGGTATTGATCAGAAAATGTGGCTTGGGAAAACTTGTGCTTTCTCATTAACTAAGAGATGTCAGTGCCTTGGAATCTGTATTCGTTTGATACTGGTGATAATACTGTTCCTAGCCCCACAAAACAACTTAAAAACCAAGATGCCACATGATCTTCTCCATATCATCTAGTCACGGGTTCTGTTTCAGTTACATATAACTTTCTACAGGCAGGAACTTTAAAGATAACCTCTCCCTGAAGAAAAACAACCAACCACACAATAAGTGTTGTTATCTAGTGACCTTATCAGCATGTGGAATTAATCTCTAATGTTGGAGTAAAATTCTTTCCTGTGGATGGAGGTGGTCCACCACAAAATCTATGGAAATTGTGACTATGAGTAAACTCCCAAGAAAGATCTGAAATGGTCCCTGAGTCGTGTCTTGGGCTTTTCTACATAGGGTTAATTCTAAAATGTATTAGTAGCTTGGTATTTCTAAATGGTATGTGTGTTGTATGAGACAGGTTGGATGCCTTCTGTCTGCAAGGTGCTCGTTACCCAGGCTCCATTCAAAGTCAATAGGAAGCTGCAAGGGCTTTAGAACACCTCTGAATTCTGGCCATTTAAGCATTAATGGATTTGAGGAATTAAACAGCATCAAGCATAGCAAATATTGACCTCTCCTCAGAAAATATTTACCATCTCATTTATTGTTGTATGTGCCCTGCACTAGGATGATATGTTGACATTAGCAGCTATGATTTGCTAGGTGCACTAATGTTCTAAATTGACAAACTCAGGTATTTACTTAAAGGCCCCTTGGATTGATTTCTAGATGCTTTGTTCTTTGCAAATGCATCTGTTCCATGTGAAAATGTCATTTAGGTTTTAGGTATTTCTGGCTTTATTGCATAATTTTGAGCCTCATTTATTTTATATTAATGACTTGCCAATTTTGTGAGTAATAATATGGCAAGTGTTAGTATACATGAGGCATGTTTTTAGCTGAACATTTCCAAGACTTGTTTAAAGAAAGATTTGAAGTAGCACACACAATTTGCAAACTGGGAAACTGAGGCATACAGCTGTAAATTATTCACTATAATACAATTTCACAGCAGCTAATCCCCCTTTTTATAAAAGACTTCAAGCCTTAGTCACTTGAAAAGTGGGATGTTGTGCTTCCATACAGTCAGGAGTTCTGAAACACTTATTTTCTACACAGAATCTGTGTTTCCTGACTTCCAGAACCTGGACCTACAGTGTAACAGCTAGTGTATATTTTCCACATTTCTTTTTCTGCCTGTTGCTAGAGCTTGCAAGTATTTCTTCTGTAGAATAGTCAGAGAGCAGAAAAAATTCTTCCTGTTGTAGTGCTTTGTTCTGTGAGAGCTATTCTGTGTTTGAAATTAGGATAAGCACCGAGTCCATCATTTAACATTCTGATATTGTATTTTAGCTCACCTTTACCTGCTCATCTGTGTCACTCAGAGGAAGCTGGAAGGAAGAATTAGGAAAAAGAGAAAGGGTCAACTGACAGAACTTGTTCAGGCCAATTACACATTCCCTTGCTGTGATTTGAAATGAAATGTAGCACAAATGCCAGATCTATCCTGCATCCTCGGTCTATCCAACCTTAAAAACCTGTCACTTAAGCCCAGACTACAGAAACACAAGAACTGGTCAAGATGTCATTCATAAAATGCTTTATGCTTTGTTTCATAAAGATTGGCTGATAAAGAAAAATACACAAGTCAAGGCTTAAAACAGGTGTTTACAATGAAGAAAATATTTAGGCTTCTCTTCTGTTTTTGTCCCAAAGTCCTGAACAGAAAAAGGATTCTTCCTTTAAACCTCTCTCCAACTGTCTAGAAAACATCTGTTTTCTTGTTTAAATAGGAAAAAGAAGAAGGCTTTGAAAAGAGTCTTGAAGTGATTCACAGAGAGAGAATCAAGCACAAGTTGGTACACAGGGTAATTATGGAGAGCACATGTTTTAATGGTGATAGTCTATTAAGTTTTATAATCTGAAATCAGTGACATTTGCAATAATTATTATTAATAGCCCAGTTTCTTACTAGTCATATTTAAATGGAGCTTTATGGCTTAACTAACTATAGTAATCAGCTTCCAACGGTGTATTCTATTAGCCTAAATCACAGAACAGTTGAGTTTCAGGATATGCATTCAGTAGTTCTAACTACTTGTTACACTGTAAATAAAGTAAAAATCACTCTCAACACTACTACCCTAAAATACTCAGAGGTCACTAATGGAAAGCCCCACCAAAACCTAGATACATTTTTCCATAAAGTAGAATGAAAGAGAGGCTGTTTCTGACCCTTTGTTGAAAGTGAGATTATGTGAGCCAATACACAGCACCTTGATGCCAGCCAAGAGTCCTGGGTTCAAGTATCTTGCCACCTAAATCTTGTATAACACATTCTCTAGATGTTGTGCCAGCAAGATGACAAGTGTTGTGCTTATTCTTGATGTCCTTAGTGCTGACATCTTTGCTGAGAAGACTGCTGCTTGTCGTCTGAGAGAAATTAAATGAGATTCAAAGCAACAAGAATAATGCAGGTGAACAGAGGCTCGTGAAAACTGAGAGTAGCAAAGGACAATTTGGAAAACTCCTCTCAGAAACGAGTGGTTGGTGTAAATGCCTGTCTGCATCCTAGTCACACCTACTGGGGACTTGAGAACTGTGTGCAGTTTTAATTGAGGATCCTACAAAAGCTCTTTTGATGCAGCGAGAGCTGGTATGCTTTAGGGAGCCACAGGGAACAGTTTTTCTGAATACAAAAGTGACACTTTAAGAGCCTTTTTTTTCTTTTTAAACTGTAATCATGCTTTTATCAAAGGCTTTCCTTAGAAACCATTTTATTTCTTATTACACACACAGACAGCATTAGCTGGTCTCTTTTAAATAGTTTAAATGTTAAATTCAAAGCAAAAAGTTTTCTATTCTTTGGGGGGAGGGGTGGTGTTGATGTTTAGGGTTTTTTAAGGACATAAAACATCCAGAACACTTTTCCTAAAGCAGTTTCTGGATTTAATGTAAGCAGAGAACATCCATTCGAAGACATAGAGTGGAACCTTTTATAATAAATGAAATAATTCATAAGAGGTATGAAACTAATTGACTCTTCAAAGCCACTTTTCTCAAAGGAGTTAACACCCACAGGATTCATGAAAACAACTTATTTTTTTTCTTCACCTTTACTAACCTGGCATCTCTTTCTTTTTAACTTGCCTGTGAGTTCTGCACCTATTTTAAGTGAATTAAAGATGCCAATTCACAGAAGTAATGCATTTTCCATCAGGCCATTACCACTTGCTTTCTCAGCATGTTCTGACGATCCCTCTAAAGAATGGATCCTGTCATTGCACAAATCAATCGGTGTGCAAGGCGGTCAGCATTTACCAACAACAAATAGCACCATAGTATATACAGAGTGTAAAGGAGGTACTCAACATATGTTTTGCTGGTTTATATTTTGGTCTGTTAAATGGTGCTTTGTTTTATAGGTAGTTGGTAAATGCAAAGATTTGTATTCTTTCCTGATTTTTTTTTAATCTGGGTATCTAGATATTTTATCTAGACGTTCTTTCTAGATAAGGACATCAAACTACTGGAGCACATCCAGAGGAGGGCCACAAGAATGGTGAAGAGCCTGGAATGGATGACTTATAAGAAGTGGCTGAGGTCACTTGGATTATTCAGTCTGGAGGAGGTGACCTCATTGCAATCTATGGCTTCCTTAGGAGGGGAAGAGAAGGGACAGGTACTGATCTCTTCACTCCTGTGACCAGTGACAGGACTCAGGGTAAGAGCAGGAAGCTGAATCAGGGGAGGTTTAGGTTAGATATCAGGAAAAGATTTTTTATCCAGAGGGTGATTGAGCACTGGAACAGGTGCCCCAGGGCAGTGGTCACAGCACCAAGCCTGACTGAGTTCAAGAAGCGTTTGGATGATGCTCTCAGGCACATGGTGTGACTGCTGGGGTGTCCTGCACAGGGACAGGAGTTGGACTCAATGATCCTGGAGGGTCCCTTCCAGCTCAGCATGTTCTATGATTCTATGATTTTGCACGCTACAATTCCTGTTAGTAGCTGTGTACCTTGTGTCTTGACCTCCAGGACTGCTACTAAAAATATGCTGCATACCAAATGTAAAGTGAAATGGGACAAGACTGTGTTTGGAAGACAGATGTCAGGGATGAAGCAAAGGCAGAGTCATCCGATCACAATGTTTTTTGAATATTATGTAAAAATTGACACTAGCTATTCTTATTTTCATACTTGTTGAGACATACTCATTTAGACAATTTCAATCTGGTCTTCTTAGCTTTCATTAAGAATACACTGAAATTATTTATAGATATCCTTGGAACAGGATATTGCAAGGAAAAGGAAGAAGTTTGTAGGTGTCATACGACCAGACATGTCTCTATGATTGTTTTTAAAGATTTGCCAGTGATTCTCAGTATTGTCCAAACAGGTGATCCACAGAAAGTATCCTAGCTCACTGTCTTTCAGACACAGATATTTTTCACTAGCTCAGAGCTAAGAAGCTATGCTGTCTCCACTGCAGCTCTGAGAGGTGAGCAAATGGAAAGATGTATGTAACAGAATCATATGGTTGGACAGGATAGCTGGAAGTATCTACTTCAATCCTTCTTCAATCCAGGCTAACTTCAGAGTTAGACCATAGAATCATAGAATGGTTTGGGTTGGAAGGGACCTTAAAATCATCTAGTTCCAACCCCCCTGCCATGAGCTGGAACACCTCCCACTAGACCAGGTTGCTCCAAGCCCCATCCAACTTGACCCTGACCACTGCCAGGGAGGGGGCAGCCACAACTTCTCTGGACAACTTGTGCCAGTGTCTCACCACCATCGCAGGAAGTAATTGCTTCCTAATATCCAATCTAAATCTACTCTTTTTCATTTTAAAACTTCTCCCTCTTGTCTTATCACTACATGCCTTTGTAAAAAGCCCTCTCCAGCTTTTCTGTAGCCCCTTCAGATACTGGAAGGCTGCTATAAGGTCTCCCCAGAGCCTTCTCTTCTCCAGGCTGAACAACCCCAACTCTCTCAGCCTGCCTTCAGAGGTGCTCCAGCCCTCTGATCATCTTTATGGCTCTCATCTGGAGTCGCTCCAACAGCTCCATGCCCTTCTTTTGTTGGGGGCCCCAGACCTGCACACAGTACTCCATGTGGGGCCACACAAGAGTGAAGTAGAGGAAGAGAATCCCCTCCCTCGATCTGCTGGTCACACTTCTTTTGATGCAGCCCAGGATACCGTTGGCTTTCTGGGCTGCAAGTGCACACTGCTGGCTCATGTTGATCTTATCATCAACCAACATCCCCAAGTCCTTCTCCTCAAGGCTGTTCTCAATCCATCCTCCACCCAGCCTGTATCTGTGCTTGGGGTTCCTCCAATCCATGTGCAGGACCTTGCACTTGGCCTCATTGAACTTCATGTGGTTTGCAGAGGCCCATCAAGTTGCTCAGGGAATTTTACAGTCAGGTTTTGAATATCTCCAAGGACAGAGGTTCCACAACCTTTCTGGGAAACTTGTTTCAATACTTAAACACTCTCATTGTTCATTTATTTCTTTATATCCAGTTGGAATTTCCTTTACTGTCACTTTCATCTGTTGACCTATGTCCTTTTGCTGTGCACTTCTGAGAAGAAGCTGCTTCTGTCTTCTCTAAGCCCCCTAGGAAGTAGCTGAAATGGGCAGTTGAATCCCACCCTAACATTCTCCTGGCTAAACAAACCTGTTTACCCCCAGCCTCTGCTCACACGTCATGTGCTCTAGCCCCTTTAACATTTTCATAGGCCTGCGTTGAACTAACTCCAGCCTGTTTGTTTTGCACGGAAGGGCCAGAAAGTGCCCAGTCTTCCAGAAGATGCCACACAAATGTCAGGTAGAGAGCAATCTGCTCTCTCCTTAATCTGCTGACTGTATTCTTACTAACACATTCCAGGATGCAGTTGGCCTACACAACCACAAGAGCCTACTGCTAACTCACATCCACTTAATCACTAGGACCACCAACTCCTTTTCTGCAGAGTTGCCCTCTCACCTTCTCAGTCCCTAATCCATACTATTGTATGGAGCTATTGAATCCTAGATGTAGGACTTCACATTTGTTTTGCTGAGCTTCATAAGGCTTCTGTTAGCCCAGTCCTCCAGGTCATCTCTACCTCTTTCCAGGGGGTCTCTCTGAATGGCAGCATTGCAGTGTCTCAACCATCTCCTCCAACGTGGTGTCATTCACAGACTAGCTGAGGGTGGGCTCCCTCCTGTTGCAAGGTCTGTCACTGAAGATGTAGTGTTAGTTCCTGCATCAGCCCCTGACAAATACCTGTAGGAATCCAGCCCCAGATAGACTTTGAACCACTGAGCACTAGCCTTTGAGCCTGACAACCCAGACAATTTTCCCATCCTCCTGTCTCTCCAATGTGCTTTTGACTGTATCAACAGCCTTGCAAAATTCAAGGTAAATTAATTTGCTGCTCTGCCCACATACATATGGGCACTAATTTCATCAGAGAAAGTGATCAGGTTGGTCAGCAACATTTTTTTCCTTGGTAAATATGTACTGGCTGTTACTAGACATGTTCTTATCCTTTATGTGTCTGGAAATGGCTTCTAGAAAGACTTTCTACTTAGTCTTCATAGAAACTGAGGTGAGGGTGGCCACTTCAGTCAGGTGTCCACCTCTCTGGTACAGCTGTTACTGAGGAGAGCTGGGAGTTGGAGGAAGAAGGATTGAGATCTTAAAGGAGAATTTTACAGCTGCGGAGCCTTGACCATAGTGCAAGAAATATGAAGCACATTCAGTTAGCTAAGCTGGATTTCAGTGTGCAGTTTCCTCATCAGTGGAGGAAATAGTGAAGATAGATATGAAGTCAACTTTAGATGGTAATTTCAAATTGAAAAAGAAATATTCTCCAGGTTCACAGTCCATCTTCTTTGATCACCTCTTTTCATGTACCTAGGGTGAAAATGGAAAATCTTGGGCATCAAGAACTGCAGGTTCAGTTCCTAACTTGGCTTTCCTTGCTTAGAGAAGTCTCTGTATAAGATCAAAATCATTTTGTGACAGTGAAATGGGAAAAAGATTAAAATTTTAATATTGGGTATTAGAAAAATTGCCATCAACAACCCGTTATTTCAGACTAACATTTTATTTTTCATTGCTAAAAGTATTTTTGATTTCTGTTGTATTTTTTTACCCCTTTGGAAAGTACAAAGCCCTTAAATAATTTGAGTTTTCCCTTATTCCTCAGAATTGCAGCATATGACTGATAACTGCCTTTAGAACTCCTAATAGCTAAATTACAATTATTATGCAAAGACTTACAATAGACAGTTATATGGATTGTTAAATGACTTTGCCTTTTTTGCAAACCATAATCATTTTCCTTTATTAGCTGAAGGATTTCATAATTTAAGGAAGATGAGAACCTATAAGTCACACTTTCAAATAAGGAACGTGGATATTGCAAACATTAAATTCTCCCATAAAAATGTTAAGGCATCATTAAACTAGGATCAGATTAATACAATTCAGTCAACTCTAGATAGATATCTCCTGTAATAGGCTGAAACAATACCTAGTGATATAGGATGTATAAGATTTTACTACAATCAATTTATAAACCTATAAAACATACAGGTATCACTCTAAGCCATATTAATTTTACATGCCTTGTATTAAATCAAATGAGTTTGATAAGGAAAAATATTCCTCTCCCTTACTGGATCTCTCTTTCTATTGTTAGCATCTATCATAGCATCTTACTTCTACCGTAAGTCAGATGAGAGATTCCTTCTGGTAGAGGTTGACCTGAAAAGCTGTGCTTGATTTATCCATCTGTTTAGGTGTCTGAAAGATTTTTAAATGAATTTTCAGGGCATAATTTAGTTCTCACTTATACCACTGTAAACCTGGAGTCATTCTGGATTTGTTCCAGAATAACAGCAAGCAGGATTTGACCCCAAGTTTAGCTAAATTAAAAACAAAGGCTTGCATCTCTTCTATTCAGCTGGGCAAAGGAAGGGAGATAGCTGTGGAAAAAGAGGGTTTGGACTAAAAGCTCTGTGCATCGTCCTTCCAAAGGTACAGGGTATCTCTGTGGATCTAGTAAAATGGCAATTTTGTAAAAGTAGGGCAGAACCAATGAGACAAGTGCCCAATCCTTTCAGTGGATATCTGCTGTGAAGAGTAAAGCTGAGCTTGGGCTGGACTGCTTCTAATTCCTAACCTGTTCATTCAAACTTAGCCTAGATCAGTCTTCACATGCTTCTCAACAGGGCCCATGTGGAATATGTCTGTGATGCCTGCATGGTAATTTTGGCCCAAAGATTCTCCTAGGAAGCTATCAGTGAGTAAAAGGTTTGGTGCATGTTGGGGATCCAGGCGAGGCGATGTGTCGGGGATCCAGGCAATGTAACAGCAATCCAGCGGCAAGCCGCCCTGGAGCGCTGGGTGCACAGAGCTGGCCGCCCTTCCAGCACTTGATGTTCTTGCTGGTATTGTAGGTTTAGCAGTTTTTGACCTCCACCACACAGAGTACATCCTGCTCTCTCCTCTGGTGCTCAGGCACTGAGGTACCCTGGTGCTCCCAGCCCTGCCTTTTAAGGTCCTTAGTCTTGTTAAGTAGTTAACCTTATTATTACAAAACAATTAACACCTGAGTGTAATGGTCAGTGGTGCTGCTCTATCAACCAACAATCAGTTAGCTCTCTGATCAGCCTCTACAGTGCAAAACCAGTTCCTTTGCTTGGCGTAACAGGGAGAAAAAATACTGGTTATTAGCAGGGGAGAGTGTTGCTGGCTATGGTGTCCTCTTATGAACAATCTTCAGAACTTCTTTTAGACCAGCATCTCCCTCTCCCACTCAGCATGTGGGCGTGTGTACCCTCTGGCCAGAGTGGAAACACAGTGGTTCTGTTCTATGTTACCCATTCATCCTGTGACTTGTGCCTGAGAAGTGCTAGTATACATATTTAAAATGTTGTATATATTGCCCTACTTTGACCTCCATTTGGGTATACTTTTATTTGAATATGTTAGCACAGGTTTCCAAAACCAGAGCAGATTTATTGCATGTGCATTTGGCTGTGCATGAGGGAAGAGAAGAGAGAGGGAAATGGTGTGACTCCTGGGGATCTCTACAAAGGCACAGGAGTTGGACTCGATGATCCTGGAGGATCCCTTCCAACTCTATGATTTTATGATTCTAAGATCCAGAGGTTGAAGCTGGACTGAGAAGGAAACAACAGAAAGGAGAAAGAGTAACCAAGCTGAGCATAGCTGGTGTGGCTTCTAGAAGAACTACAGCAGCAGTACAGATAAAATCTCTTTGGAGGCACTGTTTAATGGCTAGATGGGAAAGAATGAGTGTAACTGCTTCTGTGAAGCCAGACTGGACCATTCAGGACAGACAACCTTGTATATACTGGCGGTTTTTTGGTTGTTTTTTTTAATATAGGCTAAACTGGATGCACCCTGGACACTTAGAGAGAGAAACGCCTATCTGCACAACAGTGTTTGTTTGTAAATCTGTATTAATGATCAAAAATGCAATGCAAGCAAACAGAAGATTTCAAACATTGTGAAAGATGAGTATAGATTAGTTCTTTTGAAAAGCTTTTCCATTTGTGTCTAAGGTGAGTTACGTGATTTACCTCAGTATTTGCAGTATTCCCTAAGGTCTGTATAGGACAGATCCCACACTACCTCAGTTATTTACTCATCTAATGCAATTGAATTCTGAGTGACAGCCAAAATTATATGTAGTTAGTAAAAAATGTTGTTGTATTTAATCATATAATTACGCATCCATTTAGATCAGCCCAGCAATCACAAGAACCCTTATACACAAGCAGCTTTACCTATGTGACTCGTTGTTAGTAAGTAGGAAAGCTCATTCAGAGGGCATTTTCACACAGAGAATTTGAAGAATGAGGCCTAGCTGTATGCCAGCAAGACACATTTCTAATAATCCATTATTGTAGATGAGGATTGTGTTTAAATTAGGTTTTTTTATGCAGCCATCTTGTTGCAAAGTAGCAGATGCTACCCTAGTGATACCTCACATGGAAGAAACTATGAAGCAATTTCTGTTATATTTTACCAATTTAATTCTGGGGCAAGGGCTGGGGGGAGTGTAAAATAATATTTTAGCCTAGATTGCAGTTTAGATACGCACTGAACCTTTCCCTCATTTGCTCTGTCAGTACATTCTCCCACTAACAACTTCTGAACCTGTAAGTAAATATCAGCCAAATTTGGAAGAGGAAGTAAAGTTTCAAAATGCAGTTTTTTCCCTAAGATTCATGAAAAGTAGTCTCAAAATATAATGCAGAGACCCAGATTAGTGTTCTTTGTAAGAGAAAGGCATTTACAATTCAGCTGCTGCAGCCATAGCAGCAGCCATCTGGTCCATCAAGCAACATGTGTACTTCTGGACTTCTCATACTGTTGTTTGGATGCTGTAACGTCTGGAGATGTGATGAGAAACTGGTGTGACTGTAGCCTAACATCAGTGGTCTAAAGGAAAGAGCTCACTGAAAAACTTTGTTTCTTAGTTAAACTGGCTGAACTTTGTTTCTTAGTTAAACTGGCTGTTTCATGAAATATTTTAAGGTTAGAGCCATTTGGTGCAAAATCCTCCAGTTGTAAAGAGAAGGACAATGGCAAATCAAAGCATAAGTGATGCAGAAATGTTATGCTGTCCATTTGTAAGTAATGACCTTAGTTTATTCCATATGGCTGGTAACTGCTATCAGAGTAAGTCACAAAAAATGAGCCTAGTATCTTTGCTCACACACAAATTGTTGAAACACATTTCCCAAGTCAGAAAAACAACTGATTAGTTGAATCACTAGGTTGGGAGTCAGGAGACCTGATTTAACTTTCTGCTCCACCTTAGGCTTTTAGGGTTACCATAGGCAAGCATTTAAAATGCGGCTGTGCTGCAGACTGCAGTGAAGCACCAAGATCTGCTAGTTAGTTTTTAATGAGCTAGCTTAGAAGCAATCTGTGGCAGTACTCAGTTAACTTACCCTCAGCTTCATTTCCAGTTCATCCATTAATTTAACATGTGACAGCTAGTTTTCAAGGTGTTTCAGGAAGTTCAGCAGGGATCAAATATAATCCAGCTTCCTGATCAATCATATGAAATAAATTTAGCATTAAATGACCCAATGGTTAGCTCAAGTTAGATGTTAATTGTCTAACCATAGGGATTCAATTGACTTTGCAAAGTAGGACAGATGGGCTCTGTAGGGCTGAAGATGAAGGGCAAAATAGCTAGCAAAGAGCCCCAAGAGGCCATATTTGGAACATGATTCATCTCACCTAACTTTAGTGATCCCCAACTCTAATTACCTTTATAGTTGGTAGAGAGTTTAATGCCTTTTGGAGTGTGATTCATCTACGTTATTTCAGGTATCACCTTGACGAGGTAAATTGTTCAGTAGAAAGGCACCTGGTTGAGATGGGAATCTAGAAGACCTCCATATTGGGCCAGGTGAATCCAACCTTGGAGTCTTTCCAGTAAGTGACCTTGCTCATTTAAAGATTGAAGCAGTGTATCTGTACCACAGCTTACAGATAAGAGAAGAAACACTCTTGCCTAACTCTGCTTTAGCTCCCTGCTATGTCTCTTTGTCATGTTCTGGGGATAATACCTTCAGGAAGGTGAAAGTCAGACCTTTTATCAGACCAATAGGTGTAGCTGGGGAAATGAGAGAAGCTTTCATGCCCTTCTTGAGGATATTAATATGCATGGACAGTATGTTAACAGGAAACCTTTCAGCATCGTAGATGAGTAGCTGAACTTTATTTCAGTGAAACAGCTGAGCTCAGAAGTATCAGCTGTGAGAAAAACTTTATCACCATTCACAGTTTTATTATTAGTAAGGATGGTGTCAAATGAAGCCTATGAAATGTCATATTGTGAAGTTCAACATAATCGATAGCAGAATTTCATAGTATTGGAAAGGAAGTTTTTTTATCTGTACTTTGTGATCAGCATTCTTGGGTTTCTTAGCATCGATGTTTCAACCCGAAGAGAAGCTGAAAAGGCTTCATCGCTCACCGAAGGGATGAAATGTGAGCAGAAAGCCGCGAGAGGGAGCCATGAGAAGCAGGAAAGCTGTCGGGTGTCTCCTTATTAAGCAGCGTGTTGCTTCTAAAAGGCACTCGGCAAAAGATTGTTAAACTTTCAGAGGCTCACACCACCTTTAAAATAAACTTTCTTCTGTCAGGGAACTCGCCTGAAAAGTTAGAAAACAGTATTGGAAAAAAAATATAATCAAAACCCTACAACAAAAACCTGTGTGAAGCTCATTTTAAAAGTTGTGTCTATAATTAAATCTTTACTAAATACTACAATGCCTATAATTTTAAGGTCAAATGTTTTCATTTCTGCTTCCTTTATATTCAAGTAGTAAAATACATTCCATAATACAGATAGGATGACATTTTACTGCTGAATATGAACACAGGAGTGTATGAAGGGATAGACCTGCTTAGATCATTTGGCTCAAGCCCCATGATAACAACTCCATTCTCCACCTGTCTCACTTCTAGTACACCTCCCTTTATATTCCTCTGTTGGAAAACCTCTGGATATTTTACAGAGTTCAGCAGAAATTAAACACATATCTGAACTCCTAGCCAGTCGTAAAAAATGAAGGTGGCAGTAAATGGCTCAAGTCATGTCAAATACATAGGGCTAAATGTGGATATTAATTATATAACCAGAGGGACTCGATTTACTTTGTAAAGCAATTAAAAGAAGACAGAAACTTACAGTCTGTTTCTGGAAAAGAGTAATGTCTATTTAAAAATAACTTCCTACCAGAATAGCCTGCCTGTCTCATAACATTAATTGGGGGGGGGGAGGGGGGAAGTCAAACAGGCATTTACAGCACTGCTTCTTTATGGAAAAATCAAAGCCCAGTTTTAAAACAATAGAAGTTGACAGTTAGGTGTCCAGATCCACATTTAGGCATGTAAACAAAGGATTTGCTTTTCAAACTGTCTGAACAACACATTAAAACTCAGGTTCCCCTTGCGTTTATTCCCCATGGGCAGGTTAAGGCAACAACAGAGGCCTGTGTTCCTGTGGACAGATTTAAGGTGGTACAGGGTTCTTTTTTAAAGAGTACAATTTAATATTGCTCTGAATTATTTCTATTTTGTTTTGATTTTTTTTTAATGTATTTCTTGCTTCAGAGCGGGTAGGCAAGGATTCCTTTCGAGGATATTAATCAGAACTGGAGTTTGTTCCTATATCCATAAGCATAGTAGATCTGTATGAAAGCTTCGTTAACCTAAAGCACCCGCTTCAACAGGCATTCTGATGGAAAGTTAGTGTATTCTTGCTTTGAGTGGTATTCATAGTACTCTCTTCTTTACAGTGTACCCTTTGAAAAAAACATCAAGTGATCTGTGCCCAGCTGTCAGTGAGAGCATCATACCTGTTCAGGCTGACAGACACAGCATCCATCCCTCTCTCTGCCTCCTGGCTGGACAGAATGCCAGGATCAGAAATCTTCAAATATCCACTGGTGCACCATCTTCAAAGCAGTGTAGGTCAGATAGACAGAAAGTAAAGCAACAGGACTGTCCCTGCATGACTTGCAAGGTCTTTGCGCTTCAATGTTCACTCTTCGTAATCACTTTAGAAATCAGCTTCTACCAAAGGGCTGTGGTAGTTACTTTTGGCTTCAGAGCATAGCACAGCATCAAAATTTCTAATCCACCTGTTTTATTGCTATCCTGATTTAAATATATTAGAAAGAAACAGCATGTTTGGTTTGTCTACTCAATATTGCACTTAATTATTCCTTCTTCTAGGAGTATTATGCGGCAAGTTTTTCTGTGACATTTTCCCCTCTGCTCTGTTGTGAATGTGACTGTAATGGGATTTAGAAAGGGTTTAATGCATACAGACATGACAGCAGAAAAAGCAGCTGAGGTTGTGCTCATCTTGATTGTTTATTTCAAAACTATAGTGAGGAAGAGCTTCAAAAACCACCTGAAAGCTCTCAGAGAGACAGCATCTGGGAACCAGGGGCTATTACCTTTACACTTCAGTAGAATCTCTTTGCTTTTATGTCACTCTTTCTAAAGTGAAAAAAAAAAAAAAAAAGTTGAAGACAGGTAGAAAAAAACATCAATTCTGAGTACCTTTCTCAGGCAAAATTTTACTGAAACTAGAAAGTTCATATAAAAAAGGACTTCCAGACATGACAGCAAGAAACTTTTAACTCTTGTATGGCAATTTCAAAATCTTTTGGTGAGAAAGGATGGGCAACACAAATAGCTGTTTCCATTCTCTTCAGTGAGTTCGATACACTCTAGGGGATGCCGCTGTCAAGGGTGAGCATCAAACATCATTTACTTTGTTATGCAAGCAGGGTTCTTGCTTGCATTTTTCAAATATGGCTGAGCCAGCAGCGTATTACCTTCACTGTTAAAACTCCAAGAACACGTAGCACTATACATATATATCAATCTTTTAAGTATCTTATTTTTCTTTAAAAGGCCTTTACTTTTTAAAAACTAAATAGTAATAAAATACTTAGAAAGGAAGAATGTGTATCCGATTTACTGCTTTAAAACTGAATTCACAGAACAGAATTTCACAGAACAGAATTTCACGTAAGAGCTTGAGTTGGAAGGGGCCTTAAAGTTCATCTAGTCCAACTCCCCTGCCACAGGCAGGGACATCCTCCACTAGACTATGTTGCTCAGGGCCCTTCCCAAATTCTGCACTCTTGTTCATCTGCACTTATCAGCAATAAAATAAAAGTGATATCCTGACTCTAAGAACATCAAATTATGTGTATACTGAGTGCTTTAATCTACTTAAGTCTAAATGTGTCCTGCCTCTGTTTCAGCTGGTTTTCAGATGAGTGCAACCTAGTACATAGGCCAGAAGACAGTCACTCTGTGTTCCAACACTTACCCCATCTGGACAAAAAGGGGCATACAGCAGATTCCACCTCTCTGGAAGTCCACATTCTCATTAATATGGCTGTCTTGACAAATTTTTAAAGGCTAAAGAATTTTTTTAAAAGTTCTCTACTGTTTAGACGTTCTTTACTCTCTTACTGTATAAAGGTACATGAAGGCTTCTTCATTGTGTACAGGTAACACAGTCAGAGGCTCTCTTTTGTGCAAGTATGTTTTCCAGATTTATTTTTTTCTAATTTGAATTCCAGATCTGCATGGTTTTTCACTTTTACAGCAGTCAAAACAGAAAGTCTATAGCTTTATACCACAGTAAAGAAAAAAAAAAGAAGCATTAATATATGTATCTTATATCCAGTTTATTTAATACCATAACAGTAAATTCAGATCAGAGTTCTCAAATTTGGTAATGCTAGAGCTGGTGAGATACAGCTACCTGACAGATCAACAGTCTGTTTGTAGTTCTGGAATTCCATGTGTGCTGGGAAGCTGAAGAGTGTACATGAGCAGTCTTCAAGTTCAGCCTCATAGATATTGAAAGTGCAGTTAAATATACTGCTCCTGATACGGCAGAGCAGCATCTGCATAGAAATGAAGCAACACTGTGCCTGTCAACGCTGAGAATTATATTGCAATATTTGTAGTCTTAGAACAAGTAAAATATAGTGTGTATTTTTCTTAAAAGAAGGAAGTGATCTTTGGTCAACACTTATTAAAATGTGCTTTAGTTTTATCTTACAACAGTAGTGCTAAGATTATACAGCTTTTCTTATGCTATCTTAGGGGGGCGAACATCTGAAAATCAGTATTCTGCTGTGACTGATAAAGTAATCTTACTAGTTTCAATGCAGGTAAAATTTCAAAGCAGAGGTAGGCTTCAACTCAGCAACTTACAAAGATTGAATCCCAGCTGTCCTGTGGAATGAGTAGGAGGCAGTAATTCAGATCACTTCTCTTCCCTTTCATAATTTCTGTATGAGCACAGCACTTTCAAACACACCGGGCTAAGCCCTTATTTAGTTAAGTCTACAGCAAGAGCTCTGAATGTCAATTGACAATATATTTAGACCCATCTGATGTTTAATATCCACATCTGAAAAGTGCAGCTAACATATTCCTTAGTGCTCTCTCAAGTGGTGTTTCAATACCACACCGATGACTAGTTGTAAAGACATTGGTCCTCAAGAAAAACACCCTATGCAAGTTAGGAGCACACGTCTTACCAGCAGGCTGACCTTTAAATCCAGGCAGAGATCCTAAAGAACTTGTGCCCTTTACCAGTCCATGCAATTTTCCAGCTTCCACTCCCATCTAAAACTGAACAAGCACATCCACCTTACAGGTAAGGAAACTTTGTCACAGTCCACAAAAACTGCTTTGTGAAAGGGATCAGGCCAAGATGTTACACTGGCCCTAGCCATAAAATTATTTCACTAAACAATGACCTTGCCAAAACAGTCCAATGCTCACTGAGTAACATTTGACTAACATTTCAGTTCCCACCCTCCTCAACCTTCTCTTTCTTTCATCACTCAGAAGTTCAAAATTATACTGAAACAGGAGATAATACTGCTTTGTTTATCTGCTTCCCTACTTCTGGTGCCTCTGCAAGGCAGCTTTGCAAGTAAATACATTTTGTAGATTTGGTGTCTATGCATTCAATTCATACGAATTTCAGAAGGTGTTAGGCACCTTCAGGCACACAAGGATCTGAGCCATCCCTCCTTGAGTTAAATACAAATACATTATCACATAGAGCAGCAGTATTTTGCTTTTCTTTAGTGCAAGTGTTCTTGCATAAAAAACCAACTGCTTCTCAGAATTCTGAAGTAACATTTTGATCAGCAAGGCTGCGTTTATTGGAAATAACTGTTTATACTTCAGTCACACCTAGAAGCTCTATCCAAAACCATGTTGGTGTTGAATAAATACAGACTAAAACTCTCTTCTGAAGAACTTACAAGTTAAAGGGCGAGAGGAGCATCTTAGAGATTAAGTGACATAGCCCTAACACAGTAAATCTGTAGTAGAACTGGAAATAGAAGGTCAGGTCTTCTAGGTCTAGACCCTGTCCACTTGACCCTACTACCTCCCACCATTGCTTTCTACTACCCTACTCCTCCACACACTGACCCTTGGAGGAAATCGACTGAATCCCAAGAGCTGCCTGTGCTCCATTATTTCAACTTATTCCTACTTCAAAACTAACCATCTTTTACACAGATTTCCTTCTCTTTCCAAACACATTGTTGATTAACTTGGCCATTGACTTTGATCCACTGGGTCGTCTCTTTTCCTTCACTTTGAAATTTGAGGTGATATTCCTCAGGACTTTCGTGAACATGGTCACAACTTCCTGATAATGTTCTGCTGCAGACAGTTCACAGAATTGGCACTTGTTATCCATTGCCAGCTTTTGTCCTTCATCCCAGCCAACTTCTCTCATGTGGCATAAATCCTGTTTGTTGCCAACCAAAAATACTGATGACTCAGCCATTCTGAAATCAAAAAGGTTCCAATTAGAGAAAAGATGTTACAATACTGTGCTGTATGCTGTGCCATCTTCGGTCTGTATAAAAAGTATGTACCTTCTGGGTAATATGCATTGCAAAAAGCCCTAAAGAACTAACCAACCCCCTAACCTCACCAGCTAGAATTATAGTTTTCCCTTTGCTGTAGTCAAATGTCAAAGGATTTTCCAGACAACCTATTCTCTATCAGTAAGTTTTCATTTGGTTCCTCTACTCAGTGAATTCACGTACTTTTCATCCACTGCAGTTTTCATACTCTATACTGCTGACTATATTGTCAGCTCCTGGACTTCATGACGAAGCAAGCTGATCATTATCTCCATGTGTAAATAAAAGAACAGAGTCAGAAAGATCCATCAGTGTCAGTGGCATAATTCAGAAGAAAACACAGGAATCCTAACTCCAAGCTTTTGCTGAAATTATTCCTTCCAGAGAAACCTTAATTAAGAATGGTCAACAGTAAATCAGACCAAAAAAACCCCTACAAGAAACACTTTTCTAACTCCACTTCTGATACAAGGAAAGGATTTAACACTCATTTATTTAGAAAGCACCTCAAGCTGACGGATGCAGGAATATACTCCACAGGTACTCAGATTTGCAGTTTTGGTGGTTCTTTCTGAAAGTAGTTTGTTTCTCACCATATGGTCACTCACGTGCACAAATTATGTTGGAGTCACTGCTAAAGGCAGCTTAGGAGACATTCATGATATTAGATTGACTTACTGTGGGAAATGCTTTCTTCAACACCCACATTGATGCATCTCCATTGGTAATAGAGTGGGGGAGTGAAAGCATAGACTGACTATGACAGCTTTTTACCCATGTAAATCACAGCAGACAAATTTATGGCAGTTATTTAAACAGTAGTGCTGTAAGAAATAAGAACAAAAGTCCTGATGTACTTGGCTTTGGATACAGTGAAATAGATTGCAATTTGCAGTACAGTTTACCTCCAGGTACTTTACTGTTGGTATTGTGTTATGCCACTAGGATTTTGCTGGATTTTAATTGCTACTAGGATGCCTACAGCCCTTAGAAATGTTCTCAGCTTTTTTGTATGTTTGCTGAGGGAAACAAAAATAATGCCACTTACTTTTTACAAGCTCCTATGTGAGACTCTCGGATCCTGTACAGCAATGCTTTTGCAAATGCAAATGATGCTCTGTCACTGATGTCGTAAACAATGATAAATCCATCAGCCCAGTGGAGCTCATCTGTGAGGGAGAGCTTCCCCCGCTGTGGCTGAAAGAAATTCAATTTCACATGCAAAAAGAATGTTACCCTTGTCACTTCAGAGCATTTTCTTTGTCAATGTGAATCTGAGAATGTTGTATCTTTTCTTGCAAAAGATATTAATAGGTCTAGGCCACCAGTATTTGTGCTGTTTCTGGTTATAGCTGTTTTGCATGTTCCTAATATTCTGACTGCAGTGAGCTTAATTTCTTAAAAATTCTTTGTTCCCACTCATTTCTTCTTTGAAGAAGTTCAAGTCTAAACAGTATTTACCCATAGCACAAATTACTGCAAGGCTAGGAAAAAAAAAATCTCCTTTCAAGCTGCAATTGACTTTAATAAAACCAGTGACAAGTGATAATGGGGTTGTACCAGTCCTCCAGTCTCTTCACCCCAAGAAAGTGTCAGACTTTGATTTCTAGAAAGCAACAGCTACAAACCATCCCATTAAACTAAAGAATGTAATTTCAAAACAATTTTAAATTAGCTTATCCCTACAGATGATTCAGCAGCAGCTAGCAAGACCATGTGACCCAGGATAGGTAAAATACTGGAAGCTGACAAAAAAACCCAAAACAATAAAATTGACTTTTGCTCTGTGAAAAACCCACCTCAGATAGTAATTTGAGGACTGTTTAAGTTGTCCCCTCACCATTTTGCTCCACCAACATTTTACCCTGGTTGCGTTGATCAGCTCAGCATCAGGGCAGCACTGCAGCATCACGAACAGCCCTCCTGGGGAGGCTGTAACTTACCAGACAGGATGGTAACTGCATGCTGGCAGTGAAAGGAGATGCACAAGAAAAGATGAAACGGGCTTCCAGAACTATTTGAATACTTCAGTATCTTTAATACAATGATTTTTTAATATTATGGTGACTGTGCAGCAGGTCTAGGGGCAGGAAAGGTGACCTGTGTGTGCCACAGCTGTTTCCCAGATGGATCACATCTGAAGTTAAAAGGGACCCATAAGGATCATAGAGTTCAACTCCCTGCTTCTCGCAGAACTACCTAAAACTAAATTATATGACTAAAAGCTCCTCAAACTCCAGTAGGCTTGGTGCTGTGACCGCTTCCCTGGGAAGCCTGTTCCAGTGACCCATCATGCTCTCAGTGAAGAACCTTTTCCTAATGTCCAATCTGAACCTCCCCTGATGCAGCTTCATTCAATATTCTCCTGTCCTGTTGCTGGTCACCAGAGAGACAAGACCAGCACCTCCCCCTCTGCTACCCCTCCCTTGAACAAGTTGTAGACTGGGATGAGATCACCCTGAGGGTGATCTTCTCTTCTTCAAGCTGAACAAGCCATGTAACCTCAGCAACTCCTCTTAAGTCTTGCCCTAGAGGCCTTTCACCATCTTGTCTTGGTTGTCCTCCTCTGGACACACTCTAATAGTTTGATATCCTTCTTACACTGAGGCGTCCAAAACTACACACAGTACTCGAGGTGGGGCTGCACCAGTGCAGTGTAGAACAGGACAATGACCTCCCCTGACTGGCTGGCTGTGCTGTGCTCGATGCACCCCAGGACGTGGCTGGCCCTTTTGGCAGCCAGAGCACACTGTTGACTCATGCTCAAACCCCCAGATCTCTTTCCACAGGACTGCTCTCCAGCCTCTCATCCCCCAGTTTGTATGTATAACCATGATTAACCCTTTCCAGGCTGGGAATCTGGCACTTGTTAGATTTCCTAACTGCCCATATTTCTAGGCTATCCAGACTTCCCTGTAAGGCCTTTCTACCCTATAGGGAATCCACAGCTCCTCCTAGTTTAGTGTAACTGGCAAACTTACTTAATGTCCATTTGATTTCTGTGTCCACATCATTTATAAAAACATTAAAGTGCACTGGCCCTAAAACTGAGCCCTGGGGGCTCCAAAATTGACACTGGTGAGTTGCTGCCAGCCTGATGTAACCATTTACTGTAACTCCTTGAGTTACACAGCCAATTGTTCCCACAAAGTATTATAGACTTGTCTATCTGTATACTGGACATTTTGACCGGAAGGATACTGTAGAAACAGTATCAAAAGCTTTGCAAAAATCAAAAAACACCCACATCTGCTGGCTTCCCTTCATCAGCCAGATGGGTGGCCCTATCCTGAAAGGAAATCTAGTTAAGCAGGATTTTTACCGCATGAACCCGTGATGAAGAGACACTGAGCTGCAAAGAACAGGATCCAGCTACTACAGGGAAGCCTCAGAAAGCAGCCGGATTTCAGGAAGCAGAAACAAAAATGAGGACTCTTCCTTCCCTGGTTTTGCCTGCTCTCAGAACCTGCTTTGACTCCCTAGCTCCCATGCCATACGGGACCTCCATACCCCAGAATCACTTGAGTTGGAAGGGACCTTAAAGGTCACCTAGTCCAACTCCCTTGCCATGGGCAGGGACATCCCCCACTAGACCAGGTTGCTCAGGACCCCATTTAAACTGGCCTTAAACGTCTCCAGGGATGGGGAATCCACCACCTCTCTGGACAACCTGTTCCAGTGTTTTACCACCCTCATGATGAAAAACTTCTTCCTTATATCTAATCTAAATCTTCCCTCCTTCAGTTTAAAACCATTACCCCTTGCCCCATCACAACAGGCTCTGCTAAAAGCCTGTCCCCATCTTTCTTATAGGCCCCTTTCAAGGTATTGAAAGGCAGCAATGAGGTCTCCTTAGAGCCTTCTCTTCTCCAGGCTGAACAAGCCCAACTCTCTCAGCCTTTCCTCGTAGGACAGGTGTTCCAAGCTTCTGACCATTTTTGTGTCCCTTCTCTGGACTCGTTCCAACAGGTCCATGTCCTTCCTGTGCTGAGGGCTCCCAAGCTGGATGCAGTACACCAGGAGGGGTCTTACCAGAGCAGAACAGAGGACAGAATCACCTCCCTCGATCTGCTGGTCACAGTTCTTTTGATGCAGCTCAGGACACGGCTCGCCTTCTGGGCTGTGAGGGCACATTGCTGGCTCATGTCCAGCCTTCCATCTGCCAGTACCCTCCAGTCCTTCTCAGCAGGGCTGCTTTCAATCCCTTGATCATGTCTTACCCCATCCATCTCTTTCTAGAATCACCAGCTTATGAGACAAAAAGCAATACTACCACTACTCACTGCCTACTCCTCTGGAGGCACAGGAGAAGTCAGGAAGAAAACAGCAGAAGGCAGCAAACAGCTAAAGTTAGGCCTTGTTCCTAAGGAAGGACTGGGACAAGAGAGCTCAGTGACTGCTGGCAAGAGGAGTTGCCCTTAACATAGCTGATATCTGGTCTCCTTAAAAGCAAAATTGTGCACAAACTGTAGCAACCAAAGTCTTATCCTAATGTAGTCTAATCTGCTTTACCCTAGATAACTGCTACTCCTAGTGTTTCAAGTATTTTAATAAAGGCTTGTTCACATGCCACAGGATTTAATATGACAGTAAGTGGAAGCTATACATGGGCTTAGGAAAGAGGTCTGAGGTAGGTGGAGACAAGTCCACAGAACAGCAGCTTCTAACAGATTGTAAGCAAGAGAGGAATCCATTGTGTAACATGGCAAAGTGATTATTTCAATATTCTCATTGCCCTGGGACAAGCAATGCTGTTGCTTTTCTCTAGGAAGACTGATTTGTTTGGTGGTTCATTTAGTGTGCTCACTGGGTTAAGCTTTTAAATCTTTGACTTTAAGTCTGAGTCAGACTTTCAGTGCTTTAGCTTTAGCATTCACTATCCCAGTTAGTAAGTGGCAAGATTACTGCCCAAAATGAACCTTGCAAGCTAATGCTATCAGCCAGGCAGACCTACCTAGGTCTGCTTGCGTTACACAGTACCAGCGTCTCTCTATTGCTCTAATAGTAGGAAAGAAATTAAAACAAAAAAGCTTTATTACAAAGTGGTTTATTGTGATCAAAGCTCAGCAGTTAACACATACAAGCCTGCATTATGGCTTTCCTTGGATCTGTCCTGTTAATGCAAGCCCTACTTCCAGGTCTATCTGCTTTGACCATTTCTGCAGACATTTAATAAACTGCTTGCTTTATAAACCAAATTTCATTTATTTAGGGCATTTAAGAAAACTGCACATAATCTTATAACTTATCTATGTATTTACGTATATAATGCACAAGTGGGAAAAGTTTTTTTTCTGTCAATAATACTCAAAAAAATGCAAAAGCATTACATAAAATTTAATCAATGAAGGGATTCTTCTATGAAACGGGAACGTACTCAGCAGTTCCGAGTCACGGCAACTATAAAATTTCAGTCTTAAAAAAAAAAAACAAAAAACAAACCAGCAACAAATTCCAAGAACCAGACAGATTGTAACTGGCGACTCTTTCTACCATTACCCAGGTAGAATGAGGAACAGCCCTTCTTTGCCCTCTAAGATTCTTACCTGTGAACAAGGGTCATAAATTTCCAAGTGTATCTGCCTCCCATCCAGGCATAAGTGTTTCGTGTAGATGCATTCTAAAAGACACAGGCATTCAAAGAAAATCAGCATTAGGGTGACTGGAGATGGCAGTCAAAAGAAAAGGTGACAAAGGTGAGATATGCTAATAATGAGGAGACATTTAGCTCCTTGATTATTGTTTGGTTTGGGTTTTTTTTTGTGTTTGGTTGTTTGGGGTTTTGTGGTTTGTTTGGTTTTTGTTTTGCTTGGGTTTGTGTTTTTGTTTGTTTTGACACACACTGCAAACAAACCTATTTCATTTTGCAACCCCTGAGCTGCCCAGCCCCTTAGGTTGACCAACACCACTTCACTGTGGTGTTCCTATGGAAGTGTTGGTGCTACGAACACTTTCAGACCCTGATTTTCCTCTTCCAAAACGAAGGCAAAAGGGGTGTGAAGGCAAAGAAGATGCCTAATACTCAGAATTACCTAAATTCTGATGACTGCTCAGCTTGCTACCAAGGTTCAGGATTACGAAAGCAGCAAGCCAGCCTATGTCTAAGATCTGATTCTGCACAGAAGTCGTTATTTGGTAACAATGTTTATTTACTATGAAGTCTGGTGCTTTAAGAGTTCTCATACTAGATAGCATTAGATCAACAGTGTTTACAGAATCATGTCCCTAGACTAGATCTTAATACATTTCCATAGTGTTCATTCTCCAGTTTAGGACTCTCCACCAGCACTAGGAACTCCAGTGCAGGCAGATCACCTCTATTATTTTAAGCAATGGGTTGATCTAAGCAAGTATAACCAACTTGTGTTCATGGCACTGGTCACCAACAAGCTGTCTACAGTAAAATTCCTCAGAGTGACTGAACTACAATGACAAGAACTGATGTTGGCACTACTGAAAATACACCTCAAACTGAGTGTAATGAGGGCACAGACAGGGGCTACCGTGTCTGGAACTGAGCATCTTCAGTTCAGCATAATTTTAATCTTTAACATTCTTCATGCATGTCTTCAGAGTTCATCTGATGACAGACTCTCAGTCTCAGTCATCCCAGGGTATCAAATCTGCAGCCCCTTGGTGGTTTCCATAACTAAAACAAATTTTTAATTAATGCTTTGATTCAACTAAAAGTGTTCAAGGATGACATTGTATTTTATTACTCCTATTCCCACTTTCGTCCTCCTTCCTTCTGTCTAAAAATAGAGCTAAATTTATCTTCCAACACTCAAATATTTGTGCTAAAATGAAATTGTTTGGGGAGTTTGACATGCCTTTTCTGATACTTGCAGTACCAGAGGGTCAAAACAAGGAAACTGGTTTTTAGTTGTGGGTGCCTTAGAACACACATGGAGCATGGAGAGCACCACATCACTTACTCGTGACAGCTCAGACTCAGATAAGCCATCTGGGACACAGACTGCCTTTTCAGTCTGTGTTTGTATAGTAACAACACTGGTAGAGCATTTATGTATAACTAACTCTGCTTTCAGAATAAGGTAATTTGAATACAGTCAATGCAATTCAGCTTAGTGCTGCTGGTTTTTATTTACGGATCATGGAGCGCGCTACTTTGATTTTTGTAAGAAGAGACTTCGGGAAAAAGTCTTTCACTTTATCAGGGAAGGTGGGGTAGAGAGCAATCTCCTTTCCTTGTTAATTTTTGGGACTTCTTGTGTCCCACCATGCGGGGTGGCATACTTCCCAAGCCTGCACAGATCAGTTAAACAGTGCTTCTACTAAAGATGGGAAAGTTCAAGTCCCGCTTTGCCATCTTCCAAGACCCAAGAAGCATCAGTGTATCTGTCCTGGCACGAATGAGCGATGCCGTCCTCCGCACGGCGAGGCTTTGCCCAAAGGTACCAGCTCAGGGCAGAAGGGCACATGGTGCTTTGATGAACCGGCAGTGCCCGACAAGCCACGTTCCCCCTCTGCCCCGCAACCGAGGAGAAGATACTCGGTACAGCAGGTGTCGGGCTTGGCTTTTCTCCATTCTATTTCTTTACTCTCTCCCTTATCCGCTCCCAGGCCCCGCACACGCAGCCCAGGCGCCCCCCCGCCCCTCCCCAAGCCGCTCCGCCGC